>LPNX011233748.1:76431-86591 GCA_001517045.1 Pseudotsuga menziesii
CATTTTGCTGTGGTGTATATGGAACAGTGTGCTGTTGTTGGATTCCTTGTTCAGTGCAAAAAGTAGTGAATTTGTTGTTAACATATTCGCCTCCATTGTCAAATCTTAACTTCATAATTTGATGACCAGATTGTTTTTCAACAAGGGCCTTGTAGGCCAAGAACATGTTAAATACTTCGCTCTTAATTTTTAAGAAGTAAACCCAAGTGCATCTGGAGTAGTCATCAATGAAAGTTAAGCAATATTTGAAACCCAAAAATGAAGCAGATGGAAGAGGGCCACACAAGTCACTATGCACAAGCTCCAAGGGAACCGAGGCATGCCAAGAGGCACGCTTGTCAAAACTGTCCTGATGATGTTTTTCGAGTACACAACCGGAACAAACACCATCCTTGCAAGATACCAGCGGAAGACCAGTGACCATATTTTCTTTACATAGTTGTTGCAATGAGCGATAATTTAAGTGACCAAATCGCTCATGCCAAAGTTTGCTCAAGTTATCACTATGAGCAACAAAAACGGAAGAAAAAGGTGATGACCCAAAGTTGTTAAATTTGTACAACCTAGTAATATCATCAACAGTTCTAGTAGCAAGGACGTTTTGAGGATTTTTAAAATCCTTGATTACAACTTGGTGAGGTGTAAACATCACAGTTTTACCTTCACCTGAATGAGTAATTTGATAGACTGATAACAAATTGCAGGAAATTTTTGGAACACATAGTACATCACTGAAATGACCATTTTCTACTGGAACTGTTCCAGATCCTACAACACTTAAAGATCTATCATCACCAACAAATATTTGTTTGGTGTTACATTCATGCATAGTAGAAAAGATGGCTTTATCCTTAGCCATATGATAAGATTCTCTAGAATCAATGAGCCATTCATTTGAAGTAGAAGAAGAAGATGCAGTATAAGAGTAACCAGAAGCACAAAGTGCATGTCCATGAGAGGTAGATTCTGAAGATGAATTTAGGCTGATGTGGTTCTTCTTCATTGCTTCTTCCAAGGCTGCCATCTTCTTAAAACACTTAGATTCATCATGATTATCTTTCCCACAAAAATTACAGTGACGCTTAGTCTTCTTTCCCTTTTGCTTGGATCCTTTATCATTTTTTAAGGGAGGAGCTGACTGAGAGGGTTTGGGACCCTTGTTGTTTTGCTTTTTATTGTGAAAATTCTATTTCTTGGGAGGCTTGGACTTTTCTTTCTGTTGGGACAATAAGGCTTTACCAAATGTATCTGCATTGTTAATTATTCCAAGATGAATGAGCTTGTCTTGCTCTCTAATTAAGGAATCACAAAAGGATTCAAGACTAGGCTCTACATAGCTGGCTGCAGTCAAGGATTCTTTCATGGAGTAGAATGTAGATACAAAAACAGAATATGCAGGTCCAAGTTTGGAAAGAATATGATAAATACATTGTTTGTCTTCTTTCTTAATCTTGCGTTCTGCACATAATAGTCTAAGAGTTTTATACTTAGATAAATAGTCTTGAATGCAAGAAAAATCATTGGGATTCAAGGAAAGCAACTCATTCTCAAGTTGATGACCCCGAATTTCATTGTGTTTACCAAACACAGATTCCAACTTGTCCCAAGCAACATCAGGTTCATCAATTCCAGATATGTGGAATCGCAAATCAATAGAGATTGACATCCCAATCAATCCACGAGCTTCATCACATCTATTTTCCCATTTAATTTTCTTATCATCATCAGTGGGTTCTGTTTCTTTCCCTGAGGTTATCCTGAAAAGTCCCCTACTTCGCAGAACATCCTCCGGATGATGAAGTTATGCTTGATCAAAGGAAATGTTGAAGATGTCCCCAATAGTGACGTGGCAGATATTAACTTGACCAGTTAAAAAAAGAACCCCCCTCTTCCAAAAATCTATCTTTGACAATCACTTTACAATAAAGTTGCTTTGAAGTGAATCACTTTTATAGAATAAGTGATGTTCACTTTTACAATAATATGACTTTTAAATAGTGCGGCAATAAATTAAAAGATTTAAGTGACTCACTTTTATTTTATTTTATTAATGTGAGATGCACTTTTACAATAAAGTAACTTGAAAATAGAAATTGTATGCACTAAAAAGTAACTTGATGAGACTTGAATTCAAGACTTATCAAGATGAAAAGCAACTTTGGACCAAGTGAGCTAATTTTAAAAGGTACGTAAAAGTATGGAAAGAGGAAGGCTTTTTTTATTTTTTTTATTTTTTTTTATTTTTTTTATTTTAACTCTTCTCTCTCGTTTTCCGTGCTTGCTTTCTTTTCCTGCAAATCACAATAAAAATGAAAAACAAAAACAAAAAAAACTTTTTCCACACAATGGGGTTAGATCTTGGTTAGCTTACCCGGAAAGTCTACGTTTTCAAGTTTTCTCGTTGTTTCTAATTTGCCGTGATCGCACAAGGTGCACGGCAAAGAGCATACGCAGCCAGGGAATAGTCCGAGACTAAAACAAAAAGATCTAATAATAATACTGATAAAATATGAGAGATTAAAAAAAAACAAAACCGTCACTGTAACATTATACCTTTATATTTGCCGAAATGGGTGCTTCTGGAGCAAACGGAAATGGTTTTCGGTGAAATGAAAACTGTTTCCAAATGGAAACGGTGCTCCGGACGCAATGGAACAACTCCCATAGGCCACAAATGCACAAAAAATCCAAAAACCAGAAACCCTTTCAAAGTTTCGGCAACACCGGTTCCAGATCTTGATCAAAACCGAAAGCGGCTCTTCATAAAAGCTCTGATACCATGTTAGGGTACACAGGGTACTCCCAAAGGACCGAACACCAAGAACAACTGCTTCACACAAATAGATCACAGATCAATACACCAATGTTTGTCACGTGGTTAAAACCCTTGAGAGGGAAACAGTGCACGGCCCCGGCCAAATAGCTACTCAGAGCAATTTATTATGCAAAAGAAAGAAAGTTACATGAGCTTCTCATAATCGATCAACTAGCCAAGGACCCTCTATGCTCTTTAAATAGAGATCATAGGCCAATCGGGTGTTAATCCACGGATCAATGGTAGGTATGATCTAAGAGAAGTTGAACCGTCGGATCACTCTATGTCTAGAACATATCGTGAGCGTCGGATTAGAATATTTACAAATGCATACTAATGCATACTAAAGAAACACACTTTTACCTAACGGATATATTACACAAGTTGATCTTAACTAACTCCTAAGTGTCTAAATATCCTAACAGTTTACCGTGATACTTCAAAGATTGTTCTCCTTTCGAAGTGAAGATCTGGGCTTGGGACTGAAGTACCTTTCCTTCATTCTAAATACACTAGGTTATGGTACTCAACATTGGAACTGGATTCTTAGTACAATTGAACGTCACATTCATTTCTAGTTCCTTTGGTGGATATATTGGGTTGTTCATTTAACAGTTTTCATAGTTATTGTTGAGGAAATTCCCAATTATTATCTCCTTTTAGTACACTAACCAAAAGGAGTGTTGAACAAGATTTGTTGATTATGTTGTGAATTTTTATGGAGAGGAAATCAAAATAAAATAAGCTATCATTTATCCCAGTGGTAGTTACTAACAGAACTAATGAAGGTATTGGATGGGGAATTAAATATCTAACTATATTAAAAAAAAAAATAGTGTCCAAGAGCATTTGGAATCTCATCTCAAAAGACAACATGTGGAAAAGGGTGATAATACAAAAATATATCACCTCACTATCAATCATAGACTAGATTTGAATGCCTATTAAAAGGACCAAGAAGAAATAAATCATGAAACCATAAGAGTTGCAAGAAAACAATTAACATGGTAGAGAGGAAAAAGAGAGCAAAAGTGAAAATCTTTCACTACAGTATAGTAAAATTATGTAACTTAAATTTTGGAAAAGAAACACCATACCTGTATATCCTTCATGTCTAGAAGGTCCCAAAAACAATGACCTACAATAACCATTAAAGTACTGAAAACAATGTTAACAATAATATTAGTAACAATATATATAGATATATAACAATAGCAATATATATCAGATCTCAACTGATTATAAACTTTTTAGAGCATTTTACTACCCTAGGACCATGGTCATACACCTAGGACACATTTTCATTTTTTTATACTTATGTTATATGGTCCAAAAATACTTTCTGTTGGTCAATCAAAATATTTCTAGTGTTTTGGACTCATTAATGCACCCAAGCGCCCACATTTGATCATTATGGTTATGCATGTGACCTCATTTATGACTGTCTAGTCCTTGGTACATTCCCACTCCATAAAAAAGTGAAACTAGTTGACCAGAGGTGCCCATGCATGGTATTTGGGTGTTTTTGGTTCTTTTGGACCATTTACTACTACCTAAAGCCACTCCCACTCACCCATGAAATTTACCATGCCTACCCTACCTTAATTTATGCCCTATAATTCTCCAATCATGTTCACACATGCATTCATGACCATTTGAGGTGGTTTGGGAGCTCATTGGTCCACTTAGGGGAGGTTGAGGTCCAATCTAAGCCTGCCGCATGTATGCATCCAATTTTCCTCCAAAGGATAACTATTTTATCCTACTGTATAATAATGATGTCCCAGACATATTTACAACCTAGACAATGATAATAAACTCAGTTATTGGCACCATTCCTATGCATTAAGTTTTCTCTTTTCATTGTTTTTCTGCATAATTTATGAATATATTGTGTTGTTTGGATTCTTTTAGCTCCTAGATATTGTTGTCAATCATGTTTTCACATTTTATCATAGCTATTTGGAGCTGCAAATTAAATCCAGAGTGTTTGAGTTTCTATCTAGGGTTTCTTCTAGAAAAATTAGAGTGTTTCCATTGGAGATAGTTCCAATGTTTTTTCCACCCGTTGTGCAAGAAGAAATGGAGCAGATTCATTTCATGATTACCCAATTCAACTATTTTGAATAGAAGGATGAAATGGTGATCTAGTTGAGCTCAAAATTCCTCTACAGAGTCACCAGGGAGTCTGAGGCCAAGCCCAACTCTGCTGTCGAAAAATTGAAGTACTTCAAAAAATTGGATGAGGCATATTGGATGCTTTGTCTCAGTATCGCGAGGGATATTCTCTTCCATGTAGACAGTATTACCACACCCAATGAATTATGGATCAAGCTTGAGTCAATTTTTGGGAATATTGATAATATGAGAGGAAACCAACTCAAAAATGAGTTGATCTCACTAATCCCAACTCACTTTGAGATGATCCAAGATTTCTTCACAAAGTTAAAACCGTTGGTGCTTCAGCTAAAACAATGTGGCATTAATATGAAGGAGGAGTATATGATCTTGTCCATTCTTTTGAATCTAGGTTCTATGTACTTAGTGTTTGTCTCCACATTCCACTCAGGAAAGATGACAACTCAAAATTGGAGAATGCCTTCATTGGCAGAATTCATGGAGTCTTTGACTCAAGAAAAAGACAACTTGGTGCAAATGGGTACCATCAAATACACCAAGGATCAATCCCTTGCTACATGTGTTTAAAATCAAGAAAAATTCAAGAATAAAATCAAGGATTTGAAGCAACAATAGAAGAAGAACCAGGAGAAGCGTAGATATTCAGATGGGGGTTTGAATCCTAGCAAGGAGAAAGAGAAGAAGAATAAAGAGAAGACATGATGCACTTATTTTCACAAAGTTTAGAATATAGATAGTGCATGCATGAAAAAAATCATTGACATAATGGTGCAATTCCTATCATGTCTCCTCACCTCTCCTCGTCGAGAGGATGAGACGACTGCTACTATCCAACCAGGAATCTAGCCCCATAAACATAATCAATAATGCATATGAAGATGTATAATGCAATAATATACAATGAAAGAAAATCTCACTCAATACATTCTATATGTTCATAAAAAAAAAATACATTCATCCAATACATAATAATTCTTAAAGAAAATACATTGCAGAATTTAATACAGAGATGGGATGCCCTGAGAAACTAACTATGTCACTGCAATGTTCCACCCAAACATAGGCTAGATGTTCTCATCAATCTCTCAGCACAAATTCCACCACTAGGATGGGAATTATTTCCACAAGGAAAACGGGAACAATAGGCTCACACATAGCCAAATACACACCAAGGTTCATCCAAGCCAATCTATAGTTGGGTTTATCAAGCCGTTAAGGCAATGGAAAGGTAGATATGCTAAGCTAGTTAGCTCAATCACAGATCTATGGAAACCTCCACAAGATCTATTTATCTTTTCCTCAACAATACCTACACACCCAACATAAGGAAGTATTCCCTTCATTGCTACACAGTCCCTCAGGCCATACCTTCCTTTCCAGTGTTCTCCTAGGTGTGCATAGAATATTAGGCAACCCGTCTTGATATTTTTGTGAGGTTCCTCTCTTCACTAGGTTTATCAAGAAAATTATGGGCCTCTTCCACTTCTAATAGTTTAGACCAAAACAAGGATGCACATAAGAGCAAAACACAAGTGTCGGGAATGAAGAGAAACATTTTGGCAACCAAAAATGAAATGGTAGATGGGGAAATAAACCCTAGGAGAGAAATTCGATTTCAGCAAATGTTTATGGGAATTATAGGGGAAAACGAACCTCTTCATACCCCCAAATCATGAATCTCTCTTCCCATCCACTGTGCAACACAAAAATGAGTTTCCAGCCATGGATAGATAAAGGAACAAGTAGAAAAACGTGAGGGAAAAAATGCCCGCTGCGTGAGGAAGTGAGATGCATGGATGAGGAATGGAATGTGAACCAATTTCAGGTTTTTTTCCTTTCCCACAATAAAAAATACAATTTCCTATATTGATGGCTTGCCCCAATGTGAAATTGGCTTCCATACCTCTCCATTCCCAATGCATTAACTGCCTCAACCAACTTCTATAAGAATTAAATGATTGGGTGCAAAAGACAAAATGGGTAGTTGAGAGTTTATGGGTTCTCTCATTGACATCTGGCTCTACACTCTTGGATCAAGGGTTTGAATAATTTCCCTCCTTGTTCCTTTTGAAATCATGCCCCCATCTCTTGTTGCATTGCATAGATAGTTGTGGGTATTTTATTAAATTGCATATTTACATGATGTCTCCATTTATATTGTGCATGGCTAGCACAAGAACCATAGGTATCGATTTTAATTTTCGATACATAAAATTCCAAATCGATGGAGAGGCCTTGGCATTGAGCTCCTCACCACAATTTAATAATTATATTTACATCATATACAATTTTAATGCAATAGAGGTAAAAATTGGTATATTACAACTCCTTGAGAATAACAATATCCCACTTCCAGAATATGCAAGGAAGAATGATGAAGGTTCAAGCTTTGGGAACAAAGATAAATGCCATGCTTTGGTTGTTGGGTCTTCAAGATCTTCATCGTTCATAATAGATTTAGGTGCTTCAAGGCCCATGGATTCAATGTAAGATTCATTCTTTTCCATACACCCTTATAGTGTTCCATCCATTCGCATGGGTGATGACTCCCAGATCCAAGCCAAAGGTATTGGAAGGATCAATCTAGAATATGGTTACTTCAACCATGTGTTATTTGTGCCTAATCTTGAAGTGAGCATGCTCTCTGTCTATAAAATGACACACACATGTATATATAAGAGAGTAACATTTACTCAATATGATGTGGATATCTCAAAAATATCTACATGCCAAGTTTTTGTAGTGGGTTTTGCTGACCACGATTCGAGAATGTATAAGTTCTCTCACTTCCTCCCCTACTCCCAAGAGAATGTGCTCATGTCACACGCCACTGAGACCAACAAGTTTTTACATGAGAGGTATGGAAACCTCAACTATAGGTACCTCAAAGCAGTAACAAAGTATAGCATGGTTGAAGGGTTTCCTATCATCAATATTTCCAATGGCACTTGCAAAGGGTGCATAATGGGGAAACATGATGAGCACAAATATGATAAAGGGAAGGAAAGGAGGGATGTCTAAGTGCTTCATATGGTCCATTTATATCTGATAGGGTCTCTTCCCACACGCTCATATGGGAATTCAAGGTATGTGTTGACTTTCATATATGATTTCTCAAGGTTACATTGATGGGTGTATTTTCTCAAACAAAAATATGAAGTTTTTGAGACTTTCAAAGTGTTCAACGATTTAGTTGAGAACATAAGTGGAAATAAAATCAAGGTTATTAGGACTGAAAATGGAAAGGAGTATGTAAAAAATAACTTACAACATCTATGTCATGATAGTGGCATTTATATGCAACATTTTGTGCCCTACAGACCATAAGAAAATGGTGTTGCAAAGTGCAAGAATAGAGCTCTGAAAGAGATGACAACAAGCATGATGGAGGAAAAGGATTTTTCACCTAATATATGGGATGAATACATCAATTGTGATTCATATGTTCAAAATAGAGTTCCACACAAAGCATTGGAAGGAAAAACTCCATTCCAGTATTGGAGTGGTCACAAGCCCGATGTTTCTCATTTCAGGGGTTTTGGCTCAAAGGCTTGGGTTATAATTCATCCCAAGAAGGGAAATTCCATGCAAAATCAAAGCAAGGAGTCCATTATGGTTGTATATCCTGAACATGCAAATTTATACAAGCTCTTTAATCCCTCATCTCATAAAACATTAATTGAAAGGAGTGTGCAATTCGAAGAAGAACCCATGCAAGGGATCAAACTAGTCAAGGGGAGCTATTGATCTCCAACAGTCGATGAGTTTGTAGCATCTAAAGGGGATTTCTGGTCAAGAGAATCAAATAGCCTCATTGGTATGGTAGATTGATTATGTGTTTAACCATAACTACTACCAATACCGCCCTCTACAACCTGCACTCGATGCATGGGTGTTATCTCTAAAAATGCTACAAAATAAAAAATTTAATTGATTATATAATATCACAAAAAAAGATCTAAAATAACATAAATGAATATATTTTATAGTTCTTAAAATATTTGAAAGATGACACTTACCCTATACTATTCTATTGTTTGCCTCAAGTCATCAATTCTTACTTTGATTTCTTCATTCACAGGTCTGATTACAATCAGTCTAAGAAGTTCTTGGTTGGAGTATTTCAAAGCCTTATTCACAGTTTCCATTGGGTCAGTTGAATAAAATATATCTACCTCAGCAAACACTTAGTCATCTTGATGTGGTGTGCTCTACAAACATCAATCAATAAAAGTAGTTAATTTTTTTTTATCATTACAAAAGTTCATGTCAAAAAATAACATGCATATAATAAGAAAAATAATTACTTTAATCATGTTTAGGTGTTATTACACTATCATTTACCTGATGCAACACCATTGGTGACTTCCCACGGTGAGGATGCCATAACATAGGAAGCAAGGCATATTCATATTGAAAAGTAAAAACTGAACCATGTCTAATAAATGTGATAAATAAAGAAAACCTTTAGTGTTAATTTGATAGTCACGTTTACCTAACCAGAAATAAAAGGTGTGTTCTGAGTACCCCCATGCCACAATAGAATAAGCATGATATCATATTGAAATATTGAGCTCAGACGCAAAAACAAAATGTAAAATGATAGCATTTGTAATATAACAATGAATTTTGGTTACTATTGCATTGATGTTTACCAAATCAGATATACTTGCTTGTGGCATATAGCCATGATCACCCTGCCACAATACCAGAATCAAGAAATATTAATAATGAAAAGTACATATAATTAAAATTGTTGCAAGAGAAAATAACAAGTCATTGATAAAAGGTTTAATTAAATGTTTTATAAGATAATTACCCCCAATAATAGAAATCCTCGCATCTATTTGATTCAAATTGTAATTGATCAACAACTCTTCACCTGCAACTAATGATTTTGTTGCGCAAACGAATACACGATTTGCCTCATGCCCCTCAAATATGAAATTGGGTAGCTTATGTGTTGTCCCTAGTCATGTACTATTTATGAACCCTGTGACATTTCCTAAAGCTTTTGGCCTTCCATCAATATACATAGTAGCTCCTTTGTTCAAATTGTTTTCTAATAGTTGTGTATGCTTTGTGGCAACTCTATATCTCCTCATATGTAATGCCCCATATTAATGTTAATTAAATTTTATTAGTAAATACTTTTATTAAACTAAACTTATCCCATATTAATGTTAATTAAAGTTTATAAGTAAAT
>LPNX011233772.1:0-23952 GCA_001517045.1 Pseudotsuga menziesii
TCCTATGATGTTCCAGACTTTGTTGGTAATCTTGGAACCTTGATGACATATACATGCCTTGATTTTCTATGATGATGATGATGCTTTGATGATCAGTATTGCAGCAGTGAAGAATGATGAGCAGAGAAGAGGATGAGCAGACCTATGACCAACAGTAGTGACGAATAGATTTGATTAGCTCGTGAGGAGTAGCGTTGATGAGGAGATGATGTGGTAGTGAAGCACACTTGACAGTGATATGTGTGTGTGTTGAGTATGTTGAGACAGTAAGCTGTAATTGTAAGAGCAAGTTTGTCTTTCTTTTGAGGTTAGAATACCTCAAACCCTTCTTAGCAGGGTCTAAGAAAACAAGGCAAGGTCCTGGATGAAGAGTACGTGCTCTTTGTATCAGTAGGTTTTGATATTACCTCACGGTTGTAGCCATTCCAAAATAAATACAAAAAGATTACAAAATCATATGATGTTGTGTTCTCTTGTGCTATGGTTCTTGTTATGACTTCATGATTCAGATGCTTATGATTTATAAATGATGAAGTGAAAGATGTGTATGAAATGATAATGCAAATGGTAGAATAATGCATTGATGAATTAGTTGTTGATTGTTAAAAGTGAAAAAGTAATAAAGACTGCACACACACACAACTTCAACCCCCCTCTCTATGTACCTGGTGTGTCTAGCAAAATAAACATCACATGATAATTTTTATTTATGGACTAAGATGAGACAAGTGGACTATTGAGACTGATTTTATGGCGATCTTTCAAAATTTGAAATAAATAATTATAGAAAATGAATATAACTGATAGCATGCATCGATAACTCATAGGTGATGAATCGATAACCAACCATTCATAGTCCATGGTAGATAACTTGAACAATGTGAGTTAAAAAGAAAAAGAAAAAAAATATAAAAAATAAATCATAGTTGATAATGGATAATAGAAAGAATATGGGTGATAACATGTATCTAGACATAAATAAGTGAGTGTTGAACCACTTTAACTAAAAGAGTATGAGGAATAATTTTTTTTCCAAATTGTCTTCCATTCCATAAGTATCTCTTAACCATTTGATCATTATCTACTACAAACTATGTGAGTGTGCTAGTAATATAATAAAATAAGAAAAAATAAAATGGTACATTTAAATTATGTAGATTTGTATTATCATTTCAAAACGTTCCATCACAAAACAAAGGGAAAAAATATATATATAAAGGATAACCTTATAAACCTATTAAAACATATAAAATAATAGAACATAACATTGCCTTTTGTATTACAAATATTTGGAGTGACCCTAAATCAATTTGGTAATATTTGGAGTGAGCCTAAATCAATTTGGTACTAAAGAAGGATTATTATGAGATTAATGAAAAAGAATGACTATTTACTTGAATGATATTAATAACAAGAATAATGAGGTTTTGGAAACTATGTCACGATTTTGTGTTTATTGGATTTATATTAAGAATTAATTATATTTAGTATAAAGCTATAATTTTGTAATAAGGTTGAATAAGTTAATGTTTAACTATTAATGTAAAAATGGTCTTTTTATTAATTAAGATTTATTAGGATGTTGTATTTGGACTATGTCAAATAGTTGGGGTTTTCGACATTTGAAGCATATTTAAAGATTTCACGGCTATAAAATGTTTTTGTGAAAATTATTGTAACGAAGCTTTGCTCAAGGGCATGGTCACCATGCTATAAGAGGAGTGTAAACATGTTTCCCATAATAAGAGACATCTAAATTTATTCATTATTATGTTATTATTGAGTCATATTTATCATTGTGTGTTGCTTATTTCTTGTTGTTTGCATGCTAATGTTTCTATATATTATGTGATTATCAAGTTACAAGGGCAAGGAACACCGCAAGCGGTATGAGAGACATGATCCTAAGACAACATGCATTCGAGAATGTTGAACTATATATTGTGCGGTTCTCAAGTTACAAGGGTAAGGAACATCACAAGTGGTATTAGAGCCACGATCTCGAGAGAACATTCATGTAATAATTGATAGAATTTTTTTGGGCTAGAGACATGTTACAACATTTCAAAATAACCATAGGGATATTTCATGCAATCAATAAACCTATGGTTGGGGATAAATATATGTGACGAATACAATTGGTACATAGTTACATCATACCATTTTTTTGTGCAATTGTTCGAAACCCTGGTAAGTTTTGTTGGTACCTCCTCGAGTAGTATCGCTTCAGAAAACACCTCCAAATAGAATCAATTGAACCACATACCATTGGGTATATCATAAGTATTGTAGGTCACCTAAAACTAGCCTACAATCATCTTATTGCTATAGTGGTATCGATAACACCACTCGACAAGATACTCTCATGTACCTAGGTAGTCAATAGTATGGCTAAGGGCACGGTTGACCATCCTTAGTTAGTTCCCTTAGAGATTGGGTTAAGTACTAATGTTTTACCTAGCATGTATTTAATATTTATTGTACATGACAATCCCTAGTTTTCAGAACGATGAAAAAAATTGGAATCCCTTTTCTCTGCATTCTATTTGCAAAATTTATTCATTTTTCATTAGCAATGTTATAACACAAATTGGGACTTCCTCATTTTTTGACAATAATACCCCTTGATGACAGCCAAATATCCATGATTGTTCATGGATATGAACCTATCAAGCATGTAAGATCCCCTAATTTGTTCCTATTGGATGGTCTGAACATCGTTGAGCAAAAAACTAACATTTGTCCCCTTAAATAATTGTGTTTGGATCACAAAAGAGTCCCCATGCTCCTTTTCTTCATTCAAGGAACATGCTGTGCTTATTTCCCTAAAGCAGGGTGTGTGCGACCTAAAAAAGTCTAAAAATACAACAAAACTCAAAATTTTGCAAATTGAGATAGTTTTTGGGTGGTTGGATTCAATTCTAAATCATGACAATGCTTGGTAACCTCTCTAACTATCCCATAACATCAATAAAAATGGATAAGGTGGTTGAAGTGATGAAGAGACACCTTGGCTATTGTCATGCTAGAGAAATCTCCACACCTTTTTTAATATATTCACCTTGATTATCCCTCAGCTAACCCTTTCCCTAAACACCCATTCCATAAGTGTTGAAGTCACTCATCGAATGTGATTTATACCATATACACACTTAGAAGGAAAGTGATTGGACACAGGAATCATGATCAAAGGTGATTCAAGAGCAGAGGAACCTGGTCTTAGGATTTGAACGGCGTTGAGGAAATAGATAGGTAAATATATAGCATCTGTTGTTTTTCGTTAATATAAATTTATGATATTTCCCTACCCCATTTACATATGTTGATATGGTTAAGCTTTATCAGTTGAAGTATTGTATTATTTTCAATAGTTTAATTCATACTTATTGTGATTATATCCATTGTCTTGATTTGATTTATAATTTTTTTAAATCCATCAAACATTTGATGAGGGTTGTTTATCGCTTTCACACATACTAAGTTTCAAGCGTAGGAACACTAAACTTCATACTTCATAAACATATTCCCTTCTTCTTCTATCTTCTTCCACTTCATGTTTTTTTGCTTGTTTGGTTAATGTAACCTCCTTTTGGTGTCTTATCTTCCTTCCATAAGAGTAATAAGATATTTTTCCATCTATTTTAGTATGTTCATGATCTCTTCCTAGTCATTATGAAACTTTTCCCTTCGACGGAATTGGTGACTCTAGTAGGAAAAAATTCTCTGTAGGGCCCTTGTTGCTTGAATTCCTTATAAAGAAAAAATTTTAACATCTAAATTGTGTCTCCCATCCAAAAATATAAATGAAATTAACGTTAATATACTTTCTCCCTAAAAATTAATCATGGATCCTCCATTTTTTCCCTCATTGATTTGAGTTAATAATTTTTAAGGAGTAATTCTCTCATCGTCTCATTAAAAAATGATTAAAGATAACATTTATTACATAAATAATGGGTTTAATATTGGTGGTTTATGGGCCCATGGTTTTGGGTATCCCCCAGTATTTACCAGTGGTATTGCTTGTGATAAATCCTATTTAAGGACTTGAGGTACTCTATTGTATTTAAAAGATCCAATTTTTTCTTAATATATAGGGTAAATTTTGTGGAAACTCATTCTTTGACTTTTCATGTTAAGAGTTTTTCTCAATGTTATCATATTATTAAAAAATAGTTATAAATCTAATTTTTTGGTTTCCATTTGATAAATAATCACTATGATTAGTTTTTTAAATTTTTTATTTTTTAATTAAAAAAACTAATGACTCATTCCATTTGATTCAACTTATTAACATTTTCTTTTTGGATATAGTGTGTTTATGTATTTTTAATTCAATAATTCTTTTTTTTAAGCCAAATCATATTTACTATTTTTAAATTATGTAAAATCTTGTTCAATGATTGGATTTGATGACATTAAATAGTTGGTCAATAAGATTTGGTTAATATAAATATTATTTAAAAATGGATTTCAATTGATTATAGATATTTTGTAATAGGAAAAAATTTAATTGTTATTTTTTGAATATATCTATTCATATTAATATAATGGATTAAAATATATTCTTATTTTTATTTTTTATTATATTAAATATCAATATTCACAATATTTTATTCTCAGCTGCAGGTGACAATTCCAGCGATCGTCAATGAGCCTCCCCACGGTCCTCACATCGAACACGTGGCAAACAGTATGAGTCCAGCATTGATATCTATCACGACAGCTTAACCCTCCAAAATATTTTAAGTCCTTCACATGTGGGAGACACTCAGATTGTCACTTCGGCTGATGCGACTTGGGTTGGCGATGGTCCGTTCTCATCATATCTTTCATTGCCTTGCAATGAAATTCATTGCGCGCAGGTACCATGGTTGACAGGAATATGGTTTTGATCACCATTGTAATCTATCTTGGTCTAGCTCAGAGCATTGCTTGGCTCTTTGCACGTTTGTATGTTCTCTACATCTCTGTGTCTGGGTTCTCTCGATGTATTACAGGAAGGAGAACCACCCAACTAATTGATTTCATGTAGGTGCAGCTCAAGTTCATTTCCATGTCGCATTAGAGAGGAACGCCGAGGAGAGATAGCTTCGCTAGAGGAAAATCCCAGTGTGGCTGCAGTTTTTAGGTCCCAACAGATTATGAACCTCATATCTCTCCTCGTGTTTTTGTTTTAGTGGAAGCCTGGGAGAATCATGTCCTTCACCAGAGGCTATCGACAATTGAAGATGGAAACTAGGTCAATCGTTATTGGCTCATGAAGAATATTCTCTGCAACCTAGCTGAGGACATGCTCAACAAGTGGTCTGATGCATGGGTCGCATTCCAAGCCATGAAAACTAGAATTTATGAGATAAACTCTCAACTCACGGCCATGGAGAAATCATTTGCTTGGAAGGGCATGGCAGGAATCTCTGGGTTGGGGGGACTGAAGGTTGGTGGTCGTGCACAGGGAGGTGGTGGCAGTGAGAGTGCATCAGGAGTTTTGGTTCTTTCCAGTCGTGGTGGCAGCAGAAGCACAACTAGTTGCTTAACCGTGACCACTCATGCTCAGCATTTTCCCATCCCCTCAATGGTCAAGCCACTCTTCATGCGACTGAAGGAAATCTCAGCCCAGTAGCCTAAGAAGTAGCAACATCTGCCTTCTCTAGCTCTGGAAGCTGCCACCAATTCGCTTTCCCAGTCATAGGAAGAAAGATGTGCTTGCCTCATCACTAAAGAAATTCCTCCAACTTAATGTTCATGTCTCCTAGAAGTAGCAAGACCCCTCATCCTAGTCTTTTTGGTCAGGGAAAGAGTGTCAATTGTCTGTTTTCCATTATGAACTGTGTAACTATGTCTATTCTCATGTCTACTACTGAAAACTATGTCTAGGCTCAAACATCTGCTTATTTTTTATTTATTTTGGGATATTGTAATTATGTCTTAGTTTGGGCCCTATGCCTTTACTTTTAGTCATGAACATCATAGATGTTGGTTCTCTTAGACAACCTATTTTTGTGAGGCTCAGGGGGTGGCTTCACCTCCTAAGACCTCCATTGGCGAGGATGAATTATGTATTTTTTTCCTCTGTATTATAATAGATCTTTGGGGTTTAAAAAATATATATATTCACAATATTTTATAATTAATCAATGTTTTACAAAGTTTTTATAAATCAATGAAACATTTGCCAAAAATTTTTTGAATACATATTTTATTATTGATAAATTAGCCTTTGAAATTTCCTACATATGAAGAAGATTCACCCAATTATTATACATATTTCAATTCTTAAAATTTTCCCTATTTCTTAGCTAATTTAGGATGCTGCAAGAATTTAATAGGTTTTATATATTACATTATACCCTTATGTTATTCCCCCTATAGAAGAACCGTAAGAACACTGTATGGATCACTAATTTTTTAATTTTAAACATCTATTCCTATATCCTTGATTTCTATTCTAAACATTTATTTCTATTTGGATAAACATTCAGGTGCATATATAAATAAGCATTCAGATTCTATGTTGAGTAGGCATTCACATTAAGATCACACAATACAAATAATTTCAAAACAAAGTTTTCATAATTAACTTAAGTAAGGATATTCTCATATTTGAAAATACATTCTCAATTGCAATACACGATTCTCCCATTTCATATGTCCTCTTCTTTTCCGCAAACCAACTCCTATAGTAGCTCAATCTCCAACGATGATCCAAAGTTGTCTAGCCATCTACCCAAGTTGTAACAATCTATTCGACTCCCCAACCAAGAAAACTCACAAGATATCTTTGGCACTTGTGCCCAAAACTCCAAGAGCAAAGTGCACATGCTCCTCATGACAAAAAATAATGAAAATACCCTCCAAAACTAGTAAAAAATCACCCATATGTCTCCCCTAAGTTTCTTACATTCTCCCTGCCTTTCAAGAAGGAGGTTCCTTCTCCCCGAATAAACCCCTTTCCCAAGATGGAGTTTTGATATCCTCAAAGAAACCCCTTCCTTTTTACCAGGTCCCATCCTTGACCCACTTTTAAAAATAATATTTTACAAAATAAATTTTGGCACACCATTCAAAATAATAATGCCCTAATCAAATATTCACAAACAATAAAGCCTAAAATAAAATCTCGACAAAAATACATATTATAAATTAGCTATTTGTGCTAGTTAAATTGGAATTAATCTATAAATAGTAATCAATTACGGGCCTTAGTGTTTCTTTCATTTCTCTAAACCACATTCATGCATAATAAGGATATATTTAACAATTGCTAATGACCATTATCTCTAATTAATTGATAATATTTCATTACTATAATTAATATTACATCATAGCCCACAGGGGTGTAGACCGACTAGCGATAGAGTGTATTGTTAATGAACTCCTTGTGACGTCATAGGTTCAAACCTCATCTTACCCGTGCCCCATCCATATGGGTTGTGTGGGTGCACCTAGGGGTATAGTGGTAGCGGGAATGGATCTCTAGACCTCGTGTCACCTGAGTACCAGGCCTGCTCATAGTTTTCGATTCCCCTAGTACAAAGAAAGTAATCATTACATCATAACTACCTATAAATATTAATAATAATTCTCACATTAATATATAACTTACAATCCACTCAACAATTTGCAACGCATAATCTAACAAATATACTAGCTCAATGTATGTGAGATGTGGGTATGTAGTTAGCATTTGCATGCTTCATACATGTGATAATAATATACCTAATACTTTTCATCTTAGGTGAACATCAAAATTCATATGCTTTTGATAATGAAATCAAAATAAAGCATTGTTGGAAAGAGGAATGGATGCGCATGGTGCGAAAGCGATAAGGGTCAAAGAAATTGCGCAAGAGGAAGATATCGACAAGTGGTCGGCTTGGTCACATTATTGTAATTTTGTTCCAAGTTAGTTAGGAAATTAGTTATATCGTGACCTTTTTGTAAAGGGGCAAGTCTATAAACAGAGTTAGAACTATAGAAGAAATACCATCTTATTTTGGAAGTGAATCTTATATTTTGTATGTCTTGCGAATTGTTTCTAGGTTTTGTTATGAGGCTGTCGACCAAGGGATGTATTTTGGAGATGTATGTTGACCTATGAAGTAATATAACAAAGATGTTGTTGTAAACTCTATGCTATTTTTTCTGTGATGTAATTTATGATCTTATGAGTGTTGTCTTTGTGGTTAATTGATCTGATTAGAATGATGTGATCTGAATGGTTAAATGTTGTGAAATAATTCCTCGATGTTTTCTTATATGAATGATGATAAGTCTTCCCATGGCAGATGAATTATTGCATGTCGATATTTTTTTTTTATAATCAATTGATGTGATACTAGATATGGTACGAATGATGGTAAAAGGTGAATGAATGGTAAGATAAAACCTTGCTATGGATATCTCAGTATTATTGCGACAGAGAAAGATTAAGTGAGCAAGTCTTCTTCCCTTCTATGGAAATGTGGTTCCTGCAGCCCTCCCTCAAACATCTCAGGTGAGACTACATCTTCTTCACAAGTGTTGCTGGATAGAGTAAAACATGTCCAGGTCGGTGTTTAGGGAGATTGTGTCAAAGGGTGTTGACACCATGATAACCCCTTTCGAATAAAGCATGTCAACAAATGGTTTTGTTGTTCTCCCCTCGATTGTTGTCTCAGTGGTTACTTGATCTGATTTGAATGATGGGATCTAAATGGTTACATGTTGTGATCTAATCCTTGATGTTTTGCTTATATGAATGATGATAAGTCTTCGCATGGTGGATGAATTCTTGTATGTAGATTTATTTTTTGTATAATGAAATGATGTGATAGTAGATCTAGTACAAATAATGGTAAATGGTGAATGAATGATAAGATAAAACCATGTTCTGGATCTCTAAGTATTATTCTTAGAGATCCTATAGCGACGTAGAAAATGAATTCTTCAAAGGACCAAGAGGCAAGTTTCTATTGTCTTTTCAATTATGGATTAAGATGCTTATATATGAAAAGGGCATATTCAAGATGAACTTCGATGAATAGAGCTCTCATGCGTAGAGGTCACGGGTACTACGGAGACGAGGGTAGGATGGAATGATAAGGGCTAGATGGATGGAAATTACAACAAAAATGTAAGGTAAATTGAGGAAGAGTGTGGTATTCTATGAAGTGGGGTGAGGTTCCAGCAAGACAAGGGGCAGAGGACTGAGGGGAGTCCTAGTGCAATCAAAAAAAGAAACTACAAAATAAGATCACAAGGGACTAAGGGACCCTATAGAGACAAAGGTGATGAACAAGCTATGCCCAAGCCCAAGGAAGGACCAACCCAAAGAAACAACATACCTACACATCCTTGCACTGTGCCATATTCAGTAAGAAACACTAGAACATCATAAGATTGTCCGGTGTGAAACAACCAAACTAACAGTAGCGGGTCAACAAATACTGGAAGAAGGCCTAGAATGGTGGGTGACGATGAAAAATTAGTTTTGCTTCATGGAAATGGGATGGAAGATCCTGAACAATATTGGTTTCTGTGCGAAGCAGTATGGACAGTGAAGCAAGTCCAATATGAGGATATTAAGAAGGGACAACTTCTAAAAAATTTCTGAGGTCACACATTAGATTGGTATATGAATTTCATATAAGTGTCGACATGGAATCAATAGAAGACTCTGGCACATATCAGAACCAAGTTTATTGAGGAATTTTGAAACCCAAGTCGGATTCATAGTACATCATTAAATTGAAGGAAATCAAGCAATCTCCGAACAAGTCAATGGGGGATTTTGATCAGTGATTCAAAATGTTGATGGCTAAGGTTAGTGCAATAATGGTCCATTGTAGCACTGGTTCCACACATCCGAATTCCATTAATGCATAAGAATATTGCAACACAAATAGAGGATTTAGAAATTGTGATGAAGTTGGAGGCTTCATTGATTGGTGAATCAAAAGTTGGAATGAACGAGATCCAATCATAATTGGAAAATATAACGATTCACTTGCAAGATGTCAAGAAGGGAAAGGATATTTGTGAAGAAGTATGGTGTATCCGATGTCACATGGAGTGACATCATAAGGATCGCTGTCTAGACATCCGTGACTACTTACAAGCGAGAGCTCCTAATCCATTGAGTCAAAGTGGTTTTCCATGGTCTCGGATATGTCAAACTCGAGGACACTCCCATGACGAGTATGTTTATCTCCAAAAGGTAGTATCGAACGTGCAAATTTATTATGTAAAATTTGTTGCTCTATTGGTCATGAAGAGAAGGATTGTAGAGCATATCACTTGCTTGAAGAGAAAATAATGGATACATACTTCATGAAAGGAGAAGAATCACCACCGAAGGAGAGACCACAACCGCAGCAACTATAGTTTGTGCAACAACTAGGACAGTTTTCTCCAACGCAACCTAATCACCCGCAACAACAGTTCAATCAACCGCAATATAAGCTGCAAGGAGGGTTTCACAGAGTATTTCGAGGAGGTTGAAATGGAGGGTTTGGTCGAGGAGAAGGTATGGGACGAGGTCGTGGACTTGCACAATGCTATAATTGCGGACTATTAGGGAATTATTAGTGATATTTCCCAAACCTTTAGTCACAATGTACTTATTGTACCACTGTAGATCATATTGTTGAAGACTTTCCATAGCTAATCGCAAAGTGGCAAGAAAATAATGTCCCACCACCACTAAACCAGAAACAGAATGTGAATGAGAATACCAACCAGGTTGCGAATCAACCTCAGAATCAAAATCAAGGACCAATCATAGGAAAAATTTCGGTGAAATCTAGGATTCAACTTGTAGATGTTGGATTCATAGCTTGAGGAGATGCGTCAATGCGGGTTACCTTGCATTACAATGTTCATCAATGGTTATTTCACATTTTGACATTGGTGAAGGGTTATGTCGCATTACAACCATGCCATAGACGTGAAACATTAATAGTGTGACATTTGATGTTTGGAAAATTGCATGTTGCATTGTGAAATATGGGCAGGTGGTTCTAGATTTAAACATGCCTTGCTAAAGTCAAACAAGGTTGAATACATTCAAACTAAAGTCAAACATAGTTGTCAAAATTCAACCATGGTTCAGTACGTTGTATGGTATATGCTAATACAACCAAATATGCAACACATGAATAATGTGACATTCGATGTTCATCAAAGGTTATGTCTCATTGTGATGTTTTTCACATTCTCGCATTCATCATTTTTTATGTTTGATTGTGACATTCCTCCACATTTATGTAAGTATTTGAAAATCATCTTTTCAATCTTTGTCGAAGGGTTTGCAATGGTTTTGTAATATTGCAATGGTGATAAAGTGTCATTTTTTATTGCAAAATTAAATTTATAATCATGTTCTAGTTATGTCAACTTCTATTATTATTTTTTTATATTTTTAATTAAATTGAAAAAAATAGTATTAATTAATAATTCAATTTAATATAATCTATATATAATAATTAATAATTTGAATTAATATCATGTATTCAATCACAAAAATAAATTGTTAAATAAAGTATGACTTTTATCAATTTTTTTTGTTGGCAAAGTGATGGAACCCTCGTGATTAGTAGGGTTGCCATTGGCTAAGTAACCATGAACCAGGGGCATCTAAGCCGTCAAAATCAGCCGCCGATCGCACTCGGCCTCGATGGCACCAACCCTTAACATGGTTGAATTTTTTGGTATCCGACGGGATTAGAACCGACGACCTTTCAGCTTAGGGGGCATCTTAACCATACCCCGCCACCAACTGCTCTACATCTTGTGGATAAAGTATGACTTTTATCATTAAACATATAATATCTTATTAAATTACTATACTAAATTCTAAGAGAAAACATTTTAGAGTTTAAATTTTCATAATTTTGATTTAGAGTTTATTTTTTCATTTTGAAACATAAATACATTTTCTCTTATTTTATATCTTAAATTTTCATTGAGCATGATCAAAATATATCTCAATAAAAAAAAACTATATGTACAACCATAGTCTTCATTAAGTCAAATATTAATGAGTCATTTAAAATTAATGAAATACTTATGTTTGCACTTATCATAATCTAGAATTTTTCTCTAATATTTAATATTCATGTAGAATAGACATTATGATATAACCAATTTTTTTTCTTTCATATTTATGTTAAAGATTATAACATAACCTTAGGTGTTAAATAATATATAATATTATTGAAAATTAAATAATAATATTTTAAAAAAACATATGAGCTTAGTGTTGAGCACTTGATTTTATTCTTTTACAGTCTTGTTGAATTCTATAAATATTGCACGTAGCGTCTAGGTGATTTCTATGCATCATTTAGTTATAAAAATGGGAGAACTTGTGAATTAATGTTGTGAATGTTGGATAATTCGTTTATCCATTTTTGAAAGAAGATATAGTTTTATTAAAAAATTTAGTGTAAATTTTGGATGGTAAAGATAAATTAAGTACCAGAAAATTATACTTCATCTATAAATTCCTAATTTTATGCATAAACTATTACTACTACTCATAGTCCATGCATAAACTAATAATCCACCTAAAACTAAATATCATTGATCCATTTATCAACCAATAATTATTTTTTATATTATTTTTTATCTCAAAAAAAATCTAGACCTCAAAAAAAGAACTTTACAGCATTTCCTACTATAGATATCTCACAAATCTTCCCAACCTCGACCATGCCATAACTATTCACATATTGAAGCAATGTGTATTGTGCATGTCACTGCATCCATAACACTAACTCATTTAACAGTGAGAACCAAAATGATAGAAGGACCAATTAATCTTAACTTTCCATGATCCAACCAGAAGAAAAAATCAATTTGAGCCACACACACTTCCTTCGCAATAACAAGAAGAAACCATGGAGCATATATTTTTTTGAAAGCGGGTAAAGAAGAACATAAATTTCTTTCTCTTACCCAGAAAGCGGGTTCTTCATCTTTTAGTCCGTTGCGCACATTATGATAACATTCGAGAAAAATCTGAATGGAGGGCGATGAAGGCAACCGATAATTTAAACAACCAAATCATTAGTTTAGCTAAGTTTACAAGGTAGACAAAGTTCATTATTTTTCCAGAGACAAGTGGTACTACCAGGAAATCATCACCAAGGAAATTATGAGTAAGTGGAGGAACAACAGAGGATCGATTAATAATTATAATGCCACTGAACAAGCGATTGAGAGAGGACACTCATGCTTATAATGCAACTGGCAAGGCAACACGTCCCTTACATAATTAAATCATTCAATTCAGTATATACTATAATGAAAAATAAGTTCATTGTTCGTTTTAAAAGTGGTAAATTTATACAGGGAAGCGGCGGGGATTAACAGGCATCATCTATCGCTAACGGAACAGTGAGTCAATGGAGCGACAACATAGGAGTGAATAATAAATTCATGGCGATCAAGAGACAGGATATTCAGTTGGTGATTATAATTCCCGTGCCAGGTTGCTTCATGATAATATGATCCTAATATGATGTTTTAAAGAGAGTAAGTTTTCTTTTTCCATTTGAAAAAATCCCTGTACAAAACATAATTACATTCCACACAGATGGCACAATATCAAATATTGTCCATTGGACCAAAAAGTCATATAAAATCTTACATGAATTTTATCAAAGAGTCAAAGCATACATCATTCCCATCACTTCTTACAAAATCTGTCATAGTATCATAGAAGCATACCATATTTACAGCTCCTAAAACTAGAGTCATAGCATATAAGCATTTACATCTCTTGGGCAACAAACCCAATTACTTCCCCCCAAAAAAAAAAGTCTTAACTTCTATTCAAAAACTTTTAGCAAGTTTCATATAAATCCAGTTCCATTCAACCTTCAAAATTTCATAACAAAAAATCATCTGCAAAAGTAGGCTTTAGAAGATCTTCATCATTTGTTCTCCAGGAACAATATTAGACCCATATCCAATGGATCATCCATCATTCATCTTCTAGCAGAAACTCCATAGTGCAGTCATATTCATTCAATCCCATAATATACCAACTCTTTAAAGAGAGTAAGTTAAATACAAGGACCAGACAGTTAAATTTTTTGATTATTTGTAATTTTTATTGAACTATGTTTCTTTTCTATCAAAATTCAAAATTTGGTAACATTGTCTCGAGGATAGTTTTTAGTTATTAGAATTGTATAATTAAATTATAATAGTAAAAAATGCAATTTCAAACATAAATATTATGATATCATCAAAAAAATCATTTCTCATTTTAATTAAACAAAATAACTAATTCACTAAAATAAATGCAAATACTCTAAACAATAACTAAGACTATAATTTATAAATTTTATTAATATAGATATTATATGATAATTTTTATTATAATATGATAAAATAAAAAAAGATAAACTCACAAAATTACATTATGTAGATTTGTATTGTCAATCCAAAAAGTTCAAAAAGTTCCATCACCTATAAAATATATATATATATATATATATAAGTAGGATAACCTTATAAGACTATTAAAACACATAAAATAAAAAATAATAGCACATAACATTACAAATATTTGGAATGACTCTAGAAATCAATTATCTATTTGGTACTAAAAAGGGATTATGAGATTAATGAAAAAGAATGACCACTTATTTGAATGATATTAATAACAAAGAATAATGAGTTTTTAGAAACTATGTTTGATTGTGTGTTTTATTGGTCTTATATTAAGAATTAATTATATCTAGTATAAAGTCATAATTTTGTAATAGGGTTGAATAATGTTTAAGAGTTAATGTAAAAATAGTTTCTTTATTAATTAAGGTTTATTAGGAAGTTGTATTTTGACTATGGCGAATATTACCAATTCTTAATATTTTAATTTCTAAGGATTTTATATCGTTTCTATAATAATTTGGGGATTTTGAGGGTGAAAATCGTTTACCCCATCAAAATTGGGAGAAACAAGGCTTAAAAAATGCAAAATGGCGAATCTTTTTCGGGAGAAAAACATCGAAAAATAGTCCACTAGGCTAAAATTCGTCCCTAAAATTATTGCTGTTTTCTTTATTAATTAAGGTTTATTAGGAAGTTGTATTTTGACTATGGCGAATATTACCAATTCTTAATATTTTAATTTCCAAGGATTTTATATTGTTTATATAATAATTTGGCCATTTTTAGGGTGAAATTTTTTTACCCCATCAAAATTGGGAGAAATAGGGCTTCAAAGAATGCAAAATGGCGAATCTTTTTTGGAAGAAAAACATGGAAAATAGCCCACTTGGCTAAAATTCGCCCCTAAAATTATCCTTGTTGGACATTTGAAGTCTATTTAAAGATATTCAAGGCTCTAAAATATTTTTGTGAAAATGATTGTGAGAAAGCTTTCCTCAAGGGCATGGTCACCGTGCTATAAGAGAAGTGTAAACATTTTTCCCATAATAATCTAAATTTACTCCTTATTATGTTTTATTGAATCATATTTATCATTATTTCTTGCATGTGTTGCTTATTTCTTGTTGTTTGTATGCTAATGTTTCTATATACTATGTGATTATCAAATTACTGGGGAAATGAACACCGGAAGTGATATGAGATCCATGATCATGAGAAAACATGCATTCGAGAATGTTGTTATATATTGTGTGGTTCTCAAGTTACAAGGGTAAGGAACATCACAAGTGGTATTAAAGCCACAATTCCGAGACAACATTCGTCCAAGAATTGATAGAATGTTTTGGGCTAGAGACATGTTACAACATTTGAAAATAACCGTAGGGATATACCATTCAATCAATAAATGTATGGTTCGGGATAAATATACGTGATGAATACAATTGGTACATAGTTACATCATACCTTTTCATGGTGCAATTGTTGGAAACCCTTGTAACTCTTATTGGTACCCCCTCAAGTAGTATCAGTTCATACAACACTTCCACATAGAGTCACTTCCACATACCCTCGGGTATATCACAAGTATTGTAGGTCACCTAAAACCAACATATGATTGTCTTATTGTTATAGTGGCATCGATAACAACACTCGGTGAGATACTCTTGTGTACTTGGGTAGTCAATAGTATGGCTAAGGGAACAATGAACCCTCCTTAGTTAGTTCCCTTAGAGACTAGGTCAAGTACTATTGTTGTACCCCACACTTATATAAAATTTCTATGGTACGTGAAAATCCCTAGTTTTCATAACCCTGAAAATATTGGAACCCCTTCTCTCTACAACCTATTTGCAAAATTTCTTCATTTTGTCTTGGCAATGTTGGAACACAAATTGGCACTTCCTCATTTTCTCACAACAATACCTCTAAATGAAACCCAACTATCCATTATTGTTCATGGATATGAACCTATCGAGCATGTAATATCCCCTAATTTGTACCTATTGGATGGCTTGAACGTCATTGAGAAAAAACCAAACATTTTTTCCCTTAAATAATTGCATTTGGATTACAAAATAGGCCCTGTTCTCCTTTTCTTGATGCAAGGAACATGTCATCCTTGTTTCCCTTTAGCAGGATGTGTGGAACCTAAAAAATGGCTAAAAATGCAACAAATCTCAAAATTTTGCAAATTGAAATAGGTTTTGGGTGGTTGGCTTGAGTTCTACCTCATGAAACTACTTGGTAACCTCTCTAACTATCGCATAAACTCACTAAAAAGGGATAAGATGGTCGAAGTGATGAAGAGACACCTTGACTGTTGTGATGCTAGAGAAATATCCATACCTTTTTTAATCTTTTCATTTTGATTATCCATCAGCTGATCCTTTCCCTAAGAATCCATTCCATAATTGTTGAATTCACTCATCTCATGTGATTTCACTATGATTTCTACCATATACACCCTTAGAAGGAAAGTGGTTGGAGGAAGGATCAAAGGTGATTCAAGAGCAGAGAAACCTGGTCTTAGGCTTTGAAAGGTGTCGAGGAATCATATAGGTAAATATATATCATCTGTTGTTGTTCATTAATATAAATTTATGATCTTTCCCTCCCCCATATACATATGTTGATATGGTTATGCTTTATCAGGTTGAAGTATTGTATTATTTTCAATAGTTTAATTCATACTAATTGTGAGTATATATATTGTTTTGATTTGATTTATAATTTTTTTAAATCCATCAATCATTTGACGAGGGTTGCTAATATATTTTGCACATACTAAGTTGATGGAGTGAAGAATGTCAAGTTTAAAGGGTGGGAACACTAAGGATCAAACTTTAAAAACATATTCCCTTATACTTATATCTTCTTCCACTTCATGTTTGCTTGCGTGTTTGGTCAATGTAACCTCCTTTGTTGTCTTATCTTCCGTCAAGAAGAGTAATAAGATAATTTCCCATCTATTTTACACTAGTATTTTTTAATGCAAAATCCGATGGCATAGATGTCTTATTTTAAACATCGTGTTGTTGACCATTCGACAATCAGCTTCCTTTTGAAACGTCAGTTGCATTTCGACGAATATCCGACAGTAAAATAATTTCATCATATTTTCGACATATACCCATTGGATATCCGAAAAAAAATATTTTAATATTTCTATCGCATATCCGATAAAGTTAAATGAACAGGATGTTGGAAATACGACACAATAGACATTAGAAATATGACTAAGATTATTAGATAGGGAGTCAGATAACGGATAAGGAAAGTTGTCAGTGGTATGGCGTTGTCATCGGATTTCATGGAACATATGACAAGAAAATCCGATGTAGTTCACTACATAGGGTGTCAAATAACCAACAAGGAAATCCATCGGTGGTATGGCACTACTGTTGGATTTGATTGAACATCCGACGAGAAAATACCAAGGAATTAACTACTTAGGGGGTCGAAGAAGTGACAAGGAGAGGTATTGGTGGTATCGTATTTATGTTGGATTACATGGAAAAGGACATCAAAAATCCAACGGCTCTGTGGAATTTTTTTTTTAAATGATATCCTGTGACCAACTATACCCATATTTATGAGTGTTCATCCAACTTCCATCGAGATTGTTCCACACCTTCTAAGTGGTTTACTACAAGAATAAAATGTGTATTTTCATTAATCTTTATACACGTATTGAAATAACCAATTGTATTGTGTAGCAATGATTCTACCAAATCACCTTTGATTTTACCACCATATTTGGGGAACGAAGTGTAGGTACTAAGATAGAATGTAGAGGTAAGAACACTATCCTAGCATTATAAGGAACCTATGAGAGAATTGTTTATATCCTAAACAATGTTAGAGAGATGATATTCATCCTCATATGATGAAGCTTCTCTTTGAGGACACAGTGTGTGAAATAGTTATGGGAAAATGTAAATACTAAACTAGAGGACCTCTAGCTTGATGAGATGCATATAGCATGAGAAAAAATGTCCATATTTGAAAAGATGAAGTGTTGGGGTGGGAAGAATACCTCCAAATCAAATAGTGCTACTACTAAATTTTTTGTCACATCCCCTCCCCTCTACCTGCCAAGAGAGAGGATGGGACTCACATGCTGTTGCTATCTATCAAATCGGGGATCTAGCCCCATGAACATAAACAATAATGCATTGAAATACAAGACATGTACAAATGCATAATACATATAAATATACAGTATAATAATATATCATTGAACACATTCATATGTTCATAATAATTCATAAAACAAATACAATTGTAGGATTAATAAAGAAAATACAAGAGAGCGCTTATCTTGTAAATGAGTTGTCCTGCAACTATCTATGTCGCTCCAATGTTCCACCCAACCATGGGCTAGTGTGCTCATCAATCTCTCAACACCACTGCCACCCCCAATATGGCATGTTTTCCACAAGGAACTAGGGAACAACAAGCTCACACATCGCCAAAACACATCAAGGTTCAGCCATACCAATTTACAATTGGGTTTATGAGGCTACTAAGGCAGTGGAAAGGATGAATTTCTAAGATAGTGAGCTTAGCCCTAGTGATATGGACACCTGCAAAATATCTGGCTTGGCCTCCACAATACCTACACACCCAACACAAGGAAGTATCCCCTTCAATGATACACAGTCCCTCAGGCCATACCTTCCCTTCCAGTTCTCTTCAAGGTGTGCAAAGAAGAATATACAGTGCCTTTAGATCCTTTGTGAGGTTCCTATATTCACTAGGTTTATCAAGCCAATTCTAGGCCTCTTCCACTCCTAAGTCCTTCAGACCAAAACAAGGGTACACATAATCAACAAAATACAACTGATGGATATGAGGAAAAATGTCATGGGAACCAAAAAGAAATTGGGAAAAGGGAAAACAACCCTAGGAGAGAAAATTTGATTTCATAAAATGTTTATGGGAATTGCAAGGGAAAAAAATGCCTCCCTAAACCCACAAATCATGAAATCTCTCTTCCCATCCACTCAGAAACACAAAAATAGATTTCTGGGTATGGAGAAATGAGGAAAACAACAAAAGTCGTGAAGGAAAATACAGAGCAAGCTCCAGCTGCATGAGGAAAGGAAAAATGTGGATAAGAAAATGGAATGGGTAGACATGTGTGGGTATTTTATTTCCCCACAAGAAAAAATACATTTTCCCAAAACTAATGGCTTTCCCAATACAAATTTTGACTACCACACCTCTCCCTTCCCAAGGCATTAACTTCCTCAACCAACTTCTGGAAGAAATAGATGACTGGGTGCATAAGACAAAAAAGGTATTTGATAGATTTTTGGTTTCTCCCATTGACATTTGGAGTTACCCTATTGGCTCAAGCGTTTGAATAATCTCCCTCCCAATTCCTTGTGAAATCATGGCCCCATCTCTTTGTTGCATTTACATAGCTAGTTGTGGGTATATTTATTAAATTGCATATTTACATGTTGTCTCAATTTATAATGTTCTTGGCTATCATGAGAACCATAGGTATCGATTTTAATTGTTGATACATAAAAAAATGCTAAATCCATGCTGGGGCCTTGGCCTTTAGCTCCTTGCCATGATTTAATAATGGTATTTACATCATGTACAATTTTAATGCAATGGGGGTCAAAATCGGGATATTACATTTTGGCTCAGGATCTTCTCTAAAGAAATATATTCAAGTGAGAACATAGGCCTTAATAACACACCCTTATACTAATTGATGAGTTACGTCTCTTATTTAGAACACAATATTTGATTCAAAATGACGATGAATATATATTATTTTGAAAGTAAACCCATACACACATGACCTTAAACCTATATTATATCTTTGTAAAATATCATGCACTCTACCTATATGCTCCCTATGATTTACCCACTACCTATACACATTTTCCCAACCCCATTCCCATTATTTGATGCACTAGTTGTACTCTTCTCTACTACTTAAGTTATACTTACTAACTTCCACATTCACAACACAAAACCACATTAATAAAAAAAGGAGAGAATGGAAATGATCTCCAAAATTTATTCATCTCTTCAAAGGCATGTTTGTATTTTTACATAGAGCCCACAAATTAATTCCTTAACTACTTTTGATGCAATCCAAAGACTAGAAGAAATAACAAACTAAATGCAAGCACCTCAAAAGATAAATGAAATGATGAACAATGCATATGCAAATAGCTTGAAGGATAAAAGATGCAACCAACCATACTTAATTTATGTTAGGAATTTAGAAATTCATCGTTAAGGGTTGCATAGAGCTGGTGACCCTTAGGAGGCATGCCCTTAAGTTCCACATCAACAATGCTATCAATATTTTCTTTAAAGTGGGTATAACATATAATATTATATTTCTTTGGGATGTCCAATATGATTGTTATAATATTTCAATACCATGATTGTAAAAACAAAGAAAATAATTGATTTCTTATTTCATCTTGATATAGAAGAACAATATAAACACAAATTAAATATTTACACATGGATAAAGAGTATTCCAAATAGGATATGGATGAGGAACATAGACATCTTATTCTATCCTAGTGTCTTAGGAGATCCTAGTAATCCCAACCATTTTAGCTCAGTAGAAAGCTACAAATCATAGGGATTGAGGGGTTCTCCTCCCTTTAGGAAATAACCTTCTATCTATCTCATCTTGGTCAATTTTTTATCCCTGATTGTGAGGGGTGACTCCCTATGGGTGTATCCTTCTTGGGGTATCTGCATTATTGAATTGTTTATTTTTCGGCTCAATTAGTTAAGGCATCACTTTCCATCGTTGAGCTATGTGCGTGTGTATATTGCATTGTTTTCAAAAGTTGAGTGACCCTCATCCTTATAATAGGTTTTTAGACTTGGATAGCTATGTAATCCTATAAGAAGGAAATTTGAATCATTATTAAAGTTGAGCAATCAATTTCGATCTATTCTTATTTCTCGATTATCTCATGGTTATATTTTTTCTCTAGATCAACTATGTATCACTAACTTTTGTAATTTATAGGTAGGTTGTTACTCATCATTTGGTATCAAAGGAGTAATATATTATCATGTTCCATTTCACTCAAATGTTAGTGTCATCTAGGGGTCACCCTACCACCCTACACACCTTATTTTGATTCCCTATAAGAATTAATGGATAAATTTTGGTTCATTGAGGTTTTTCCTTCACCACATCTAGCTCATTTAGGTATTTGTCTTGGCCATTAGCTCAACATCGTAAATTATTCTGCATAAAACCTCTTTTTTTAGCTCAACATAAGCCTACATTATCTACTACTTATTGAGTATTTGTAGAGGCTAACCTCACATGCCAAGACTTAATAATGTGTTAAGACTCTTGTTGGAGACATTTACCCACCATGCACACTTAATTTGGTCAATTCAGCCTTCTTAAACCACTATCCTAATCTTTATTGACTTAATCGGCATCAGATGATCACACTATGACATTAGCATGAGCACACCCACACCTACCTTTAGTCAAGGAGGCCAACTAAGCCTTATCCTTCATTTGGGGAGGCTAACTAAAGCACTCCAGGGGTGATATGAGTGTCATAAGTGCACTAAATTGATAACTGATGGTTACAATTAGTTATGCTGAGTGATGAACGTGGCCCCATTCATTATATTGAATATTTTATTAATATTTAACGAACTGGAGTCCACAGGGGTGCCTATAACCACCTCTAATGACTAGTTTGACTTCAGTTAAGCTCATCGGGGTTCATTGGAGTTAATGATGTGCTACCACTTGTTGGTTGGCATGCAGTGACATGTGTCTGAGATACTTTTAGTTAGACTCAGTCATCCATGGCACTCCGACTTCAGTTAGGAATCAATTGAGTCAATCTGGACTTGATCAGTGGGTTAACTAGGTGTGTTTACTGTGGCTTACAGTCAGTTAAGCTACACCCATTTATTCAATTCGAATGAACCCCTTGGGAATTCGAATTGTCTTGGAATTCATGCATCTTTCATGATCATTGTATTGTATTACTCATTCTTTAATAATTATACAGAGCTGCTACTCTATTTGCAGCACCATTATGCCATTTTCATGCTTAATTGTCAGAAATCTCTTATGAGACTATGTTTTAGTCCCTATATTACTATGAAATATTAATATAGCATCAAATCTCATGGAAAGATGAAGTTCAGATCTCTCAAAAACATTGTTTTTGACATATCTTGCATGAAAAATTGAGCAAATGCTCAAAATTCCAGCACTGCACCAAATGCCAAGGCTTACCACTTAATACCCCAAGTAAAGAAATTGTTGATCAAGCTTGATTGATAAATTATGTTGGGTGTGATGAAATCCTAAAATGTGTAGGTTGTTCAACCTTACGGTGCCCCTTTTGTTGTGATTTGCAGGTTTTAACAGGTGAAATCAATCGCTCCAGCAGTTTGAAATGGCTTCTTCCGTAGAACTCTTGACTCCATTCAATTTTGACTAATGGAAAGGAGAAATGGAGATCTAGCTACATGCTAAAGGACTCTACCAGGTCACTATGGACACTGAAGAAGATCCTACTCATGTGATAGACAAAGCCAGATTCTTGAACAAGAAAGATGAAGCATTTAGATTCGTGTGCCTCTCTATTTCTTGGGATCTTCTTTTCCATCTCTGGCAATTGAATAATCCAAAGGAAATTTGGGACAAATTGGACACCCTATATGGAAAATAGGATTATTTGAGAGTTTACCATCTTGAAATCGAGTTGATGTCTCTCCATCCTTTGAATTTCGAGACCTTAAATGTTTTTTTCACAAAGTTCAAGCATATTGTCTTACTATTGAAGCAATGTAGGGTGGAGAAGGAGGAGGATCAGCTCATCCTCACCATTCTCTCAAAAATTGGAGCTGATTATTTGGTGTTTGTCTCTACATTCCATGCGGGGAAGCTCATGACCCCTACATCGAAGATGCCTTCACTCAATGCCTACGTTGACTCCCTAACAAGTGAACATGACAAGCTTGTCCAAATGTGGATCATCAAATCCTCCTGTGATCAAGCCCTCTATGTCTCGGAGCCCAAATATTTGAAGGGTAAAGGAAAGCAGTAGAAGAACCCAAAAGCCAAATTTGAAGCTCCTAAACCTAAAGTTGAAAACCAGCAGCATGAAGAGCCTTCTAGCTCGAAGAAGAACAAAAGAAAAGGGCATCATGGAAAGCAAAAATTCAAGTGTTCATACTGCATGAAGGGATTCCAACCTAAACATGCTTCCATGAAAAAGAATTTTGATGAATCTACTTCTCTTCTTGAGAAAAATGACATCAATCTTCATGAAAGCTTTCAGAGGAGAGATCAACAAAATCAGAAACCACAGCATTAAAGAGGTCATGCTCTCATGGAAAGCACTTTGAATTCCAAAGCACTCTTGATAGATTTTGGAGCTTTGAATCACATGATGGCTGAAAGAGACTCTTTCTAATCTTTGGAGACCAGCAAATCCATTCCCATCCACATGGGAGATGACTCCACAATCATATCCGAAGGACAAGGTACTATAGATCTTGAGCATGGTTATTTTTCCAATGTTC
>LPNX011233793.1:0-10880 GCA_001517045.1 Pseudotsuga menziesii
CCCCCCCCCCCCTCGCCTTCTCATTTTTAAGGTAGCCTATATGTTAGAGGTTAGACACTCTTCCTTTGTTACTCAACATAAATCTCTTGCACTCTCAAAGTGTGGACTGGTGGAACATTTATTTGAGCTTTCAATATATTCTATAGCTATGGAGATTTGGACCAGCAAGAACTAAATGCCCCTCATCTCTAAATATTTGAAACAGAATTTTTGTGGCAAAGGGTACTTCGTTTTTCTCTTTAAGAAAAAGGAAGATCAAGATCATATTCTCTGAAGCGGTCCTTACGTCATGAGGCTAAGAAGCATGTCTTGGAATTAGTAGTCCTTAGTATTTAATCATGAGAAATGCATTCCCTATGTAGTCCATATGTAGTTGTCCCTCCCTCATCTTCCTTTGCACTATTGGAATGATGAATATTTTGCAACTATCAACAAATATCATTGTTGATATATTGACAGGTCTTAATCAAAAGCATCCATGTTTGCTTGTGCTCACATCTGTATTGAAGTTGACCTAGAGAAATTTATTCCTGAAGCAATAAATCTTACTATAGACAAGTGGGCTCATACCTAGAATTAAGATTATGAGTAGTGTAATACCTTAGTTTTGACCCCGTAATGTAAATTTGTAAATGTTGATGTAAAATGATAGAATCTAGAAACAAAAGGTCAAGATGGCCAAGATTATGTAAATATGTACATTTTGATATTAATATAAAATCTCTAATGGTTGAAGAGTTAGAAGGTTGAAGAAGATATGGGGGGTTATGAATCCACAGAGGAAGAAGTGGTAGTGGAGTACTTAATCTTATTTCCCTAGCCTTAACAATTATCCAAGTTCCTAAACAATGATTAAGAGACATGCTTTGATTAAGCATTATTTAATTATCATAAGAAAGGATTAAGAGGGAGGAAGTGGTCACATGTGGAAAATACACATTGCAATCTAAACCATTCCTACAAAAGAGAAAATTCAATCTTGGGGGGGGTTTCGTGCCTCGTTTATTCCAATCATTCAAATTCCATTCATCATCCTTCCTTGCCATCACCTTGGATGACCATAGTTTGGTACATGTGACAAAGGACCCAAGATACCTTTGGTGAATTCAAATGTTCCATTGCATTAACCCATGTAGACTAGTGCGTGAGAGGAACCAAGCCTGCTACTTCTGCCCTAGAGTTCATATTCAAAGACTTCCTACCCAGCTTGAGCTAGAGCGCTGGAAGGGAACTATAGGATTCCCAAGGGACTGTTATCTTAGAGAAGGGACCTTGTTCCTGGCATTGTGCAGGTTTATGGGGAAGGATAATTGAGGATTAGGACAATTGTGGAGGGGGTTTCTGCACCAGGGCGTTACATGAGAGATTGACGTGAGTAGGGATATTGGGGAAGATATTTTCCCTTGTGAATTAATAGTGCCACCTCAAGGGTGTCTTGTCAAATAAATATATAGCTTGGTAGAGGCTATGGCTAGGAGGAACATCCTTCACCTGTAGCCAGTTGGAGAACAAATTATTAAGATAAGTGTTTATTTGTGTATGAATGCCATGGTTAATTCTGTGTTTGCATATTTATTGTTTGTTGTTTTATGAATGCCTAAATATATGGAATTGCATTGCATGGTGTGTGTTTCATGCTCATATTTCCTATAATGTTTAGCAATTGATTATGTGTATTTGTAAAACCATACTGTTGGTATTTTCGTTGTGTAATTGCAAGGATTATGAAAATGAAATTTGGATATAAGTGGAAAAATTTGGATGTGTAATTTGAGTAACCTCTGGTCTCAATGGTCAAATGAGATGACTGAGTACGTTACAAAGTGGTATCGGAGCATAGGTTTTCAACATTGGAAGTGAATGGGCCAATTTTTTATTCTACATGAAGAATCAAAGGTTGTGTAGAAATTATTTAACATAATGTGTAAATGGAAACTGTATAAGGAAATTTTGGAAAAATTCAAACTTGTACCAAGGTTGTAGTTGTTGTTGTCAGACATAAAATCCGACATTCATGATTATCGTTGGAAAGATTTATGTCCAGAGGAAAATCCGAGTGTAATTCTTTATAGTCCAAGTGTGAGATTCATGTGGACACTTGTTGCGGGAATATGTCGAGTGTAACCTTACTTATAACCTCATTGATATAAAAATAATTATCTATGAAAATTTTGAAATTTGGGGAAATTTGATGTGGATCCCACCTATGCCACATAGGTGAAGGGATGACGTGGAGGTGCCACATAGACATGGAAGTGTGACATGGATCGACCACGTGGATAATGAGTATAAGTGGAAACATTAAAGGGTCCATATGCATAGGTGGCATCCACGTAGGGCATGCAAACGTCTAGCTATTCCATGGACAACCCATATCGCATTAGGCATGCCAGATCATTAGATATGAACCATTAGCACACCATAAAGTAATCATAGGTTATCGAATGGTAGCCTCACATGAATTGACCATATTGCATTGTGCAAGTTCGATGGGATGATCATGGTTGTTCACGCGGAATGGAGGTGATCATGCTTTATGATAAGGGGTATGACGCATATGGCTGATATCATATTGTGCATGTTTGAATTGTTAATTTGAGACATTCATGTAAAAGCAACGTGTCGAAGGTTTAATTTAAGGGTCATGCACCCAATGGCCCAGATCAATTGTGATAGTTTGATTGGGAAAGATATAACTTTTTGCATAAGACAATGTGCATGGAAGTAATAAAGGTGCCTAATCGCTAAAGGCTAGTGTAATATATGTTTCCATATATTCTAAGGATTACTCAAGTGAATAATCAACCAATAGAAAATAACTCCATATCAAAATGATAAAATAAATATTGAAGATGAATGATGATGAAATATTTCAAAGGGAGTGCCATATATATAATAATCGTAAAGACATTTTGGAGACCATCCATGAAAGGATGTGTCATTTTAGAATAGTTTACTAATAAATATTTATGTGTTATTAAGATTTAAGATTTATATATTTTATTTATATTACATTCATTCTTATATTTTATTTATATTATATATAATTAATGTTATTTACATTTATAACATTGCCATCCTCTTCAAATATGCTTTGTCCTCAAAGGATTATTGAAGAATCTTCCTCATCTTTACTTTTGGCATTGGTGTATATTTTGTCATAACTATGGCTACATGACGATATGAGCTGGTAAGTGTTGAGCACAACTTCTAAAATGAAAAAAGGATCGATCCATCCTAATTCGATTTTTTTTCCGTAGCGTTGCGCTTCCATGATAGGGTGACGTATTGGAGCTCATTTGCGGTAGTATACATATCTTCCATCACTTGTCTTCGAATTTCACGGTCTTTTCTTTTATGATGTGGATGACGATAAGGTACTCGAGTTGCTTGTGGAGTGTTTATAGGAACTTCAACCTTTTCTGATTCTGGTGATTTATTGGTTGATAATAATTCCATTGAGTATGTATTTTTTTCTTGATCCTCAACTTGAATTTGTTTTCTTGAGTGTCTGGATGATTCCATCTAGATTTGCTTTAATTTGTTCTCTAATAGCTTATTAACATACTCTCTTGAATTCGAGCGGATGGTCGTCACCAGGACTGTGTAAGCATCATGCCCCCACAGAGGGGAGACCCTTTGGTGCAGCATATGGGATTCCCGCACCACAATCACTGCTCTGGCCTCAGGAGGAAGGCCATGCCTTAGTTCTCTGTGGGTGTTTGTTTTCAGGTTCTTACTCCTCTGTCAATATGTTCGGCTATCAGTATCAGATAGGTCTAGTTAGTTTGGATTTCTGCGGCTATGTTTGTAACTTCGGGATTGAACCCTGCACAGTCAGGGATCTCCCTCTTTTGGGGTTGGGAAGTTTTAGGTCTGATTGGATGTAGTAGGGGCAAGGTCGGGGAAAGCATGGACAGCAGCAGCCCAGTTTTTTGTTTCTCCATGTAAAGCGGTTTTTCTACAGTAATACAATGATTTTATTTACAAAAAAAAAACATACTCTCTTGAATTTTTATTCTTGTGACTATTCATTATCTTTTAGCTTCTTAATTTGTTCCTCTAGTTCTTGATTAAGATATCTCAAGCAATGATTTTCTTCCTACTTTTTGAATATTTTCCCTTCAACATCTTCATTAACTCTTTCTGACTTCTGAATACTTTTTTATTTTTGTAACTAGAATTTGTTATGGTTTCTTAGTCGAAATACTTCTTCAGTATTGCCTCATAACATATTATTGATTTTAGTAATTTTCAACTTGTGCGCCTTTTAAATGTCATCATATTTTTGTTGGAGTTATTTCATGTGTTGTTGATGTCGATATACCACTGATTATTGACTTTCTAACTTCCTCTAGACCTGCGCTAATTCATTATTTTTGTCCACGATGAGCCTTCTTATACACTTTATTTCTTCTTCTAAATCGTCATTGCTTCTATAAGGTGATTCTTCGTCATTATTTGACTTTTTGATATTGTCTTCAAGGTTTTGATTGTGACTTTTTAAATGTGGCATTTCTTTGTCCTTATCTGATATTATTTTTTTGAATTCTTCATTAGCTCTTTCTAACCTTCGATTTTGATATTTTAGGTGAGATATTTATTTATTTTGTTCTTTGTCGTCACTTGCTAATCTCTCAATTTGAGCAGTTAAGTGACTATTCTCCTGTTTGGTTAATTCCCTAAGAATATTATGCTTCTTAACCTCAAATTGTAGATGATTATTTGTCATTTTATAATGTTCTAGTTCGATCAATGCTGCTTGTAATTGCAACTGCAATTCTAATTTTGTAATCACCATAATTCATGACTTCTAGTGTTCTTCTTTTTCTTCGACAATAATTGTCATAAGTGCAAGAGTACAATGTAGTCTTTATATCTTCTTTTGACCCTTTGACTTTTTTTCTTCTTAAAAATTCTTTGTGGATTGTGTGTAGATTGGGTGGTTGGTAAGAAAGAATGTTACCCTCCCCACCCAAGTTCAAATCTCAGGGATTAACTTTTATAAAAAAGAAATATTAAACTTTGGGACTCACGCCTATTATTATAAATCTACATAGTTAGTCTCTGAGTTTAAAGGCAACTACATGAACAATATAGAATTAGGCAGAATTATGGATTATAAATAGATGTAATTTTTAGCTCCAATATAATAATAGAACATGGCTATGATAATCGAATTTTTTATTAGAATGAGAATAAATATGAATAGGTTTATCACAAGGGGGAATCACGTATCTTTTCACGAAAAGGGACATGTAAGTCCTATTTGACAAAAAATGACAAATGTTGTTTTTCATGATATATATATGTGTGTGTGTGTGTGTGTGTGTGTGTGTGTGTATTTTTTCCAAAGAAAAAAATCATTTATTCATTGAATAACATGGACTGCTCATAAGAGCTTATATTACTGCATCTTAGTGCACATTAATTTTAGAACTTACATTATTGCATCTCTATGCTCATTAGTTTGATCATTTCCTTGTACAAAAACACAACAAAAAGTTCACATTGCATTCGAGTTCTCTGATGTGGTCAACTGTGAAGCTAAAGTTCTCTCAGCCGCTTTAGTCTCTGCATCCTCAGCACAAGCCCGAGCTTTGTTGTGCATGAGCTATCTTCTGTCAATCGTCAAAACACTGGTAATCCTGTGTCTATTGGCCTTGTATTTATATTGGAGAGAAAAACAGAGTGTTTACATCTCTAGTAACAATCTCACCTTCTATTATTCCTGGCTGTATTGCTAACGCTTGCTTAGACAGAGTATCAGCCTCTGATGTATATACATACATGTATATATATAAGGAATAATAGAAGGTGAGATTGTTACTACATATATGTATGTCTATACATATATGTATGTATATACATATATGTATGTATACATATATGTATGTATATGCATATATGTATATACATCCATATATGTATATATGTACATATATGCATATGTGTATACATATATGCATATGTATATGATATATATGTATATGTATATATACATACATATATGTATGTTTATATACATATATGTATATATATATATGCATATATGTATATACATCCATATATGTATGTCACATGTATGTATGTATATACATATATGCATATATATATACATATATGTACATATATGTATACATATATGTATGCATATGTATACATACATACATATATGTATATATATTCATATATGTATATACATCCATATATGTATACATACATATATTTATATATGTACATATATACATATATATATATACATATATGTATACATACATACATACATACATACATATATACATATACATATACATATACATATACATATATGTATGTATGTATATGCATACACCATGAATTGCATTTGTGTGCATGTTTCATAAAGAATGTTCAATGCAAATACCGGTATATTTAGGAATCTTTATGTAATTCACACAGTTTCAGCTTTCACGAATTTGTTATATTAAAGCTATGTACATCATCATACCAACAGTTGATCATGGAGTGAATATAGTTTCATGACCTCATTCCGCCATAGTTCAATATGGTTATGGCGCGGTTCTACAAGTTCGTGGTGGCATGGTGGATTCATAAGTTTGGGAGCATGATGATTTTAGTGGCGGACTGTGACTTGAGTAATGGAGGAATGGTGTAATTGGAAGTGGTATACTATTTGGCCACCACTTCACATTGGCCAAAGTAAGAGCTCTAGAAGCAGAAAAAGGCCAAATTGCAAGCTAGTTTCATTTTTGTATAAAAATAAAAGCAAGAAGCAGATCCTTTGATCTCTTTACTAAAAGAAAAGGATGAAAGGATAAATACATTGGAAAACAGTCATATGACTCTTTTCTTTCCTGCCACACAGTAAGTGTTGGAGTAAAAAAAAACTAGCTGATGAAGTGGCTTTTCTGAGTGGAGAGAATGCTTCATTAGCTACCCAAAATTCAGTAATGAAAGGCAAGATTAGATATTTGGAAGATGTTCATGGTAAATCTTTCGATTTATCCTTTCAGTTATATATATACATATGTATATACATATACATATGTATATGTATATACACATACATATACATATACATACATATGTATATGTATACGTACACACACACACACACACACACACACACACATATATATACATATATATATATATATATATATATACCATCATTCTAAATAAAGAGTGATCATGAACTGTCTACGTGGGACTTACATTACAACATTCAAATGTTTCATAATGATTTAGAACAATTAAAATCCCATGCCTTCATGCATCTACAACTTGTTTCTTCCCTCTTGGCTTATCGAGCTCATTTTGTCTCAAAAAATGTTCATTGTATCTCTTTGGTACATGTTTTCCAGAAAATTCGCATAAAAAAGATAAAAACCTGCTATGATCACTTTGAATTCGTCCTTAGTTGTGTTCCTCTGATCTTCCTGGTATGGTTTCATCCTTATAAGTTGTTCTTCTTAAAACAAGGTGAATTATTTGAGTACCTGTCCATTTCTGAATTCCTCTACTTCAATAACCCCAGGTTCTAAAGCCAATGCCAACTTGGATAATAAATTTGCTTCTCCATTGATTTCTCTGTAGATATGAGTGAAGGAGACAGATTCAAAGGAAGTCATTTCATGTTGAATTTCTGTTAGAAAATGTTGCAGTTGGGGGTCTTTTATTTGGGACTTTCCATTAGCCCAATCTATCACCATTTTGGAATCCCCAAATAGCTGCAACTTTTTCACATTTTTCCTTTAAGCAATCTTGAGTACCACCCAAACGGTTGTTAAGTATTCCTTGCTATTGGTTTCCCTCCTAGGTGAAAATTTGATACATATCTTGGAGGTATCTGGGATGTATAACACTGCTCCTGCACCTCCTAGTTGTGGTGACCCTTGACTGGCTCCATCAAAGAATGCCCAAGGATCACTTTTGTTAATATCTGGAGTAGAGATTACTCGTTCCTTCCTTGATATTTCATCTTTTTTATGTTCCTAAAATTTCTACATTAGGATAGCAGAAAGAATGTCTGTTGGGATCCTTTTATTCTTGAAAATTTCCTGATTTCAACCTTCCCAAATAGTGTATACAAAGAGGGTAGGAAAGATGTTGAACTGACTTACCCCGTCTGCTTTCCACCATTTATGGGTTCTATGTTCATGCGTTTCATCATTTTGCACTATCCTGGTTTTAGCAAGCTTCTCAGTGACTTGGTCCCATACTTCTCATGCATAAGGGCACGAGCTGAATAAGTGAGAAGACTGTTCTTCATTTGCATTGCATAATGCACAAATAATTGGGCCATGAAAACATTTTTTCTTTAAATTTTAACAGGTTAGAAGTTTTCCATTTAAATCGAACCAGAGAGTCAATATATTTTTCAAAGGACTATGTATTTTCCATATAATGCTCCACCACCATCTCTTTTCTCCTTGAAAGGTTTCTTGGATGATTGGTTCATAACCAAGTTTGGTTGAGAACCTAGCTAATCTTTGTCCAGATAATCTAGCTAATCTACTCCATTCTTTGTCCAGATAATCTTTTCTTGCTCCCTAGCTTCCAAATGCATGAAACTGAAAACTAGTTTGTTTACAAATCTGTTCCATTCCCCTGCTGTGTCTCCAGATAAATCCAATTCTTGAGATGATTTCCAACCATTTCTTCCTCTTTGTTGAGGTTGTTGTTATTGGGCGTCCGCTAGAACATATATATTATGTGCTTGCAACATTTCTTTCAATTCGGTTAACAGTCGAAATTCTTCTCCCACTCCTACCCACGGATCTACACCTATTCTTGTCTTTATTCCATCTCCGATCTGCCATGCTGTCCAATTTCCTATCACGAGGAAGGCCAACATAAGCACTTTCCACCCTATTGAACCGCTTTTGTAGGATTTGGATGAGTTCCTAAACCATTCGTCAATTGGGGAGTTATTGCAGTATCTGGATCTCATAACCCTTCCCCACAGCGAGTTTGGACTCTGAGCCAGCCTCCATGGTTTTTGGATGCTAATGCTCTACAAAACAGTTTTGGTTTTTTTATGTCCCATCCTCCAAGAATTTTGGGGAGAGTTAAGGATGTCCATCTAACTAGCGGAATACCTTTCGTCTGTTTACTGGTCGTCCACAGAAAGGAGAAGCACGTTTTTGTTATTTTTTTCAGAATTCCTTTGGGTATGTAATAAATTGATGCCCAATATATTGGGATACTTTGCAATACTACCTTCAATAGAACCAACTTGCCTCCTCTTGAAAGAAATATGTTTGTCAATACTGAGACTCGTGTCTCTACTTTCTTGTAGAGCCTGTTGCAGCTGCAACAATTTCCCAAAATTATAAAAAAATTTAGGACCCTCCTTTCGCTTAGATTATTTTCGTTTTCTTCTTTGATTTGGTCTGAGAACTTTCAGAAAGATCAAATATGATTGATTTGGTTTACCACCTGTTTGATTCTCCCTCTAACGCTTCAAATTTCTACTTTTTGATCAAGCTTTATCGCCTTTGAAGCATGCCTGAATCAGAAGTTATTTGGTTAGTACCCCGCCGTTGCGGATGGATTTTTTGTTTGGTCTTCCGCCGTTGCAGACGGATATTTGGTTTTGCCTTTGAGTTTCTTTCCAATCCGTTGGTTTTCTCATCGGCCGATCTTTTGGTTTACGTCGGAAGGATTTGTCCTTTCTTTCTCTGTCGTTGCGGATGGCAAAACACTTTCGCTCCCGATCATTGCTTAAACGTTTCGTTTCCCGCTCGGCTGAATTTTGGGTTTTACGTCGAAAATTTTATATTTTCTTTCTTCGCTATTGCAGAAGGTGTTTGCGTTCATCTTCTGTCGTTGCAGATGAATCTGTGGTTTGGATTTTGACTTTCTATCCGCTACGTTGGGTTTTTTACGTCGGATGCCTTTTGTTTTTGCATCGAAATTTTTTGTGATTATTTCCTCTACCGTTGCGGACGGCACACCGTTAACTCTTTCGATTGTTGTTTGGTTTCGATTCCCGCTTATGTATCCTTGTCGACCCCGTAAGTCTCGGGCTTCCGCCGTTGCGGCTGCAAAAGCTGTTTCGTCTCCGTCGTTGCAGCTGCCGAGGTCATTTTTAGCTGTTTGATTCCTGACTTAAGTCCTGATGTTGCGGATGGCTTGGCGCTTTGGCCGTCCGCCGTTGCGGAAGAAAGCATACTTCGTCCTTCCGATTAGTTTTGGCTTCGACATCCGATCTTTAAACTTCTACCCAATGTGTATGACCAGAGCGGAAGGCTTGGCGCTTTGATCATCCGCCGTTGCGGAGGAGCATTCGCTTTCGTCCTCCTATTTGAAAACTCTCCGACGTCAGATCTTTAACCGCCGCGAGAGTTTGGCCGTGAATATATATATGAGGTCAGGGGCACGATTGGATTATTCTATTGTATTGCTCTGTCACTATCAATTGTTGTCGCTCGCTCACCCGGTCCCCCGTGTTCGGTACACATAGTCCAGGTGTCTTCACCGTAAAGCTCGACAGGTTTCTCCACGCCGGTTACGCTACAGTGCCAGGTAGGCTCGTTGTTTCCCTACCCCGTTCCGTTTGAAGCATTGGATTAATATTTGTTGCGGTTAGGTTTGTCGTGACTGTTTCTTTTCACCCCGTGATTGCACCTATATATTGAAGAGTTTTGGGGGTCTTACTGTCTGCAGTCGGGGGGGCGTTTTAACCCACGGAGTATTTTGGCCCGCGACCTTCTGCAGCCTTGCGCACAGTAAATGGAGCTTGGTGCAGACGACCGTTACGCCATCTGCACCAAGCTGCCCTGGGCGATGATGATTGTGCAGGGGAGGTTGGTGTTGGTTTTCCTGTGACATTTGGTGGTTTTCCCCTTCTTGTGTGGATTTTACCCGCCCCT
>LPNX011233811.1:3423-310554 GCA_001517045.1 Pseudotsuga menziesii
CATTTTTTTCTAAATAATTTAGACTACCCTTATGATTTGTCTTAGGGGTGAATAGGGTTAGTAAGGGGTAAGGTAATAATATTGAGGGGGGGTTAAGTAGGGTTAATGAGGTCAGATTAAATGGTAGGTTTAATTTATGTATTGAAAAAAGGGGGTGGGGTATGGAGATTTTTTATTAATATTATAACTTATTAACCAATTTCAAATAAATGTTTATAAAAAATTTATTATTTGTCTCGGGCCTACAGTTGATTAATTGTCTCTATGGTTCATATAGGTTTGTTTAGTTGGTGTTTTATGGATTTTTTTCAATCCTCCGTGAATTCACGGAGGATTGAAAAAAATCGAGCAGCATTTCGGCTTGCCTGGGACACATTTCAAAATTAAACCGGTAGCATAAACTGTACCGGTTGGCATAATTTATATATATATATAACAAATTAACAAAAAAATTCAATTGAACTACAAATTTTCAAAAATCCGGCAGCATTTCTGCTTGCCGGTACACATTTCAAACATGAAAATTATAAAAACATACATTTACCAAATTTGAAAACAAAATTATAAAAACATACATTTACCAAATTTTAAATTTTATATTTTAAAACAAATTTTATAAATTTTTAAAAAAGAAAATTTAAATTCCATTTAAATTGAAAAACAATTATTTAAACTGTTACCTCTTGGCTTCGACATCGTGATGAGGTTGGGTTGCTTCGGGGTGCTTGGGTTGCTTTGGGGTGCCAATCCTTCCGTCGTCGTTTCGTCGTTGTTCCGTCGTTGTTTCTCGGTCGAGCATCCGCAGGTAAAAAGTTGAAAAAAATGGCCGTGGACCCCGCGACCTCTTTTTATAATTCTTTTGACAGAGGCACCTCGGTCGGGGTATATACCTCGACCGAGGTCCATACCTCGACCGAGTTAATACCTCGGTCGAGGGCTTGTTAGAGCCTCAGTCAAGAAATTAATACCTCGGTCGAGGGTTTAACAAGCCCTCGACCGAGGTGCATTTTTTTGCATTTGTCGAAATCCGCTTGCCAAAAAGTGTTACCCAGGTCCGTGGATTCACCCATAGATAGTTACTTGGTGTCCCTATAGATGTTGTTAGGCACAAGTGGAAGAATCACCCACCGCCCTCCCACACATTCTACCATGATTACCTTCCAAGCCCATCCAAGGTCAACCAGAAATAGCCTTTCGATGTACCTGTGTATGAACCCTAGATGTCAAACAGACTAAAGGCTACCTTAACTATATTGACAGTCTGGGGAACAGTCGCAAGACTGGTTTGTATGCATGGGCAAGGTAGTAAAGCCTGAAACCCTATCTAAGACAGAATCCCCAAATGCGTAAAAACCTTGGTCTACGCTTTGGCAAGAAATCAGAGGGTTATCTCCTCAGTCCAAGCCTCCACGCGGCCTCGTGCTTAACTCTCATTTGAGAGGAGCTTCCGAGATACAATCAACATAGAAGATGATTTACCTAGTGATTGGCCAACTATGTCTGAATTTTAACACTTGTGGGGAGTTTAAACTCCCTATCCCACAAGTCTAGCCTAAGCTAGTTGGTGCATGACCCTATAAAACAAAAATTACTAATAAATTTTAAATTATATCATTTATTTTAAAAGGCTGTTATTAGTCAGAGGGTAAATGGCGTGAAACTTATGTGGTGTTTTGACTCAAAGTTGAAACAAAATGACTAAACAAAGAGAAATGAAATGCAAAAAGCAAAAACTATTATGTTTTTCTTTTTCAAATAGAAACTTGAAATCCACAAAAGAACAAATTCTTTTTATTTTCTTCAAAAACAATGATATGCCATGCAATCTAGACTAAAAACATAACCTACATGCATATAAAGCAAACATGTCTATTTTATTTTTCTTTTATAAATGAAAAATAAAAAACGACCTATCAACTAATGCAAGCAAGTAATGTAAGCAAAGCAAATAGACAACTATTCTACACCCCACAAACAAACCCTAGGTTTCCCTAAAGTTGGATATCAACCTCTCTTGAAAGGAAGGCTCACAAAGGTAAACAAGCCAACAACTTTGGAATGAAGAGACTGAGCAATAAGACTAACATAAAAAAAGGTCAAGAAGTTCCAAGTATCAATCTAAACCTACAAACAGAGGTTGCTCAGTACCTTGTCCAACAAGGTCAACCCAAATATGTCGGTGGGGGGAGAAGCAGTAAAAACAAGTTCAAAGACTTGAAAGAGACTTACAAGATAGACAAAGAGCACCTAAAAGACATAAAAACGTCTATCAAACAGAGATAAAACAACTTCTCAAGATTCATGCACATGCAGAGGACCCTTGAAGACCCTACAAACATCCCTCAAATCACCCAAAAACCCTAAAAAATGATGAAAGAACACAAATTTAGGTGCATACATAGGTTTCCTTAAGGCAGGTCATGTATGACACATGGGTTGCAGGTAGTGCAAGCCACATATACAACATAGACACACAACTCTTTAGCCTGACAGTCACGTATGGATGATAAAAGGCACAAAAAGGGTCAAAAATTGACCTAGGAAGGCAGGAAAGGTGTTCCTAACTTGTAAGAAGGACCTAAAACTTTACAAAAGGCTGAAAGAAAGACAAATAAACCCCAAATAGACAAGGCTCTCCCCAGCGGAGTCGCCAGTTCTATTTTAAAGGAAAGTATCCTATGGCTAGGGTTTAAGAGGCCATCAACATACTGGGGTTGAAAGGTGGATGTATAATGTTCAGCAAGCATATATAAGCAAGATTTAGAGATAAGAAAGGTCCACACTTGATTAACTGAAGTCTAGTCCAAGCTTTCTCTATCCCTTCTCCTGCTCCTCTTGTTCCTCTCACTCCAAGAGACCTACAAAACAAAGTATACCTTCCTCAACCCATTATGTCCACATATAAAGAAATGATAATCAAATAAACATGAAACAATGATTTGATTAACATCATCATATGGTCATAAACAGAGATTCAATCACACATTGAACAATAATTTGGGAAGAAAAAGGACATCACATCTTTATTAATCTTGAAAACAAGTACAAATATACTTTCTCTCCAAGTTCGGCACCTCACGAAACCTTGATCCGGTTTTCCTGCATCTCTTCTCCAAGGAACTCATCCTCCAAAACTCTGCAACACAAGGAGAATGCTTCTAGGGAAAAGTTATGGGAAAAAAGAGCTCCAAATCCTCCAGCATAACAATGCAAAGATTCAAGTCTCCTCTCATGGACCTCCCAACCTATATTTATATGCTTAATGAAGAGTTAGGGTCGATGACAAAGTAGTTACAACTGAAGGAGTCAGTTGCATAACTACCCAAACTACCCAAATTTCAAAATATGTATTTTTTTACATTTTCAGGAGGCGTACGCAAGTTGCAGAGACAACATTCACATACACAAGGAGGTATATGCGGGTTTCAATTCAAAAAGTCATGTATTTAAGGCATACGCGACTATTATGTATAGCAACTCACGTACGTACGTGGGTTTCCTTAAGGAAAGTCATGTACACATCAAAAACTCATTTTTAGGGTATTTCTGGTCATTTTCAGACTTTGGTGTCTTCTGGAAATTTTTAGCTAACTGAAATATGTTTCTAATGATGTAGAGATGAGGTCAAATGGAGTTACAAAACTCAAGATAGGGGTCCTTTAATTTAGGTGTTTTTTCAGTGACTTTCTTGTAGTGTCGTCATGGAAGTGTCGACATGCGAAGAAAACATGGGAAAGTGGTCACAGGAAGGGATGTGTCATTTTCATCTATAACACTATCTGTATCCTACAAATACATCCTAGAATTAGTGTTGAGTGAGGAGCTCTAGAATTGCACTAAGTTTGTAACTCCATGTTTCTTAGCGTTGAGTATGGGCTATGGATAAACACTAAGAGTTACTAAAAATTTAATATGTTGAGTGAAAATGACTCTCATAAAACATTGATCTCATCCTACTTATTTTTAAGTGATTAAATAAAATTTTGATTTTATGTATCTCATCAAGTACTGAACAACTACCATGTTATACGAGGGAATCCAACATGCAAGGAGGTTTAGAGTTTCCTAACCTAGTTGACCTAACCCCTACCTGAAGGCCTTATTAAATAAAGTGACTAAGCTAAAAGAAAAGTGCCATATGATTAAGGATCATGATATATGATACCTAAAGTTTAAAATGTTAACAAATGGTATATATATATAAATATATAGTTTATACATGGTATGTATAAAAGAGTAAGCATAGTAATAACAATAGTAACTATGAATAATATAGAAATGATCTATATATTATTATTATTGTTATTAATGTTAATTAAGTATTAAATAACTACAAAAGTCAAAGTAGGAACTAATCAAAAGTTTCTAAGTTAAATTTAAATAATATTAAAATTACCTAAATAAAGTAAAAAGGGTTATTTCACGAAAACAAATGATTCTTGACTTAACTACCCCTTTCCCTCACAAAATTTGTCTATAAAGACCCAAGCCAAAGAGAGGCTTGGGGATCTTTTGATTATTCCATAATTCTACCTAATTATTCTCAACAGATTTCTTGGAGAATATTTTTCCTCAGAGGAAAATGAAACTGATACAGAATATGTTATCCCAGATAGGGAATCCTTACCTTTGGAGCTCTAAGCTACTTGTAGGTTGGAACGAGCTCAGGGGGATCCGAGTTGAAACTAGGAACGGTTCCAGGTCATGGTTGGGTGTAACGTGTTAGTTCGCAAGTTATTCGGTTATCTAAAACAGAGGTCAGAACTATCTATGTACTTGTTAATATTATGTTTTTGAGTGTGCAGGGTTTCTAGACATTGAAATAGCTTCAACTTGCAGCTATGATGTCTTTTGATTTTCCCTATGTTTTATACAAGATTCCTTAATAAATGAAGGGATTATATTCTGAAAGAATGAATAGAATTTGTTTGCTCTAACTAGGATGATTTGTGTACATAAACTTTAAATCGGTTAGGCTTGTTTCAGTTGCATGTTCCTAAAAAACCTAGTTATAAATATTTTGTTATAGGAGATTATAGATCAGATTTCTTATTAATTAAATTGTCATATATTATTTTATCAGTTTTCTAAGCCATAGGAAATTACATAATCTGTATTATCTATGTATTTCTCTTCTAACGTTATTGTTGCAAAATCCATTATGCTCTAATGATGTATTCTTTCTACTCGAATCTAGAGTATTTAGGTTAGTTATATTTCTAATTCTCAACAAACTTATATAAAAAAAGTAAAAGAAAGATTTTACTTATTTAAACTCCTTCTATACATTTTCCTCTGCTGGCATATTTCATATTGCCAGCATGCTTGTTGATATTACAACCATCGAAACTATTACCTATAGCCATACAATCAATTCTATGCATAAAAATATAAATTAAATATCATTGTTGAAACTTAAAACATTATAGCAAAAACAAGATAAGATGAGTTAACATAATTAAACTACCAAATAACCGAGCGAAGGTAATTATTAAACAAACCCTCAAATAGTAAATTCCATTTTATCAAATTATCTACTTAACATGCCATCCATCGATACCTGTCCAGGTCCGACCATAGGCACAATTACTATATCAATTATCTCTTCTATCTACTACCAAGCAAGAATCGACTTGTACATAATAAAAACCCACTAATGAACAAAATCTTCACACACACTGTGTTGAAAACCCAACCCATGCATTCAAAGGCCCAGGATCGAATCATGTAGGTTCGTGTTTTAAATTACAAAACACTAGTACAAAATGAGAAATTAATGACTAAAATCAGGCTATAAACGACTATTTTTGAGTCGGTGACTAATAGTAGCTAATTTCCACTATCTTATAGTTAGTCGTATTTCACTTAGTCATTGATAGCTTGACTTATTAGTCATTGATTTAGTCATTGAGAGTAAATGATTTAGTCATTGATAGTCAATGATTTAGTCATTGATTTTGTCATGGATTTAGTCATGGATTTAGTCATTGATTTTGTCACGGATTTATTCATGGATTTAGTCATTGATTTAGTCACTGATTTAGTCACTAATTGCAACAATTAATGACCAAATATATGACTAAATAAACTAGTAGATGATAGCATATTAATGACTAGGCTAAATACGACTAAGATACGAGAAATTAGCTACTAATAGTCATATATATGTGAATTTAGTCATTTTTGTAGTCACAAATTTATGATAGGGCACGGAGGAATCGAACCACCAACCTCCTACCTATAATTAGGCAGGAGCTCTACCATTGAGATAGGACCCTTTAAGAAGTTTTTATTGCTTGAAAATTATGATATTGAAACAAATTTATGATAGATAGCAATCTACAAACTACATAATTATTACTATTACAACTTACCAGTAACTAGTATTTATGATAAACTAATTCCTGACAGCTATGTACAATTTTCCTATCTAGCATAGTAAACAAGTTCCAACAACATACAAAAGTATAGATACAATGCAAATGACTAACTTATCAGCTAAATAAACAACATCAATTTGTTTCAAACCAAGTGGAAATACAACATAGAGTTTGACCTATAGATCATTGTGGTTGATATTTTCTAGTAAACAATGGAATTCATCCCCTTTTGGCGCCTTCAAATTCCCACCACTGTATCCAATCTGTTGTAGCTGATTGTGGAAGGTGACTGAGGAAATTTCTAGCACCTTCTTAGGTGCCACATTCATAGAGAAGCAAGTTTATACTTTTAGTCCAACACGCAAAAATGAAGAGTCTATTGGAAAACTTGTAGAGTCTAGGAGAAATATACAACACCTACAACCAAGCTTCCTGTCAACCCTGCAGCTTGAATTGAGTAAGTGTTAAATACCATATCCATACTTTTATATGGAACTCTAGATGTTATGTTCATCTGGTTCTGTGCTGGTAGCTACAACCCACAAGAATAATAGGTTCCTCTAAATGGCCAAGGAATTCCAGGGGTGACTGTAGAAAATATTCAGAAGATATATAATAAGAATTGAACTAAGAAGCAAATACACAAGCTATTCAAATATCCTCAAGTCATTTGTTTCACAAATCTTAAATCTTTGATTTAAATTTTATGTTATTAATCACCTTCTTTCCCAAGCGTTGAACTTGCACACAATGTTTTGCACCTTCCTGCTAGTTTGTTTAACAATTGATCCTCCAGTTGTTAAACTAACTGGTCTTGTTGGTATTAGATCATTATAAATTGACATTGCAACTGTGGTTGCATGTCCTTGTGAATTCCTAAGTGTAACTTTAAAACATATTTTCCCTGCTCTCCCCACTACCATTTTGAGAAAATACCATGTCCCTCCAGTGCTGGACCTTGCTCAACATGAAACTCAATATAACCCTAAATTTACAGAGAATCATAGTTGATTTGAAGCAACATTTCTTCTGCTGTGACATGTAATCCATAGTACGGGTTATGTAGATTACTTTCCTTACTCTTTTACATCCATGAGGACATACCATTTGCGGATATAAACTGGTAAAACTGAGCTAAAATCTACCTCCTAATATAGATTTAGATCTGCTGTAAAAGTGTTGAAACAACCAAGAAAATATAAGAAATTATCTAGAATTGTCATTCTTATCATCATGAAGACAAATTAGTGAATCCATCTAGAAGAACAAAATAACTACCATTGATATTAAGATATGTACCATTGGAAAGGAACTCTCAAAAAGCACATGCAATTTTAGAGGTATCATGCAACTTAAGCTTTCTGCCTCATTTTAAATGTGGTTAGCCTATTTTACCAAAGTTGGAGGTTGTTGACTTAATAAAAGTTCAAGTGAATGGGTTTAGATCCACTAGTAGCAGCAAGCACTAGCATTTATTTCGCTTGAGGATCCAAGTAGAGGCTAGATGAGGATGCATATGGGGCTACTAATGATGAGGATCCCATTATAGGGGAGGATTTTGTTGACGTGTAGTTATTTGTTATAGATGTTATTTGGATATTGGAGGCAATTTAGGACCTTGAGTTTTACACATTTTTGTTTCAAATATGTATCGAAACTTGTGTGATTTTATTATATTCACCCTTATATCATCATGATATATACATGATCAAACTTTGTGTATTTGGTGTCTAATGGTTTGGATATATATATATATATATATATATATGGAGGAAGAACTTGAGTGGTTACATAAGGATCATGGGCATTAGAGGATAACTTACAACTATAAGGGGGAGGGGAGGAATTATTCATACCTCCAAACATCAAGTGTGAATCCTTCATACTGCCAAACATCAAGCGTGAATCCTTCATACTGCCAAACAAGTTCATGTCTAGATACTGCAAGAGCTTTGAAGGTTTGCATTGCATTTGCAGAAAAACCACTTACTTCAATTAGCTGAGAAGATGAAAACACATGTTATCACTTATCAACCACTTTGAGTACACAAAATACACATAAATATGCCATCCATAAAATAAATGGCATAAATCAATATGAGATTAATAATGCTTCCGTGAATTCAACATTTGATACAACTATACCAATATCATATAATGTCAACACATATAGTCATATATAGTTAGTTTAATTTCTATTTGGTGTTCCCTTGTATACAATAGAAACCATGATTTGCATATTGTTATATTAGAAAGACTTAAGAAATGGTACCCTAACTGTAAGAAACGTCTCTTTCAAATGTCCACAAAAGTGACACATATGAACTCTGTTACCCCTCATTGCATGTTTCATTTTCAAGGTCTACCCAGTAAAATAGGGATTATGACGTCTATGTCATTTTCACTAGATCTACGAGTTTAAACTTTGAAGAGCTCACAAATGCCAAAAATTTTGTGGTCATCATCACATATCAAAGCAAAGATTCATTTCGTTATATGGATAAGAGATCAATACTGGAATTCTAAGATTATGCACATGTTTTAATAGAAGCACCTAAAACAGATTATTGTAAAAGACCCTCCATCTTAGGATGGTAAAAATTTGACCTAAAGGCATGGAAAAAGTCTCCTATTATCAACAATCTGTGGGTATCTTTCACTGTCAAGAACTGATGTTGGCTTGCACTTCTGCATATCACTCTGAACAAGGTGGTTGTATTTTTTCTATGGGATATAGGATCATATTTCATAGTTGAAATACCTTTCTGGTATAAAAGGTTTGATATGCAGTGATGATATTTGGTATATTTTAAAGCAGCAAAAGAGTAAAGGCTAGACCTATAAGATCAATTGTGAGACCTGTAAGCAGAGAAATCCTAGTTGAAGCATCTGTCATAACTTGACTTGCACAATAGAAACCCAAAAAGGGAAGTTTACTTATGTCAAGGGAAGTCAACTTATTGTATAAACATTAATTATATGCATGCTATTTCTCACAACTAGTAGCCCCAGGGATTTTTATAACTTAGTCATATCTATCCACCTACTTCTTTTGTTGATAAGGATGATTATGGAGTAGCTTCAGTGAATTTCTATCATTTGTCTTGTAAATGTGCACATGAATCCATCATTATATGGTGTTGCTTTGCTGCCAGAAACAAAAGGACTCTTGAGTCTAATAAAAGACTCAAGAGAATGCCTTTGCAATTGGGCCAAAAGTATTTGGGTGGAGATCATCTTGATATGAGAGTGTTGTTCAGATGATGCATCAACCATTAATGTGAATGCTTGGATTTTTTGTGGTCATAGAATCACATTAGAGGTAAAAGGAGAATGGTTGTAGGACCATCCCCAAGGTAAATGTAAGGTTTCAAATTTATGCCCTTTGAGTGAAAGGAAGATGTTGAGAAACTTGTTTGTGAGAGGGCATCGAAAATTATAAACTTGCCCACTTGGTCATTGCATCTGAAATGAGAACATGCATAGATGAGGGTATCGGGATGGAGAGAATTGTCTAGCTCACATTCAACCCAACGAATATGATGGAGGGTTTAGAAATGAGTAGGCTATTGGAAAAAGGTTGTTGTTGTTGAGCTAAAAGACATGGCTGATGCCCAATGATATCGACATTAGGTTCAACAAGATAGGTTCCTTGACCGAAGTTTTACAATGGGCATGGTCATGGCACTTGTAGTCATGGGTGTTATATGAGAAACCAAGAAAGAGGTATGTAAAGCGAAGGTAACATGGATTTCAGGCACAAAAGAGAAGGTAAAATAAGGTTGGTGTCTGTGAAGATGAAGTGGTCTGATAGGGGATTTCTTACCCCAAAGAATACAAGTTGAGGAATGGGCAAATATGTGGAAACTTTCATTGTGTAAAGAGGGTTTGGACTCCATTTCAGCTTGTGGGGGAACTTGAGAGAGGATGGAACACTAGTTTCAAGTTCTACTTCTACCCCATCATCATTGTTTTGAGTTGGACCTACAAGCTCTTTGACTATGAGTGTCTTAAGGCTTGGGATACCTTGCTTAGTATTTTGAGGTTGTGGCCTCCAGTACTAGGAAGAGTCTTACAAATAGTGATTGTAATGACCATGAATGGATAGGGGAAAAGGGCTCTCATAAAAACTGGAACAAGGAAGCAGAAAGATTCCATGGTAGAAGGCATGGGAAAGGCATACTATCACAAGATCGCCATAAAAGGTTGTGTCAGAGGATGATAGACAAGTGAACTATACACAAACAATGATGCCAAGACCAACACTAAACAAAACCCCACATGGGAACTAACTTGGGGCTAACAAAATGGATTACAAAACCAAGTTTTCTTATCAATACATGCATGGCTACAACCATAGATGAAACTGCAAGAAAATAAGAAACATGAAATACGTATTCCATTATAGTAGATATCAACTATCATGGAAACAAGGCTTAGTCATTGATTCAACAAGACAAAACTATCAACTAATACTTCATAAACAGAAAATGTATTGAAATCAAATGGAGAAAAGGAGAATATTTCACTAATAGTGGAAAATATTTCCATCCTGATCTTGTTCACAGGACCACTTGGCCATTGAAAGCCCAAATTGATATGGACTACACAAGGTGAAATATGCATCCAAGATAACCCTTTAAGGAATGGAACAGTCGCAACTCCATTTTATGATGTGACAAGGCCACTCCACATCAATAGATGCTCAAATCAGAGAGAACAAGGCAGGAAAACCCGACACCAAAATGGTCCATTAAGGAGCTCCCATAACAGGATGATGGAGAATCCCCCCCCCCTCTGGTTGTGTGTGTTGCATGTTGCTCTGTGGGAAACTGGTTGAAGAATTGGTCGGAGATTAATTTCTGAATTGGTTGGAGAACTCCCTAAGGCAAAACTGTTCTGAGTTTCTTGAATGTCCTGTGTGTATTTTGGCAAAGAGAATCCAAGGCCTATCCGTTCAGACCTGGAAATAAATGCTACTATGGGAGGCATTACACTCATTAATAGTTTCTACAACATTTGCAGATTGTGCAATACTTAACCACTCATTTTATACTACCACTAGTCACATTTTGTCACGCGTGGCAGTGACAGGGATGCTAGATCCATGAGATATAACACAATCTAGAGCATCAGAGGCAAAGAGTCTTAGGCTAAAGTTGGACCAAAGGGGTCAATGATGACTGAATGACCATAAAGAAGCCAAACGTGTAAATGGATGAGCTTACCAGACCTAATTGAGGATAAAAGGAGGACCATGGGACTCGTAAGTGACAGGCTACTATTGGACCAAGTAGCACTCCAAAACTGATGTGTAAAGTGTTGTAGTGCAGCTGGTACGTGTATGAAATTGGTCAGATGCCATTGCCTGATAGAAACTAAATTTTGTCATTATACTGCATTGAAACTGGATATCCCTCACCTGAAGTACAATGTGTTTTTTTATGCAATTCCAAACTCAGTTTTCTTCCCAAAGATAAAGTTATAATATTTCGATTGGCATTTTGAAACTATGTTTACTCCTATTTTTTGATGCAAAACTTGTTCTGAAAAATTCTATTATTCACTTGCATTTATCAAATCTTTTAAAAATTACTAAAAGTCTAAGACACCTTTTGTGGTTTCTTCAAGGTTTAAAATTGCAAAGCTTCTTAATCAACAACTTCTTTACATCTGATCGAATGACTGTAATTTGCTAAAGGTTAACATCACAACACCTTGGACACCATAAATGGTCTTTAAAATGGTTGACCTGATTTATATCCAATTAACTAACTCTTGATCTTGGTTGCATGCCAGTTTCTTTATCAATAACTTTCCTTTCTTGATAGCAAATCATTGCAATGACTGTATAAATGGAAAAACTAAAGTACTTACTAGTACACGGCTGCCACCGTGAATCAGTTGGAGATGCTAACTTACTAGCAAAGGACATTTCTAGTTGTGGAATTAATTTATAGACTACAATGGCAAAAAAAATGGAAGAGAATAACGAGAATGAATGTACTCTTAATTTTTGGCTATTGTAAGACAGGAAAGATATGTTTTGTTCACCTTCCATTCTCCTTTTAAAGAGTCCATAACTTCTATAAATAACTCCCATCATGCTAAACTTATAATTTTATTGTAATGCTGTTATAAATTTTAGTCTTATGATTGCTAATGAGCTATTTTCTTGTCCTCTTTTGCTTTATAGACAAATATGACCTGAATGGACAAAGTTTACCAAATTGTTGGTATGATCTATTTTGTGCTTTATTTTCTAGGAAGACTGGATATAAGTAATTTTTTCTTTCTGCAACAGAAGACTACAGGCCATATTTTCCCATTATAAATGTAATTTATGGAAGCCACTTTGAAACCAAATGGATTTCAGGCTAGTCCTTGACATTATGGAAGAATTACGACCAAAGTTTCAGGATTCAGATTCCTGGTAAACAAATCATGGTATAGTTTAGCTTCACAAATTTCTAACTCTTGCAGTCTTCTACAGCCCTATATTACTTTTCAGACAAACATGTTTCGTTGCTTCAACTTTAGCAATAGTACACCAGATTATGTCGTCTTGGATGCTTAGAGAACTGTCAAGCTGTGCATGCCAAAATGGTAATGTTGACCCATATTTATCATGAATTTTTTTTTGGCCCTTTGCAATGTTCTTAGCTCTAAAATATTCTTGCAGCTTATGGACTTAAGACTGATTGGTCAGACTCAATGATTATTGTCATGTTATTAATTACTTAAAGGGTGTTTACTAAGCTAGCTGCAAAGGAAAGAGCCATGTAGGCTTCAAAAATAGGTCTTGCAATTTGAAGTAGTTTAACCACAAGCAATCACTGGAATCGTTGCCTTTTGTACATTTTCCAACATAATAAGCAGAGGTCACATGGATTTGACTTGTGCTTTTATCTATAAAGTTGTAATCCGAATCATTAGTGACTAGTGACCACTAGCTTTGATCCCTCAAAGCATCTCTTATGAAGGCATTTTATTCATAAAACTATTGTGCACTCGGATACCAAAATTTAGAATGCCATGACCGAATGTTTATGGGCCTTTTCTTAATATTTAGTCCGTATTGAGATATTTGAAATTCATGAAATTGAAGTGTTTTGCAAAGACCAACCTAAATCTCTATTAAGATGGATCTATGCTAGGTTTTTATTTTATTTTCTTTCTATATGATTGTAGCTAACAAATCGTCAGATTTAACATATACATACTTTTTTACATGGGCCTCACACCTCAACGTTATTTTCATTTAGTTTATTAGCATTATCCACTCACTGAAGGGGGCACACCTCTTCTTCCCAGGTTGTAGTGTGCGACTTCTTTCTCTGGCTGCAATGAAATATTGCTTAGCTTGTAAAAATTTGCAAAATCTATATTTTGTGACTTTGTATAGCAGAAGAATGGAGGAGTATTGAAAAGGAATATTTCTGTTGAAAGAATTGCTGGAAGATTGGTACATGACAGGGAAAAGAAAACTAGTGAATCATTTGAAATTTTTATAGAAAACGGGAAAAATGCCAAAGAATCATGATGTGAAGAAGAAGCACTCAGAAAATGGATCAGCGCTGAGGAGCACACACCAAATTGTGACTCACTTTTAGAATTTTTACTTTAGTTGCTCTTGCTCCGATCTGGCCTAGAGTTCTGATGAGAAATAGTAATGCCAAGATCGAAATTCAACATAATCCATTGCCATTTCCAAGGAGCTTGAGGCTAAAATGTTGAAGAAGAGAAAAGTTGGTAAACAACTATAAAATAGGTTTTGCAGTGGGGATAAATCATAAAACCATTTAAAATCTCTTTTATTTTCAATTTTAATGGCATTACAATAGGCAAATTTCAATCGGGTGAAACGTGGTAACTTACACTAGATGATTACATGATGGGATAGCTCTAAAAGAGAAAATGGAGAAACAAAGGGCCAAACAAGTAACAAAATCAATTGATGTGTCAATCTAGTTTCATCATGAAAACCTACGTTATTCCATTTTTCCAGCGGCATAGGCAATAGGCATAGGCATAGGCATAGGCATAGGAGCTCTGCCACAGGCTAAAATGGAATTTTGCTGGCAGTGGATCCTCTTCCACTTGCAAAGTTAGAATTTATAACTCGTATGTGATTATTCTTAACCAGGGTAAATGGGTCCGAGACATTGTATTCGTTCTGGAAAAAATGTTCTAAAATGAAGTGAACTGTTAAATGTGTTCTGGACCTTGACCCAAATATTTGGTTGTTTTCTCTTTTTCCTTATCACCACGACCACTGGGATCTAATTCCTTGGTGGAATTGAGCGAATATTGTAGCTACAAATCCTCTTTATTTATCTAACAGGAATTGGATGTATCGTTTCAATCTATGGAGGTGGGGAGAAATCTTTGGCCTTGAAACATGATGTTAGTCTTTGTCTTTGTTCTGGGTACATTCACTTTCTCTGATCTGGATATTACAGTGTTTAATAAAACTCAGATATTAACCATAGAATGCATATTACAATGGTTGATCGAACTCTGACATTAACCATTCATTGACCATGTTGAAGGTTATTTAATATGCATCAAATATACATTAATTATAATTTTTAGAACAAATTTGATGCAACCGATTGTAAACCTCAAATTTTGGTTTTGGTGTGTTTTTCTTCTAAAAATTTATTGTTTGTATCATTTGTAAAACAATTTATCAATCCACGGTTACACTAGTTTATGTACGATAAGATTACTTCTTTCCACAATTTATCAATCCATGGGGTGGAAATTCCAGATTGTCCCAGTTGAAAAGCTTGGGAAAGTATTCATATGGAAAGAATAACTGATATAATAGCAAACTACGTGTCAGAGAACACTGGTCAAGATTAGATTAAAATCACTCCAGTTCAAGCTAAACTACTAACAATTGACCCACATAATTGTTGAAAACATAAGAATCCTATAAATATAGCGTGTCTAATTGGTACTCAATGAATACTCGTACAAGAATTCCGTTTTGAACTTAAAGTGGAACGCTAAGGACATATTTTTCAATTACCTCACTTGATTTTACTAGACTTTCATTGATTCTTTCTGAAGATTTCCCTGTTGAACCTTTTCAAAATTTTGGATGCTTTGTAGATTTTTCCTCGGATCTTTTCAAACCATTGATAGTGGTATGAGAACCTTCAAGCTGCACCATAACTAATGATTCTCCTTCTATGCTGCTAGCGTGTTCACCTGAAATGGGGTGGATAGAAACCCTTTCTCTGTGTGGAGAAGAATGTGTAAGATCAGTTCCAGAAGTTTGCTTCCTCGTACTGTTGGACAAAGAAACCCTTGGACCATGAATTTTAGCTACCAAAATTGTAGCATTATGTTCATTTGGCTCATGGTTTTGAAATTTGATGGCACTGAGTGAAGAACTACAACAAGCATCATTGATTATCAATGGACTGGTTAAAGGGAACCAAATCTAGGCATGGAGAACTTGGCCCAACAATTTCAGAACTAGAGATAGTGATATCACAACTTTTGGAACAACCATTGATGACAGGATGACAAGATTTATCCTGCCCTGCAACCGATGAGTCCCCTTGATGCTAGTGTGTTTTCCCAAAATGGGGCAAACATAAACCCATTCTCTGTGTGGAGAGAAATTTAGACTATCAATTCCAGAAGTTCTCTTCCCTTTGCTGTTGGAAAAAGAAATACTTGGGCCTTGAATTTTAGATGCCAAAATTGTAGCATTAGATTCATTTGGCTCGTGGAATTTAAATTTGATGTTTGAGCTTGAGTTAAGGGAGTTTGAATGCTTTAGACAGGGAGAACTAGTCCTAGAATTCCAGAACTAGAGACATTGCTAGCATCAAAACTTGTGGAACTTGGAAGATCTAGACAAGAAATATCATTTAGAGAATCCAACATAGAAGTTTTAGGACTAGATCATTGAATATCAGATATATTATGATGTCTAGTTTGATGTTCTTGATCAATGGCACTAAGTAGCTTTTTTATTGTAGTTTTATTGTATCAACTACTTCATAAAGGAAAATTTTGGTTGTGTATTCAATGTAATTATTCTCCTTTTTCAGGCTTGCTTTCAGGATCCACGGATCCCCATTACACATGCAAATTTGTCCAGGAAAATGATTTATATCCAGATCTGGAAAAGACCTTCCCCAGAGACAGATTTGACACTGTATCCTACAGAAAATGTTAAATTTAGAAGAAAAAGTTCAAGAAACAAGAAAACCCTCATAAATATAAAAAAAATGACAGGATTCATATTACATACTCAGAAATACCAAGGCAAGGCATCATCTTACACTGCAAGTAGAGGGATCTAATGTTTCCTGTGTTTAAGGGACAAAGTGTCATGTGTTCATTAATTTAATTTTTAAACCTTCAGTGTTCAAACCTGATTCATATTTCCTATGGTTAGCAATCATCTTAATGGTATAACTGTGTTTTTCATGCCAGTAATCAGTTCTAACACCTGACTTGCAAATTCATACCCAGCTATATGACATGCAGATCTGATCTATATTTTACATGCCCAGAATTTGATTCAAAGGTATGATCTGTCTTTTTCTTGTCCTAGCAAATTTCATCCTCTGGATCTTTTCTGGTGTTCTCATGACCAGCCAGTTGATATAGATGCATGCTCTGCATTTATAAATTCCAATTATTAGATTCTAAGCTCTATTTTGTTTTCAGCAGCTCTTACGTAGGTTTAATTTGTGCCCAGGAGGATGTTACAAATGTGTAATTTGTGTTTTATAATGCCTGAGACACTGTTGCAAAGGTTTGACTTGTGTTTTAAAGACAGTTAATATAGATGTTCTGCATTTATACATGCATGTTCAGAATTCTCCAGGAACATGCTGGGTATAACCACGACATCCACGTCCCTAATGAAGTCCCCAGCTAATTGGAACATTCCCCAGGCATCCCCACTCCCCGCGTCCCTGAAGCAACAGAACAATGGGTACAAGAGGTTTTTTTGGGGGGGGATGCATTACCATGCATCATGGCTCGAAACAAATACAAATATGTCCTTACTCAATATGATTGCTGTAATTGAAATTGCTATAATGAACTAATGCTTGATGGAGAAGCTTCAACATTCAACAAGGCAGAAATTAAACTTTAAGGTCTAATATATCTATGCAATTAATTGCTATTTATGACTTTCAATATTCAGAGATAACAACAATTTTTCAAGGCATAGTTGAAAGTAAACAATAAGTGGATCAATAGTTGAATCCTCCATTGATGTTCTTGAAATACCTTAATACATTTGAGGCCAACAACCATTATTCCTTGATCAGGGTCTTCTCTAGGCTCTAAATGGCCTGATGATTTTTCAAGTAAGTCATATATAACCTGTAGAAAAAATAACAATTCCATTTCAAAGATAAATAGGAACTTGTAGCAGTATAACTTACAAGAACCAACACTAGATTAGTAGCTATAGATTGATATTAGTTGTTATTTCATCTACCTCATTATATACTTCAAGGTAGGAGCAAGTGGCTTTGAAGTCATGAACACTTTATTCCTTTGCAATGAGATCAAAATTTGTTCGCAAACTCAAGACCATGAGTCCAGGATCTTCTAGCATCCCAACCATTGTGTATGTTTTACCACTATCAAAGAAAGGTTAAGGAATGCATAAGCTAGGATGCATGACAAAGGAAGGAAATGCAAATATATAGTCAGCATAGACTAATTAAATACTTGAAATGGAATTTTAAGGACTGATGTTGAAATGATGAGCTTCTATGTTACCTGCTTCAGGAATAATTGATGCAAGGGTAACAATGTAAGTATATAATGATGTTAATAGTGGAAATAACAAAAGGTTTATAAAGTAACAAACCTTTTATGCCTCTACCACTACTAAGTATATGTCTCTATGCAATGAAATATACTTCTATGCCTTTCTCAAATGGTTTCAGTTAATGATTAGCATAGATCTCACCAAGGGAATAAAACTTTTGTATAAGTTTATTGTCACAATTTGTAGCAAAGTATAGATATTTAGTACTCAATAATTCAATATTTCCAATATAGATGTTGTCACCTAAAAATATGCCCCCAACCCAAAGATGTTGTCACCTTGATACTATTTATTCATTTACAATACAAGATTTAAGAAATTTCCTCTAAAATACAAAGTTTCAAGGACCTCTAGATGGAAGGAAATTAGCTTGTAGTTCCAACTAAGAAGCAAGTTTTCACAATTAAGGAAAAGAGAACATCAACCAGTTTCTGAAGAAAATGAAATTAAATTATCTAAGTAAATCAATAGTACCTGTGAAACCTTAAGAATGCACTCCAAATAGAAGTAATTTGATCCAAATGCTTGGAATCCTTGAAGCATTTCCACATTGGATACCACTAAATAGTGCTCGTTTTTGGCATCAAATGATCTACTATCTTGCTGCAAAAAAATTGCAAAGTCCAAAATAAATGTCCAATTACCAACTCAAGAGGAATAAAAACAATAGTACTGAATGTCACATCCTAATAACTATTCACATAAATACACCTGACCATGTTCTATATTAACCAGAGAAGACATCAAACCCTATCCTAAATATTTTTCAGAATACACACACAAAGGGAACCCTGCTAGATGAGGAAAATTGGTGCCTTTACCTCTGAGGCACTCGTTGACACATCTATTGATCCATCCGACATTGAATTCTCCTTTTCAACTACTTTACCATTTCCAAAGCTCCCGGCATGTGTTCTCAGTCCATCAAATTTCCTTGTAACTGACCGTATAATCATTTGTTCAGTTTCATCCATATCATCAAGTTTTTGCTCAATTGCCCTGCTAAGATTCTGCAATTCATTCATAAGAGTATCCCGTGCAGTTCATAGTGCTTTCCATAAGGAAATATCTTTGGAATCAACTCCAGGTTCTTCAGTGCTTACAACCTGCAATGTCAAAAAAATGGTTCTAAAATTCCATTGGAGGAACAATAATTGTTTATCGTTTAAAAGAATTAAACAAGCAAAGAGTGCATCATAACCGATTTAAACAAAGACATGATAACCATACTGAGATTAAACAGAAAAAGTACAACTGGCCTCACATTATGTTAAAATCCATTATACTGTTTTTCCCAATTAGAATAAAAAGAGAGAATTTATATGGTGAAAATATAATAAGATCTACGATAGAAACATATAGACTATTTTGACATAGAAATTGAATAGATATAGGCATAGATTAAATAAATTTAGAAGCATGGTTTCTTTTATCCTAGACAAATTTTTAAACAGTCAGAAACAACTTAAGTGAGGAACTCATGGAATGTGATATTCTCTGTAAAAAATCAAACAATGGTAAGCAGATTCTGAATTCTGGAATCCAACATAAAACTATAGATCATTAAAACTGAAACACCGACCAAAATTTCTGCAAGATAGTACATAAAATTTCAAGCACATACTGTTGGTAATTAAAACAACAAGCATGCAAATATGAACGCTCAAAAAAACATCACTGATTTTCTTTTAAATTTGAAAACAGAAAGCTGAACGCTACAGCTCAGAACTCAACTCTCAAACCATAAAGCAATGCACCCTGCTTCTCCTTTATAGACTAGGAAGAAGAACACGTACAATAAATTTGAAAGTATGCGAAACAGTTCCTCCAATGGAAGTATTAACTCCTAACCTTAATGCAGCTTTGTTGCATGGATAACTGAGCCAAATAAGGTGTGCCTCTACTTGGAGATAAAGAGTAGGAAGGAATGTGCATCTCCAAATAGAGTTCATTATACACTTTAGATTGTTGGCCCATTGTAAAATTCATTGAGTAAATTATCCAGTGCTTTAATAAAAGAGAGTTTCAGATTTTAAACAAACATAGCTTCGCGGATTATTCAATATTTGAATTTTAATTAACAAAATTCTTAAAATGAGCAGCATTAGGATAATAAACTAGCTGAATTTCTGAAGTTAAATTGAAGGCAAAAATTGTTCTTGGAACATTTTAATTAGTAGTGATAGCAGTCTCTTTTTAACACTTCGGTTCAATATGAAAACCAAAATTTGCGGTACACCATTCTTAGATATCATTGCTGACCAATCAACAACTTCAAGGCCACGAGAGAGCTAATTTTTGCCTAAACAAATCCACAAAATATTTTCTACATTATATATAAATTGCAATATCATAATTACAATTTGGAAATTTATTTGCAGAGTAAAGAGTTATATTCTCTTTGTCTGCAGCCTTTACAATTTCTAATAAAACCAGAGCTTAATTTCCAAGCCAAAAACATTATTTACAACATTAAGTTCCCTCAGAAAAATACCAAAGGTCTAAGACTAATTTATAGAATGAGAGATTTGTTCTCAACAACTTACTTCTTATTACATTAATGATCAATGAATAATGTTTTTGTGTGCTGGCAAACAAAAAGGAAAGTGATACAAACAGAAAAGTGATACACGCCCTCTCACTTTCATAGTGTCGCAAGAAGAATGATGACCAAATATGGAAAAGTTACAGTACAGACCAAACTAGAGATATGATAATAAATGTTTATGACAAAGGAGGATTTCCATTGAACTGTCGCTTGACCCCTCACATCATCTTCTTTATGTTCCTTCAAAAAAATTGAAAAGATTGATGACTCAATCAGTGGGAGATGCATGCCTGTAGCCATCTCCTTCAGATTGAGTATCCCAATTCATGAACCAATTTGAAATATCATAATGGTACATTCACTCAACACTTTCCTGGCAAGAATTATCAAATCACACAACAGATCCTCAAAATCATGCTGGAGGGAAAAACTTGTTGAGATTGAATGGTATAGTGTAGAACTCCTCATTCCGACTGTCCCCTCTAAATGTTCTGAATTTTACCCACCACGACATCCCTCTATCCCTCTTGGATTGTTCAAATTCTAGAGTGTTGTCTAGAAATACTGCAATAATTAGTGCAACTGTCGGTGGAGAGGAGAATATGGTATATAAGAAGTCATTAAACTGCAACCAAAAGATGACAAATTAAATAGGCATAAGACATCATATCAAGTTATTAGATGCTACTTTGAAAATCAAAACAATATATGCTTCAGAATTCTTTTAAACTTACCCATCCTGCATTTGTATGGATGGGGCCCACTGTAGAAATAACATAAAACTCATTGAAATATTGTGGAATAGATGAGCCCAGAACTAAGGAAACTCCCAAGGTGAGCAGGTTTCGCATTGAGTTCATGTTAGTGAATTGGATGAAGGAAACACCAACAACGACTAAAAAAATTAGCAACAAGTAGGAACACTCAGAAACCCACAAGTCTAAACTTCCACATAGGTTTTATTTTATTCGGATTGATTGAAACCACTTACCAACAAGTGCAAAGAGAACACAGTATAATGCAGCAAATATGGGAAATGGTATTGATGCAAAAAGAGCTCTGAATTTTCCTAAACGTGAGTAAATACAAAAATACATTAATATGAAGGACTATGAACAAGACTATAAACATTTCTTTCAAACAACTAAATATGTCTTCTCACAAGGAAAAATGAGTCCCCAACCTAATATTGAAAAGAAGATCATAAAACCAGCTGATATTTGCACAACACGTCGGCTGCCTAATCTAGTTATACCAAGAAGTCCAACATTCTCTCTGAAATAACAACATAGATTCAGTTAAAGTGAGAAAAAAAACATAATTTCTAAAAATGCAACTCTTAGTGGTAATATTTTCATGACTGCAATGAGCAGAGAATACTCACACTGAAACAGTGGAGCCAGTTCCTCTCCCAAAAAGGCCATCTAGTAGTATGCCAATACCTGGAGCATAACACTAGTAAGTCCCATATGAGAACTACTGGAACAGTGGAGCCAGTTCCTATCCCAAAAAGGCCATCTAGTAGTATGCCAATTCCCTAGAGAATAACACTAGTAAGTCCCATATGGGAACTGCTGGAGCTAGTGGAGCCAGTTCCTGTCCCAAAAAGTCCATCTAGTAGTATGCCAATACCTTGGAGCATAACACTAGTAAGTCCCATAAGGTGTGCCTCTATATGGGAACTACCACTCTTTAGAATTTATTAGGTTTCAATGGTGTTAGGATTGTCAGTGCTTTGGGGTGTGTTCTTCCCCACACTCCCTTTTTCCAGTTCATGGGGGATGGGTATTTCTTCTTCTTGGCCAGGAAAATACTATTCCCTTGCATGTTAACTAAGAAATTGTAAAGGGATGATTTGTTTGGGTTTCTTTCCCAGGATCATGCCGCCTCCTTACATTATATTATATTATCCTATTCTAATTATCACAACACTGTTTCAAATTTTAGGTTTCTAGCTATTGTTCTTAGGCTTTGGGTTTTCTACCTTTGATCAGTCTCTATGGTGACAACAAATTACTTTCCTCTACCTGGGATAGCCCCTTCTTTTCCTAATTAATAAGTTGGTTGAAACCCATGGAGATGGTCTTCCATTTCCATTTTAGCACGGGAAATGGATGTAGCAGCCCCGCTGGATGTTGTGTAGATGCTCTCGATCTGTCCGGAACACGATGGCAACAATTTGCTTGCGGGGAAAAGGTATTGTTCTTGGGATTGATGGAAACAGGGATATGGGTTTCTAGGATGAGGCCACTCCTTTTCACATAATGAATATCCTCACCTCCTTGACACGTGGGAAAGAACCCAACCAGGCCCAGCGTTGCCTATATCCTTTGGAAAATCGATTCAGAAGGGGTTCTACTAGAATTGAGACCAAAGTCTCAAAGATATCTATGTCAGTTAAATATTTATCTTTCTTGCATGATAGGAACAGAGCTTCGGGCAAGAAGCTTAGCTTCTTTTCCACCCCTACAATACTGGATTGGCGAATGGAGAAAGTAATCTTATTAGCGCGGCGAGGAGTTTCGAGATGCACCCGAACTTTGGATTTCCTTCATTGAAGAGTATATAAAATGAATATGAATTGGAGAGGATCCATTACTTACCTCGGTGGCCATAAAAATTACAGTATAGATCCCTGAAACCTTGATTACGCAACGTCTCCCCCATGTTGGATTCTAAATCAATGTGTCTTGATTTGATATGCACGAGTCAGATGCAAATTATACATTTACATTTGATAACTGCCCTAGTTCGATTGCTTGAATGGATGTTTCTGTTGCATATAGTTTGAAGGCATTTCTGTTGCATATAGTTTGAAGGTGGGATCAAAACCTTTCCTAATCTAGGATCAAAACCTTGTTTATGATGCCAAAACTCTTTTTCTAATCCAAGATCAAAACTCTGTTTATGATGCCAAAACTCTTTTTTTAATGTGAAAAATGTATTCTTCACACATTGCTAAAATTTATTGCGCCAAAACCTTTACCTTAGAATTAGAATTGAAAGTAATTAGTTATATTATATTTGTTTTCAATTTTGATTACTTGATTTAATATATTTGTTTTCAATTTTGATTATTTGATATATATATATATAATTTATATTAATATTTACCAAATAACTATCATATTATGTTTTATGACTTTAATATTAATATAAATTAATTATATTATATAGGTTATATTATAACTAGAACTATATGACATATTAATATTTATGTTAATATATATTAAAACAATGTTTTTAGACTTTAATATTAATATAAATTAATTATATTATATAGGTTATATTATAACTATAACTATATGACATATTAATATTTATGTTAATATATATTAAAACAAGAGTTATGAAGTAGAGTTTTTCTAAAAGGTTGCTTTGGAATTTGGAGACTTGTACATTTTTTTTATAATTTCTTTCTAAATTTGGAAACTTGATACAATGCATAAATTATAAGAAATAAATAATACCTTTTTCTTTATGGAAACTCGAAGAGATTGCTAACTTTTTCTTGCGTGATGTTTGTCAGGTTTCTATGGAGATTGGAGATTCCATAAACAGAACAACTAAAAGTAGCACTTGGGAGATTGAAACTTGCAAACCACCTAAATTATGGGCAATAAAAATAACTAAGTGATTTTGTGCATCGATAAACACAAATAGGCACGTCTCAAGGAGAAAAAGTTAAAAATTGGGTTCTTTGGACAAAACCATGACCTTTGTGGGATGTTTAGACAAAACCATGACCTCTGTGGGCTATTTGGAAAGAGCAGTGACCTTTCTGAGTTGTTTGGACTATGTCGTGACCTTTTTACACATAATTGTTGGGCTTCTAACTTGGAGGTTGTGACATTTTCTGAGCCTGCTAGACTGAATCATGAATGTTTCTTGGGTTGCCTTAACTCGATCTGTGGTCTGCTAACTATTCTGAAGTCAATCCTTATAAAACTAGGCCTTCAAATACTGCTTGGTTCTTTGTTAATACTTCATTCCATATATGTGTAAGGAACTATGGAAGAGTTGTTAGGAATATGAGATTGGTTCTGGGTTAGCACCCCAATTTATAATTGAGTTTTCAATTGGTTAAAATGTTGTTCTTGGTGCTTCCACCAGTTCAATTAATGGATTAACTGCTATGACGTTTAAATTAAGATATGAGGTTGGTGAAGCTACGTCGATTGGTGTAGCTAGTTCAACAGTCACAGATCATGATAGATATATTGAAGTTAGAAAAGCACTTGATCAGTATGGGACTGGGGTCTCTCACATTGTGCACATCGTGAATCAGGTGGGTGGTGACGTCAGATGCAAAATTTACCTAGCCACTAATGCATAAAGGATGTTTAACTTGATAGTGATAAGGAGAGGTCATCAGTACATTATATGTATCATATTCTACGAGGTCAGGCCTGTAAGAGGTCGAGGAATCAAAATATTTACCTGAAACTTCGAGATGGGGTCGGGCCTCTACCTTTACTGCATATGGATCTGAGACTGGTTCTGGGTCAACACCCCAGTTTAATTATAATTGAGTCTTTGATTGGTTAAAATATTATTCTTGGTGCTTCCTCCGGTTCAATCATTAATGGATCGATTGCTACGATGTTTAAAGGAGTTGAGCATGGTGAAACTACGTCGACTGGTGCAACTAGTTCGACGGTCACAAATCGTGATAGCTATATTGAAGTTACAAAAGCACCTCAGTATGGGACTTGGGACTCTTACATTGAAGGATCAACAACTAGCTATGATGCTTCTAGGTATCAATATGGTACTGGTTCTACCTAATAATTGTAGGAACCTAATTTTTCTTTGGCGCGTACTTAACGGTTTGCTATAATGGTGCAACAGGGATAAATATGGTAAATAGCAAATTCATGCAATTGATTTGTTGGATCTCTGAAGATTGAGGTGCATGGCACCAATATTACATATAGAAGGTAGACAATTTACAAAATTTACACTTCATTGTCAAAATTGCAATTTTCCATGACACAATTAAAAACGACTAACATAAATGACTAATTCATATTCTTCTACTTAGTCATTTTTTATGTCGTGACTAAATTGGTCGTTTATGTTAGTCATTTTTAACTCTGTCACTTGTTATCTAGTCATATTTATTAACTGGTGACTAAATTAGTCATTAATTTTAGTCGTTTATAGTTGGGCCAATCAAAATTGCTCTTGTTTAGTAGTAAATCACTTGAAAAACCCGTGCTGACTAGAATTTTTAGTCACCTAGTAACTAATTCCTCATTTTGTACTAGAGATCTGTAGTTTGCTAAATCTTGGAAGAAACACCACATCTCACTCATAGTCCAAATATTCCCTTTGTAGAACTTGTGTGGTGGTCCAAGGTCCCATGTATTGACCATGAGATCCAAAGACAAATATCATGGGTCAATAACTTGTATTTTTGTATCAACCCTAGCTTGGACACCAAGAAGAATCCCCATTATAGGATCATATATTGCTGGCATGATGAATATTCCATTTGTAAGGTCTGTGTGGTGGTGGAACATTGAAGGAGTGGTTAAATATTTTATGAAAGTGTTAGAAATAATTAAGATGCCATTAAAGGTGTAATCCAAAAATGATAATCCCAAATTTGGAGGGGGAAATGTTGCGGTTAAATATGTTTTAGAAGGTCATTACCGTGAAATGAATTGGCCTATCGTTCATCCCAATTTACTGATTATGTTAGGCAAAGATGATCGACAAGTGAAGATGCAGAGTACGGAGAACAAATGCTATGCTGATTACATTACTGATCCTCTTTCTATTTTATTAGATATGCAGTTGCTTTTGTTTTTTTTTTCATAATTCATTTTTTCTGTGGAGCATCTCAATTTGTGAATAATATTTTTATAGACAATTAGTTTTTTTTGTCAGAAGATAATGGAGCCTTGAATGTTCGTAGAGACTTTGGGAATAGTTGTCTTTCTTGATCTGTAAATTAGGCTTTTTTGCTTTTTTAGAGTTTGGTTCTATCTAGTAGTTTAATGATGGCAGGATAAATTTGAATAATGCACCTCTTCCATACCAATGCCTTTACTAGTTAACCATTGATAATCCCTCGCCTCTCTCATATTAACACATTCACTAATTAACCATGCGATAATCCATAAATTATCTTAAATTACCGAAGTAGTTATAGAGTTTTACTTCCTTTCATGGATATATAAGTTTTGTATGCCCTCTTCAAATAACATTTGTTTTAATGTCCTGCAATCCATCCTATTTTTCTCTACACATATGTTTACAACACCTCCCACTCTGTTACCATTCTGCCATTGATGATTATAAGAGTGTTTATGTTGTTGGTCGGAGAGTTACACTATTTTATTCACTTGCCTTATAATGTGGACTGGAAATCCTGCCCTCAATCTCCACAACACTTTGATGGTGCTTCTTCCCGTTAACTATGAAATGCACAAAGGAATGAAAAGACTTAGTCTTTTCTTTAAAACATGATGCATCATCCCTATGTCTCATCTCTCTGCCAATTTCATGCCTCCACCCACAAGGACTAGCAGTACCAAGCTTTTTGTCATAGGTGGGCTTGTTTCCATCTTTAGTTCTGATAATCTTTTGGAAATAAACATTTATTCATATATATGGCCGTGTAGATCTTATTGTAAATTATTGAAGATACTAAGTAAATCGTACTTNCATAGGGTACTGGCCCAAGTATTGTTAAAATTTCAACCATTAAACTTTTATGGACTAAACTGGTCATTTTTAAGGTTTTAAATACTGCAATAAGTTTCTAAGAAGTGATTAACTCTCTTTCTTGTTTCTAAATAAATTCTTTCTAAACAAACTTTTCAAGCATCCACAAAACTCAAAAATTTCATAAACAAGTATAATTTGATATCATCATTCGATGGTAGGTCCTTTCATAAAAAATATTATTTTCTTTTCTTTTATTAGATTGTGTCTCCCTTTTTGAGATTTCTGGTGTTGGTTTGTCTTGAGAGGTAATTATTTGCCAAGGATTCATGAGTGGGTTTTCCTTTTTTGGGGCGAGATTACAATTTTGGCACAACCACAGAAATTAGGGTTTACCATGTAAATTTGGTAATATATATATATGTGTGTGTGTGTGTGTGTGTGTGTGTGTGTGTGTGTGTGTGTGTGTTTAAGATGGTAGTTGAGAGTTTGGATTATGAAAATTGAAGAATCTAAGGCTAAGATTGAATCCCATTTCAGTTTCTTATGGAAATGCATCGCTAAGATTCCCTACACACTCTGGTGTATTCTCCACGCGTAGGTGTTTTCAACCGTAGAATTCACTCACAAGGTAGAAGGTGCATATTCTGTAATGTGCAAACCAACAAATAGCAAGTAGGTATACTTCTTCTCAGCAATAACCAATATAATCTCTTCAAGAATATCACTTGAAATTGTAATGGATTCACTACAATATATTTTTTTAGATCAATTTTTTTCCTTAATATCCTCTCATTTCCAATAGAACCTACCAAATAAGTTGTAGAACATTTTTAAACATTATACTCTTATCATAATTTAGGGTTTCCACAGTCACAACTTTAATTCCTAGAGATCAATCTAGAGATCCACTCCACTCGCATCTCAGTAGTTCCAACGCATCTAGTATTTACACAAAGGCTTCAAGAGTGATACTCATATCGTACCACATGGAAGGGTCTCCCCAAAATGTAAGTCATAGCAATAGAAGACACCCTGTGAATTGTCAAATTTAACGGATCAAGTCGCTGGTTGCTTGTTCGGTAGTTTTGTCGAGCCCTCGATCCAGATCTACAAATGGGTCAAGATTCAAGAGCTGAATCAAGTACTAGGAATTTCATTTTCCTCCATAGCGCCAATAGTGATCTCGACATGGGAATTTACAGATAGACCGAGAGTATTCACCGCAAATTTGTGCCAAGCCAACAATTCCCACATTTCTCAAACCCTCGGAAACCTTCGAAGTTATCGCCTTGATTCTAGCTCGATTAAAACCTAATATCAAACCTAGATTAAAACCTGAGCTCTATCATAGTATCCAGGCCCTAAGAATGATCTAGGATCCCATCTAGACCAAGTATTGTGGATTTTAAGGCCATGGCTCGTGTGGCGTTTTCTGGGTTTGTTGGCTGGCCAGGAAAATAAACAGCGTTAGGATCACATATTCAAGACATAGCGAGCAAAAGGTTGTCAAAGTAGGGACACATGAGGTGTTAACCTTTTCAATATTGTTGAGCACACTTACTCAGTGTTCTGTTAGGTGTGATTTGCAAGTGAATTTTGTGTTTGGTGTGTTTTGCAAGTTGAGGAGCCAAGGCTTTTTAGAGCCACATCCCTGGGAATGGATTCTTTAGTCGGTGAAACATGGCACAATAGGTGAAAAGAATGATAGTAGAGCAATTGTGGGCAAGTAGCATTCCAAGAATTCGTACTCAGCCAAAAATGGATGGTTGCTTTAGTTCACAGGTATGGAAATTAATGCTCACCTTTTCTTCCTACTGGTAGCATTTTTCTTTGCTTTCTCTATTGCAAAAAAAATTAAAGAGACATAAATTATGTTCTACAAACTTGTGCTTGTATCCATGCCTTTCCATTTCTATACCATAGTTATACTTGTATTCATGCCTTTAGATTTGTATACCAGACCATTTCCCTTGTTTACCAGTGAAATGGTTGTAGCTATTGGCAGTTCTTTAATCATTATGGCCTTGTATTTCTATTTTTTGTGATAAATGTAGTGGGTGTTGTTGTTTTTTATGATATTCGTCCATAAGAGCCATATAGGGTCTATTTCAGCCTGATGACCAACACTAGTTGATTTATTGGGTTATGTACTTATTCATTACCTTGGATTGAGCAGAGTGTGTGCAAATCCATGTTCCTTATCACATAAATCTATCAGATCAATGTAGGTGACTAAAATTATCTTAATGCGTAGTATGTAGATGGCATGGTTCAAAAGCTCACCGAAGAGAATAACAAAGAGTAGAATGTGGATGTGATGGTGCTTAGGTTGGAGATGACAATGCCGACAATGGTGTAGGTATTCTCAAAATTAAGAAAATGATAGTAAAATTTTCAGTTCCAACGTTTTTAACATCATAGTATATGTCTTAGTTCATTGTCATCGTAGTATGTAGATGGCATGGTTCAAAAGCTCACCGAAGAGAATAACAAAGAGTAGAATGTGGATGTGATGGTGCTTAGGTTGGAGATGACAATGATGACAATGATGTAGGTATTCTCAAAATTAAGAAAATGATAGTAAAATTTTCAGTTCCAACATTTTTAACATCATAGTATATGTCTTAGTTAGATTATTACAATTACTTCCGAGGCAATCAAAATGATAAAATATGAGATGTGAGAATGAATTGAAATGTCGCTAAATGAAAACAGGTTTCTGGGGGAATTTAGACAAATAAACTATGTTGTTAAAGGGAGGATTAATTAATAATTTTAAATGGGTTTCCCTCAAGTTTCCCTTGGGTTCCATATGTCCCCATCAGTTGCATAGAGACCCATATGGCCTAAGAGATGGGTTATTTTCCTTATTTGATGGACTAGGAATTCAAAACTATATTCGGATTGTTAAACCTTAAAAAATATCCCCTTACATAAATATTTTGTATGCAAATAATAGTTGTGGATTTGGGCCTTATGCATGGCCCTTCAACCTTGTAAACTAATGTTATGATACAATACCCAAAATTTTGGCCATGTACCGTGTCCTATGTTTGTAGGACCATTTGTGGTATGCTAAACCTCAAAAATCACCATGATATATTGCTATAACAAGGAATGTACCTCGCGGCACATCCCATGAACGGTCATTAGTATCATCTTAGAATCTAAGTTTTGGCCCTAAACATTACCAAATACTATGCAATAAATCCATTATGTACTTAACAATATTAAAATCGAAACCATACCCTACAAGCCAAACATCCCCTAGATCCTATCTTGATTCCATACATATAGACCATAAGAAATATAAGCAAATGCTATGGACTTAAAAATTAATATTTTTACCTTGGACTAATCTATAAGAAAAATTTATTTTGTGTCAAACTTGAAATGGCCAACAGATCTCATTCACATGAAAAATATTTCATTTTTAGGGCCAATGCAAATGTTATGGTATAAGCACCTCAATTTTTAGCATAAACCTGTACCCTATTCTTTGATAGTTATCCCTAGTAATTGAAACCTAAAAACACCAATCATATCCGGCATGGGTTGAAGATTCCCTATGGAGAATATCATGCTTTCACAACAAATATTTCCTATATGAAGACTATCTCATGCCCAATGGCCTTATGCATAGCCCATGAGTTATAACAAACTTTTACTTTTACTCTAGCCATAATGCACCTCTTCAATCGACTTTTACTTTTAGCCTAGCTAGAATGCACCTCTTCAATCGACACATGCATTTGTGTGCTTACATACATAGGGGTACCAATAAGGTCAACTTAAAAAAAAATATGCATGGGGTTGCAATTTTTTATGAGAGTAAAAATAAGAGTCCAAAATTGTAGTGAGCTATTGGAAAAAGTTGATTCTGTGACTGAATTAACTAAGAATTGGGTTGTCCAGGGATGAGATATCTCAGGGTTTGGCCTCTATGTCGATGGATTTCAAATCAGTAAGACCCAACCTTATTTTCATGTGGGATATTTTTTAGATCGTGGGGATTGAATGTTGAGAGTTTACATTAAAACTGGCGATCCTTATCTCACCAAGGAACGATTATCACAAACCCTAGGGTTTCAATCAAAAGATGTCATTTTTTCATGATTTAGGCTTCAAGAAGGCTTGGTTTATTCCACTCGAGTGCATTTGTTAGAGGCAGGATTGATCTCATTTTGTATCTGTGTAAATAGTAGAAGAAATATGTCAAGTTCTCTTATGGAGAAGCTTGGTTTACTCCGCTGGAATGCATTTATTTGGGGTAGGATTGATCCAGTTCATTATTTGTGTAAATAATAGAAGAAATATGGCAAGCTCTCTTGTGGAGAGGACAACAAGTGATATGTTGATTGGTTCAGACTGGGCAATGATTATTGAGATATATGATATCATCTTGTGGAGAGGACAATGAGTGATATATTGATTGGTCCAGACTGGGCAATGATTATTGAGATCTATGATATCGTCAATAGCGATCTAGGGTAAGGTGCTTATCTTTGTCTCTTTAACTTAATAATTCAAATTTAAATTTAAATTTACATTCCTAGAATGTTTAATATATGAATAAAGATGATCCCCACTCCCCCCTCTTGAGTTTAAGGTTATATTTTGTTATTTGAATTTTTTTATAGCATCATGTACCACATCAAAATGTGAAACTTCTACTTGGATTGTAGAATGATCATTGTCAGTGGGAATGTTGCATAATGTAGGACTATCCTAATTCTAACAGCAGGTTGGATGGACTCTACAATGCATTTAAACTAAACCTGATTCATATTTGGAGCTTAGCACACCTTGTATTTATTGTTCTTGTCGTTTCCTCATTTGACATGAATTTTTGAATGGAAATTGTTTTGTACATTATTTTGTTGTTTTTAGCTGCGCATTGTGAAGTTACTCATGTGGCATGTATTTCATAGCATGTTGGATTTGGCTACATTGTAGATGGACGGGTTATGTCATCAGTTTCTAGGAAATGCATCTATTGTTGTGCCAAGTGCAGTGATCAGGTATGTACCATGGGTGTAAAACTATGTCTATTACTTGACTTTACACAAAGTGAAGTGGGGGTTGTCTAGTAGTAGTTGGATAGAAATAGGAAATATCTCACTGTAACGAGGTCTGCGGTTTTGCTATCCAATAGGATTCACAGCTTTGGATGTCTCTCTCAGAGACTCTTTCCCCACTGGATTTGTGGGTGAGTGAACCCACCCTCCTATGATTCTAGAGATGTGTTTCTCGTGAAATTAATGACATATTACATTTCTGGGTATGTAGCATTGATTCTCAAGAGGATTATGTTGTGTGAATCATTGAGTGTTTTGTTACTTAAAATTTTCACTGCATTAGTTGTTGAAATACACCCCAATCCATATAAAGCATATGGTTGAAGAGAAGGCTAAATGTAATTTGTCGTGGAAAATTTTAAGAAACCATCACAAATTTGATGACAAGTTCAAAAATCTGAAGCAGGTTCCCTACTGATATTTTTGCATAGTTTGGAATTTTGTTGATATTGTCTAATCCCTTTTCCAAATGCATGATCAACATATCAGGGTGGTTATATATATCTATAGTTATGTTTATTACTGATGTGGAATTATTTGTTATATTTCTTTATTTTCAGAACCGTGATTTGAAGACAACTGTTCTAGCCAGCCCATGAAAATTATTTATTGGGATTTTGGTTTATGGCATTTTAGTATTGTAAGTTTTTTTTATAATTTTTTATTAAACATTTTGCCATAATTTAGTTTGGTAAATACTAAATGTTAATAAAATGTTTTTTTGTTACTATTGTATGATATCAATTGCAAACATAGTTGTTGAAAGCATGGGAGAAACATCAACATCAGCAACAACACTAGTAGAGGTTCGAAGGCAATGTTGGTAAGCTATGTTGATGTATTTGTAACTTTGAAATGTATTCACTTGTATACTATACCCCAATGTCCCTATTGGGAGTATCAGTGATGTAATTGTGTCATGTCATACCTCGATGATCCTATCGGGAGAATCAATAAAGTAAACGAGTCATGTAAAGTCATAGAGGGTAACCCTCCTTATTGTTCATGTTGATGTATTTGTAACTTCGGAATGTATTCATCCATATTTCTTATGTATTGTAACCCGATCTTTATTCCAGGATGTATTTGTGATGTACTTGAGTCATGTCATACCCCGATGCTTATTCTGGGAAGTTTCTATAATGAGAAAGTCATGTCAAGTCATTGTGGGTAACCCTCCTATTTGTCAAAGGTTAAAGTACCCACAGTTATGGGGCCCTTGGGTTATTAGACTATTCTAGTGAATTCGACTCTAGGTGAGTCATTGTAAGTCAGGGCAATAGTCCCCACCATTGTGTTACCCTCCTATTGGTCGGAGGAGGAAAAGTACCCACAAGTGGTGGGGCACTAGGGTTATTAGACACTCCTAGAGATGTCGGCTCTAGTAAGTAATTGTTAAGTGAGACTGACATGATGGAGTGGGTTCCAAGTGAATGGAAGAATATAAATAGAGAGTGAGTCTCTCTATTTAGGACACACACACTCACTCATTGGGGCACATGAGTGAGAGAGAGAGACTATTGTTGTCGGTAGATCATCTTTATGTTTTCGGGTTTTACCTTTGGTGCTGATTCTATCTCTGAGAAAGTTGTGGGGTTTTATCCTTTATGGTTTCCCTGAGGAAAATTCTTTATGTCTCTTGTCTCTTGTGTTGTGCTTGTGTTTTATTGCTGTGCATGTTATTCTCTCAGTTAAAGATCCTAAGATCATAATGGTAGCTTATATGATAAAAATCTAACATGGTATCAGAGCTAACCTGGGAAGAAGATATTGTGCAGCTGCAGAAGCTAGGGCTTATTAATTTTTGGGTCTCTCTCCACAATCCATCAGCAAAAGTATGCTAGGCTGACTCTCCATTGAAGGGCGCATCTTTCTGTTGAAGCGAAATTCGATTCCGAGCATTTTCAGTTTTCAATGCGGAAATTAGGGATTTCTAGAGAAGAGGAATTTTTGAGTGATCCTAGCATAGAATTTTTCTCCTGATAAAAATCAAAGTTTAGAGACCTGGATCAAGAAATTTGGTTGGGTGAAACTCCTGGAAAGTCAAACCCTAGTTTGACCCTGAGCTAGAGAAACCCTAAATACTAAAACTGCTACATTTTTGTACATTCGCTCTATCCCGAGATTGGTGAATTATCAGGAGCTGAAAATTGTAGGGGCTAATGATACGATCCTGGTGAACACTATGTCCACAATTCAGCCTCATATTCCCTATATTATGGGAGATATGATCCCTCCAAGTTAGGGTTCCAGCCTCTTCCATAATTCATCCCTAAACAGGACACCTGGGGATAATTGCTATAGATTGGGCTACAGAGGTCCAAATTGAATTCCTGAAGCTGTTCCAAAAAGGGAACGAACTGCAATTTTGGTGGTCTGAATTTCAGACCCAGAATATGAAATAGTGACACGTGGAATTCTGTACAACTTCGTTGTTCTGAACAGTCCTGTAACAAGACACCTTGGGAAAATGATCATAAATCCCAATTGGTGAAACCAATTCTAATGAAACCTATGGTTTTGGATCAGGAACATGCGAGGTTACCTCAATGATAAATTGAAGAAATAGAGGAGTAGTAATTTCAGAGATATCACAGAAAGAGTGACAAACATTTATGCAGAAGAAATTGGAAAACTAGGGCTTCCTATTCCAGGAGCTTCCCTCCACTGTTTTCAGAAAGGAGTACATTGGACAGATCCATTTGAAGAGATATATCTGTATATCCAATAATATATGAAAGATTCAAAGTTTTGAAAATTAGGGTTTTTGTGAAAAACCCTAGATCAGCCAGCTTCGGAACCAGGACAGACACCTCAAATCGGTAAGATCTAATCCTTTGTTGTTTTCATTTGAGGTTCTCATTTCAAAGTGATCTATCACATCAGCTTGATGATAATCTTGTTGAAGTTAACAAATTCCAAGTATGGAAGTATATGATCTCTCTGAAGAAAATGAATTGGACACCTACATGAGTCGAGAGGTTCCAATTCCAGAGGGAGATGAGGTTAGAAGCCTTACACAAGAAGAACTTGGTCAAGGCCAAGAAGATAATTGTTGATTCAATCATGGATCAAATTGTACCACAAGTGTCTTCCCTAAAGACATCGAAGATGTTTGATTCCTTGACCAAGCTATTTGAAGGAAAGAACATACATCAGAAGATGACCTTAAGAAACTAGTTGAAGAATGTGAATATCCAGAATGCAGAGACCATGCAGTCATAAGGGTCTCTCAAATCAAAGAACAACTTGATGCGGTAAAAGAAGAAGTGAAGAATGCAGAAGTGGTGATGGCCACCTTGAATGGCCTCCCAAGATCATGGGATTCATTCATTCAAGGAATGTGTGCCATAAGGAAGTGATTACTTTTAGTAGACTCTGGGAATAAGAAGAAGCTTGACTCATAAGAAGAGAAGAGAATATGGGAGCAATTGAAGATCCAGCTCTCACCATCCAAAGAAGATCCCTCAAGCGACAAGGAATATGAAGAACTCAACTCTTGAAGCACCTCTTATCCACCTTAGAATTTGGATAAGAAATGATGCTATCATGAATGAAGAAGATGATGAAGCTGAAGGCTCAAGAAGGAGTCTACCCATGAAACAAATAAAGATAAGTATTCAATTGTCATTTCATGATATTGTTTTGTCATGCATTTGTTTATATTCAGTTGATGTATTATGCATGATAGGATGTTTGCATTAATGACACTATACTACTAATATGCATGTGATGGGTAAGTAGCTCATGGTGCTATACAACTCTCCATTGCTACTTATCTAGAATGAAACCTCTTTGCTGACATATTGGATTAGTGCACAATCTCAATGTTGTCCTAGTAGAGATGGAAGGAATCTAGAAAGTTTCAGTGAGATATGGATGAATGTTGTATTGGCTAAAGTAGTTGCATGATCATATATTTATGCATAAGAAATTACCAGTATGAATATTCCTTATGAAATGTTTCTAACCATACAAATGCATTTGACTTGTAGGAAAGATCGTGTACATAATCGCCTACAAGCAAAGAAGAATGAGACTTGTTCCAGAGAACAAGTGACGACAGTTCAAAGATGAAAAATAATATGACGAATACAACGACATCATTAGTGCAGAATCTTCCAAGAAGAAAGGGAAGATCAGTTCAAGAAGAATGATGTCTATGATGCAGTATCGATACATGAAGGGAACTTCGTAGTTCCATCATGCAGTAGATGGAAACATCGTGGGATACAAGGCAAGATTCGAAGAGACATTTGTAGCCATTGGGAGTTGAGACACATGATAGGCAGAATCATGTGTACAAATGAAACAAGACCTTGTACGAGCTCAAAAGAAACCCATGGGATAACACATACATGCGAAGCTTGATGAATATCTGAACCTTTGCTACAAGGTTTATAGAGGATGACAAGCTCACAGATGGGTGCGAGATGAACTTTTGAAAAAGTTCAAGATAGAGGATCCTGATATCCAGTGATCCTAGATGGATACATAGAAGATTAGTAGCATAGGAAGCTACTTGTCACTCTGGTACAGAATGTTTCAGTGCATAGAATATGGAAGACAGAGGGAGTATGATGCTTTAGAGGGAGTGACTACAGAAGATCCTATGTTTCGACATGGTATGACAGGATGGACAGATTACTGATGACTCTAGGCTTTACTGAGAGTAAAGTGGATTCCAACCTTTGCCTCAAGGTTGAAGGTGGAAGACCAGTGATGCTCCTATTATGTGTCGACACACTATTTTCTAGGCATGGAGGTGTGGATAAGGGAAGTATACAGTAGAGATCCTGAATAGGTTCAGGATGATGGACTGCATGACCACAACTATGGCATCGAACCTGAAGCTGTTAAGTGATGCTTCATCAGAGACAGTTGATGCTACGATGTATCGTCAGATGATTGGGTCCTTGATGTATCTGACGAACAAGAGACCAGACATTTGCTTTGCTGTGAAAACCTTGAGCCAGTTCTTAACAGATCCGAGAAATGTTCACTTGATTGCTGCAAAGCATATTCTGAGAAACCTGAGGTGTACAGTTGATTATGGGCTCAAGTATGATGCAAATCAAAAGATTAACTTGGAGGGTTATGTTGATTCAGATTGGGCAGGCAGTGCTATCGATAGGAAGAGCACTTCAGGGTGTTGTTTCAGTATGGGATCAGGTGTGATCTCTTGGTTTAGTAGGAAGCAATCTTGTGTGGCACCGAATACAGCTGAAGCAGAGTATGTCGTAGCTTGTTCAGCTAGTTGTGAGGCAGTATGGCTGTGGAAGCTACTATCTGATTTATTTGATCTCCAGTTGGATGCTACTTGTATACATTGTGACAACCAGAGTTATGTGAAGTTGTCAGAGAATCCAGTGTTCCATGACAAGTCAAAGCATATCGAGATCAAGTATCACTATATCAGGGATATGGTGTAGAGGGGAGCAGTGAAGCTCTAGTATGTTGTGACAACGGACCATATAGCTGATGGGTTGATGAATCCATTGGACAGGGTGAAGTTCGAATACTTCAGGGAGAAGCTTGGTGTTCTCCAAATCGAGGTTTCATCCAAGGGAAAGTGACGAGTCCCATAGCCATTCTGACATGGTGAGAGGATTGCTTCCTTCCATGGTCAGATGTAAGGGCCGATCCATTCTGTCATGGTGAGAGGATTTGGTTCCTTCCATGTCAGATATGAGTGTTGAGATCCATAGCCATTCTAACATGGTAAGAGGATTGGTTCCTTCCATGGTCAGATATAAGGGCTGAGACATTCTGTCATGGTGAGAGGATTTGGTTCTTTCCATGTCAGAAATGAGTGCTGAGATCCATAGCCATTGTGACGAGTAGGTCAGATATAAGGGCTGAGCCATCATGTCATGGTGAGAGGATTTGGTTCCTTCCATGACAGATATGAGTGCTGATTTCCATTCTGGGAATGGAGGTACCTGGTCAGTTACCAGGAACACTCAGTCTGGGACTGAGAGAGAGCCATTCTGACGAGTAGGTCAGATGTAAGGGCTGAGCCATTCTATCATGGCTAAAGGATTAAGTTCCTCCCATGTCAGATATGAGTGCTGGCCGTTCTGATGAGTAGGTCAGATATAAGGGCAACTGCCATTCTCCGGGAGAATGGAGGCACCTGGTCCGTTACCAGGTAGCTCAACCTGGGACTAGGGGCCATTCTGGCGAGGGTGTAGGATTGAGTTCCTACCAGGTCAGATGTGAGTGCATGCCTTTCTGACAAGGGTGTAGGATTTGGTTCCTACCATGTCAGATGTAAGTGTAGAGCCCTTCCATCATTGTGAGCAGGAGGTGTTCCCGCCTGGATGGATGTAAGTGCAGATCTCTTCTATCATTGTGAGCAGGATGCGATTCCCACCTGGATGGAAGTATGGAAATATTCCATCACTGTGAGCAGGATGTGTTCCCACCTGGATAGAAGTGTGGAAATATTCCATCATCGTGAGAAAGATGTGATTCTCGCCTGGATGAAAGTATGAAGCTATTTCATCATTATGAGCAGGATGTGTTCCGGGCTGGATGGAAGTGAGTACGGTTCCTTTCTGACGAGTAGGTCAGATATAAGAGTTGAAGAAGACCTACATGATGGCTAGGCCTACAAACAACATGAAAGAAGGCTGGATCTGTAGAACTTCCTGTGATGAGAAGAATCATGAGATAGCACATATGATGATGACCAGAGGAGATCTAGATCGAGCTATGATCCAGATCCAGTTATGATGACTCTGAGAGATCCAGATCTAGTGATGATCCAGATCCAACAGTGATGATCCAGATCGAGCTATGATCCAGATCCAGTTATGATGACTTCGAGAGATCCAGATCGAGTGATGATCCAGATCCAGCAATGATGATCCAGATCCAACAATGATGATCTATATCGAGTGATGAACCAGATCCCGTGATGATGTCCAATGATGATCCAGATCGAGTGACGATCTAGATCCAATGATGATGATGATCCAGATTCAGTGATGATGATCTAGATCCAATGATGATGATCCAAATCAAGTGATGATCTAGATGCAGATGAAGATGAATTGAAGATGAAGATGACAAGAACTCAATGATGATCTAGATGATACAGAGAAGAAGACTTGTGTTGATAAATTATGTCGAGAGAATACCTTCCTAGTTAAGAGGGAGTGTTGATGTATTTGTAACTTCGGAATGTATTCATCCATATTTCTTATGTATTGTAACCCAATGTTTATTCTGGGATGTATTTGTGATGTACTTGAGTCATGTCATACCCCGATGCTTATTCCGGGAAGTTTATATAATGAGAAAGTCATGTCAAGTCATTGTGGGTAACCCTCATATTGGTCAAATGTTAAAGTCCCCACAGTTATGGGGCCCTTGGGTTATTAGACTATTCTAGTGAAGTTGACCCTAGGTGAGTCATTGTAAGTCAGGGAAATAGTCCCCACCATTGTGTTACCCTCCTATTGGTCGGAGGAGGCAAAGTCCCCACAAGTGGTGGGGCTCTAGGGTTATTAGACACTCCTAGAGATGTCGGCTCTAGTAAGTAATTGTTAAGTGAGGCCGATATGATGGAGTGGGTTCCAAGTGAACATATGAATATAAATAGAGAGTGAGTCTCTCTATTTAGGACACACACACTCACTCATTAGGGTGCATGAGTGAGAGAGAAGAAGCTCTCTCAGTGAGAGAGAGAGAGAGACTGCTGTTGTCGGGAGATCATCTTTATGTTTTCAGGTTTTACCTTTGGTGCTGATTCTATCTCTAAGGAAGTTGCAGGGTTTTCTCCTTTATGGTTTCCCCGAGGAAAATTCTTTGTGTCTCTTATCTCTTGTGTTGTGCTTGTGTTTTATTGCTGTGCATGTTATTCTCTCAGTTAAAGAACCTAATATCATAATGGTAGCTTATATGATAAAAATCTAATAGTTCAAGGGTTAAAGTCCTCGTAGTTGTGGGGCACTAGGGTTATTAGACTCTCCTAGAGAAGTTGGCCCTCGTGAGTTAATGTCAAGTTGGGAATTAATATAAACAGAGAGTGAGCCTCTCTATTTATCACACAGTTACACAAACTCAATTGTAGCACATAACCGAGAGAGAGAGAAGAAGCTGGGACAAGAGAGAGAGAGACTAGTGCTGTCGAGAGATCATCTTTGTATCTTTGGGTTTTACTTTTGGTGTTGATTCTTTCTCTGAGGAAGTTACAGGGTTTTCTCCTTCATGGTTTCCCCAAGGAAAATCTTTGTGTTCATTGTCTCTTGTGATCGATTGCTGTGCTTGTTATTCTCTCAGATAAGATCCTAAGATCATATAGCTTAAATGTTAAAAATCTAACATGGTATCATAGCTAACCTGAGAAGAAGAAACTATTCAGCTGCTGAAGCTAGGGCTTCCTACTTTTTGGATCTCTCTCCACAAATTTTCAGCAAAAGGAGGCTAGGGTGACTCTCCTCTCTAGGGTGCATCTTTCTGTCGAAGTAGAATATGATTCTGAGCATTTTTGGTTTTTGACCCAACACTGCTGCGGGAAATTAGGGCTTTCCACAGATGTGGAATTTTTGAGTGAGCCTAGGCTGGGATTAATCTCCTCCCCAAATCGAAGTTTAGAGATCAAGATCAAAGTTTTTGGTTGGGTAGAACTCTGAGAAAGTCAAAACCTAAATCTGCTCCTGAGCCAGAAAACCATCTCTGCCAAAATTGAGATCCAGATCCAGTTCCGACATCTTAACCTGGTAAGATATAAATATTTTGCATTTCCATTTGGGATTCTCTGTTAATATGTCTCATCACACCAATATTGATGAAAATATTAAGGGAGCTGACAACTTTTGAGCCTGTAAGTATAGGATCTTCCTGGTCCTGGAAGAAAATGAATTGGACTCCTACATAAGTGGAGAAGTTCCAATTCTAGAGGGAGATTATGCTAAGGAATTACATAAAAATAAATTGGTCATGGATAAGAGGATTATTTCTGATTCAATCAAGGATCATCTCATACCTTAGGTGTCCTCCCCAAAGACACCTAAAGAGATGTTTGATGCTTTGACCAAGTTATTTGAAGGGAATAACATAAAAAAGAAGATGACTCTGAGAAACCAATTGAAGAATGTAAAGATCCAGAATGAAGAGACCATCCAGTCTTACTTTACAAGGGTCTCTCAGATCAAGGAACAACTTGAATCTGTAGATGAAGAAGTAGAGAATGCAGAAATTGTGATGGCCCACTTGAATGGTCTCGCTAGGGCATGGGACTCTTTCATTCAAGGGATCTATGCCAGAAAGAAGCTATTCAAGTTTAGCAGACTGTGGGAGGAGTTCTCACAAGAAGAACCTCGAATATTAGCTCGAGAAGAAAATATGGGAAGTGAAGATCAAGCTCTCATAGTACAATCCAAGAAAAGTAGAACAGACCATCACAGAGGTAAGCACTCTCACCAGAAGAATAACACTAGAAAATCTAACAAATATTTGTCTAAGTTCATTTGCTATACATGTGATGAAAGAGGACACCTTGCAAGAGATTGTCCTAGAAATAAAGATAGCTCTCACAAGAGGAAGGGAAACAAGAAAAGAGATCATGCTCATGCTGCAGAAGATGATGAGCCTTCCAAGAAGAGAATCAAACAAGACAATGATGGTTCTTCAAGTGATGAAGAATATGTGTTGATCTCTGCCCTCACAGGAATTGTCATACATGGAAGCAATGATTGGCTTATTGATAGTATGGATTCCAAACACATGATGGGATTTAAGGAATAATTTGTGAAACTATCAGAACATGAATCACCCCACAAGGTGAAACATGGGGATGACTACCAGTATCCAATAAAAGGTAGTAGAGAATCCTCCTACAAATTAGACTCTGGAATTTCTATGAAAATGAAGGATGTCCTATTTTTACCAGGACTAAAGAAGAACCTTCTCTCCATCTTTGCATTAGATGTGAAAGGCATAAGGGTTGCATATATAGATGGCTAAGTCCTCATGTGGCCAAAAGGAAAGACTATTGACGATGCAATAGTAATTGGAGAACAAGAGGGAGGACTATACATATTAAAGGGCCAACCAGAACAAGCTTTGATTCATGACTCAGTAGAACCAAATGAACTTTGGCATAGAAGGCTTACACATGTGCACTATAGGGCACTACCACTTACAAGTAAAGTTGTTGAAGGTCTTCTAGAAATGCAGGAAAAACATGAAGGAGTATGCAAGGGATGCGCGAAAGGAAAGAACAAAAATAATACATTTCTAAGTAGCGAAAGCAAGGCTAAAGGAATATTGGAAATCATTCACTCTGATGTATGCGGTACGATGTCATCCAATTCATTAAGCGGGTATTTATACTATGTTTCTTTCATTGATGATTTTTCTAGGAAGACGTGTATATACTTCATGAAGAACAAAGATGAAGTATTTAGCAAGTTCAAGGAATTCAAATCCTTGATTGAAAACCACACAAAGAAGAAGATCAAGATGTTCGATCAGACAATGGTGGAGAATTCACATAAAATGAATTCAAGGAATTATGCATAGATTCATGGATTAAGATGGAGTTGACCACTCCATATAATCCACAATAGAATAAGGTTGCAGAAAGGAAGAATGGAACAATCATGGAAGCAACAAAGGAAATGCTCCATGATCAAGATATTCCTATGCATCTATGGGAAGAAGCTGCTAGGACAACTGTGTATGTACAGAACCATACTCCACAGAGAGTACTAGAGAACAAGACACCTGAAGAAGTGTTTTTCGGCAAGAAACCAGGAGTCAGTCATCTCAGAATAATTGGCTATCCAGTGTACATACACATTCCAAAAGAAAAGAGGACAAAGTTAGATCCTTTAGTAAAGAAGGGTATATTTGTGGGATACTCTCAAAGCTCGAAGGATTACAGAATATACTTCCCAGGATTCAAGAAGATCGACATCAGTAGAGATGTAATATTTGATGAAGACACAACTTACAACAAATCCAGGAAGAGACCAATTGAAGATCCTGAAGAAACTGAAATACCTAGGATCCGAGATACAACCATGAATGAAGCAATTCTAGAAGAAGATCAAGAAATAGAATAACCTCAAGAACCTATAGATCCACCTCATGAGAAGAATACTCACAAGAGGAAACCTGCATGGGTACAAGAGGCTATCCAAGGTGTAGAGAGATATGGGGCTCCAGAATAAATGCACGTAGAAATGAAGAGAACTAGCTCCTACTCCAGATATGTAGCCCTATTATGTGACATCATCGATAAAGAACCTTCCAACTATGAAGAAGCAGCATAAAATAAATAATGGAAGGATGCTATGATCGAGGAGTATTAGTAGATCATGAAGAATGATGTTTGGGATGTTGTCCCAAGACCAGAGGGGAAGTCTGTTGTGACTTCCAAATGGATCTATAAGATCAAGCATGATATAGATGGTAGCATAGAGAAATATAAAGCAAGATCTGTGGCTAGTGTCTTCTCCCAGAAAGAAGGGATAGATTATGAAGAGATTTTTTTCACATGTAGCCAGATATACTTCCATTAGATCAGTACTTTCTTTAGCTGCAATAATGAAATGGAAAGTACACCAGATGGATGTCAAGATAGCTTTCTTGAATGGTGTAGTAGAAGAGGAAGTATATGTGGAGCAACCACTTGGATTTGAGACACATGATAGGAAGAATCATGTGTTTAAATTGAAGAAATCCCTGTACGGTTTGAAACAAGCACCCAGGACGTAGTACGATAGAATTGACAAATTCCTGACTAGTTTGGGCTTTACCAAAAGTAAAGCAGATTCCAACCTTTACTACAAGGTTGGAGAAGGGAAGCCAGTGATTCTCCTACTATATGTAGATGACCTATTTTTAACATGTACATTTGGGTTGATTGCTAACATGAAGAGGAAGCTGGCTGCTGAGTTCGAGATGAAGGACTTGGGTATGATGCATTACTTTCTAGGAATGGAGGTGTAGTAAAATGTGGATGGAATCTCCCCTAGGAAAAGGGAAGTATGTGGTCGAGATCATGAAGAGATTCGAGATGATGGACTACAAGGCCATGACCACACCTGTGGCATCGAATCTGAATCTATTGAGTGATGCTTCATCAGAGTCGGTTGATGCTATGATGTATCGTCAGATGATTGGGTCCTTGATGTACCTGACGAATACGAGACTAGATATTTTATTTGCTGTGAACACATTGAGCCAGTTCCTAATAGATCTGAGACATGTTCACCTGATTGCTGCAAATCATATTCTGAGGTACCTAAAGGGTATAGTTGATTATGGGCTCAAGTATGAGGAAAATCATAAGATTAACCTAGAAGGTTAAGTGGATTCATATTGGGTAGACAGTGCCATTGATAGAAAGAGCACTTCATGGTGTTGCTTCAGTATGTGATCAGGTGTGATATCCTGGTTTAGCAGGAAACAATCCTGTGTGGCACTGAGTACAGCTGAAGCAGAGTATGTTGCAGCTTGTTTGGCTGGTTGTGAGGCAGTATGGCTCAGAAAGCTACTGTCTAACTTATTTGATGTCCAGCTGGATGCTACTTGTATATATTACGACAACCAGAGTTGTGTGAAGTTATTGTTAACTAGAATATTTCACCTCCTGCAGACAGTAAGGTGTTCCACTGGTCTGAATGGTTCAGATCCAGAACAAATAGATGACAAAGGTTGAAGACTCTCCCTAGATGCTGTAGATACCTGGAATGCAATGCTTCGATTGTTACCCTGTGTACCTACAATAAGCTTCAACACGCAAACATATCAAGGCAGCCAGACTATCATCTATTGATCTATGTTAGTGACTAAGGAATCTAACAACATACATGTGAAATTAAACAACAACAATATATGTGGGACAGAAATCAACTTGCATTAATATAGAAATATGAAGAAGTTTACAACCAAGCCTTAGTGTTGACATGCATCTCCATGAAACCAAGCATTCTCATCCCCATAAAATCGGACTCTAGCTCTCTCTATGCTCTCCAATGGTATGGACCAAGTGATCAATCCAACAAAATAACAATACCTTAAGAGTTCTCACCCTCAACCATGGCCATAAGCTTGTATTTATAAGGCTAAATGGATAGGGATGGTTGAGAGATAAGTGGGTGAGGTGGCCTCTAAGATCCTAGGATGAGGGATCTCGAGCTCAACTAACCCACAACAGTAGGGACAAAGGAGGACACGAGGCTTATCATCTAGAAGCATCGAGAAACTTCTCTTTTTTCCTTTTTACCTAGGGTACCACGTTTCTCCTTCAATGACAAACAGGTTCTGGTAAGAAATGCTTATGGAATAAGGGCCATAAGCGATAGCACCGCTTGTGGATAACAAGGGATAGGCAATGCGAACAAGGTACCGCTTCTCGTTAACAAGGTAAGCGTGGTGCTGGGAATTTTCATGAAAGATTGTCATTTAGTATGGGTTTCCACTCCAAGAGCTGGGATTCAGGGCAAGTAGGTATGTCAAATGTCTTATCACATGATGGTGATAGGGTTTTGGTATAACATGATGCCCCCCAAAGCATGAGTCTTAGAGGGATACGATAAACGAGAGCTTTGAGAGAATAAGTCATCGCCATGAGATGAAAATGTCGGCTCGATCGGAGCACATTGTCAAGTAGGCATCTGTAGTACATCAATATGTTGACTCATAGACACAAGTAACCAAACTCATGGCTGCAGACCAATACAAGGCAGATCCATGAGAGGAATAAACAAGCATGGCTACTAGAATACAACGTAGATCCATGTGATAGAGGACTCAAACTTGGACATAGCTACCGGACATACAATGTAGATCTATGTCATATAGACACAAATTTGAGGATAGCCACGACCATACAAATGTGGATCCATTATAGACATACAAAAATCCATCGCAACCTATGGAAAAGTGATGAGTGCTTTTAAACAACTGCCCAGGGTCTTCGTCTCGTCTTCCACAAAGTACGATTCTATCCATGTGATTACAATGATCTAAATTCAAACATGGTAGAATCCACTCGATTTCTGGTCAATGATGTGAACCGTTAACAAGTGCGAGGGAGATCACCATTAATGTCAATGATTCCCAAGGTAATCTAGTACAATATACTGAGTGTGAATAGGTGTCCTGATGTCGAACACCTAGTCGATTCTCTCGATCAAAGGTAAATGATGTGAAATTATGTCGAGAGAGAGAGAGAATCTGTCATTAAGGCATATATATCTCAAGGTACTAGATATTGTTTCTAAGACTATTTCCTAGATGATGAGCTGATGTCAACAGGAATAGTCTCGTCGAAGGAGGGCCATGACGAGTCCCACATCGACGACACGAAATTTGGAACATAGTTCTAGAATGATGTGGATGTAGTGACCATATGATTGACTCAAAGATACTGACACAAAGACTGTGTATATTGCAGAGGTAAAACTCCTTCAAATCCCCTTTGAACCTTGGGCGGCACGACAAAAATACTTGGCAACATGACTAGATGAGATAGACACACAATGCGACAGTGGACAATGCAATATTTTGAAAGACTCAAAGGAGCGACATGACTCATGAAAGTGGATCATCATGGAGATCAGTTGAATACCCAATTGACTGACATGATTGTGCAGACAAGTGTCATGTTCAAAGGTAATGACAAACAACTGTCATTATTTTCAAAATGATTCCCTTCCCATTTCCCCCATCATGATCGATGAGTGGCTCTTTTCGGTTTTATGAGTTCAAAGAGGGTAACAAACACTCGATATAGCTTGTCGGAAGACAAGTCCAGACTCATATGTTTTACGAACCTGAGAGAGGAGGGGTTCATTCCCAAAACGGGTCTCTCAATGTTTAATTTAATGAGTCCACTGAAAGAAAACTCAGCATTGTTCATGTTTAGAGAGTTTGAATGAATACAAAAGAAGACTCCAAAGGGGTCCTTTTTCATATGATTTAGTCTCTAAGGCCCGAAAAAGTATAAAATCATACCTTAGAGAACTCTTCTAGTCATGATTGGCTGGAGTGTTCCTTTTTCATAAATAGTCCTATCCGAACCAAAAAAGAGATAACCTACCATCGGACGAACGACTCTTCAAATACTTTAACGAGCGTGAAGAAGACAAGATCGCTCGACAATATTTTCATATTTAGGGAGCCTAAAAAGAGTTTAAAGAGGACTCCATGAGGTTTCTTTACACAATGTCACTTTTTACGAGCCTGGAAAGATTCAGAAATGGAATTGACGATATTTTGATGTTTAAGGAGTCTGAAAAAAGATGTGAAAAGAAGACTCCATGACGCTTCTTTACACAATGTTTATTTTTACGAGCCTGGAAAGAAACTTGAAATGGACTCGGCGTTTGATACTAGATTTTAACGAGTGTGACAAATTGTCATAAATAAATGCTTAATGACCTTTTCCGTTTTATGAAAGTATGAAAAATCCATAAACAAACTTTCAAAGCTTTTTTTCTAGAGTTCCCTATCCTGCAATAGCCTCAGAAACAAGTGTTAAATGCATTTAAAGCTAGCATTAAGGGATTATGAGAGATAAGTTTTGCCTAAAACATGATTTTATATCAAAACTATAGTAAGTTGGACCCAAAAATACTTATATAAGTTAAGCAAATAGTAAAAAATCAAATCATTTCACTATTTACCTCTAGCAGAGAGCACTTGGAGCATTTTCTTAGCCAAATCTTTCGCAGTTGATATTGGGAGTTTCCACTGTCCTTTTTCATCATTGTTAGTTGCAAGTAACAACTAATACCTATATATTTCATTTCATAGTATTTATTTTGAGATTTGGTGGGGTTTTGGGCTCATATGGCAAGCCCTAAAACCCAAAATGCGGGCACCGTGGCTACCCCTTGCGGGATACGCGATACCACCCAAGAACCGCGCCAATAACACAGTGGACATGCACTGCCATCACCTGTCTCCAACGGTGCACAGGTGGTGCCAACTGTGGATAAGTTAAACTAATAGCATGGGCAATATAAATTCAAATGATTGGGGAAGACTATAATGCATGCCATTATTGTTTTTGGTAGGTCTAGGTTGCTCAAAACATGGTGATATGGAAAGAAATAACGCATGACAATGAGGATGCTGCTACTGAGAGAAATGCGGGTTGTATTTCCACATTACGGGACTGTGGGTTGCTGAAGTTCTTCCGAACCCCAAGCATGGTGTCACACAAACAGTTAATAGAACATATACTGCAGATGTGGAATCCAGAGCAGCAGTATTTTGAGGTGGGGGACCATATCCTTACAGTGGAAGTAGAGGATATCTACTTCTTGACAGGTCTCTCAAGATGGGGTGCCCCCATCTCACTGACAGGTTCCTGTGGAAGGGACATTACTACCAGAGAGCTTATAGATCGACATTGTGCACCAGGGACATGTACATTGGGGAAGAATATCCCCATCAAAGCAGTGACGGATTGGGCCCTACGGGCCGTTTTGTTTACCATGCAGAGGGTGGTCGGGAGTTAGGGTGTGCACCAGGATTCTAGGGAACACATGCTGTATGCCATGGAAGCCATGGCACCCACGGTGTTCAACTGGGTGGAAGCAATGCTTCCATTCTTCAAGGATCAGTTGAATAACTGTTGGCAGGGAGAGCTAAAGTAGTTTGGCTTTGGTTCCATTTTAGCATACTTCTTCTTCAAGCGGGTTCCACAGATGAGACCTCAGGTGGTCTTTCGAAGATTGAGAGCATGGGACCCCTGTATGCTGAGGTGGGTCCAGGTCATGGCTCGTACAGGAGCGGGTAGATGAAGAATGAAGTTTGGTGATCCATTCTTCAGATGTCTCCGAGATCAGATCCTCATGGTTGAGGATTATGCTTACGCATGCATGGACTTTACCGGAGATCCTGACCTACCACTCCCACCTGGAAGTCGGTGGGGCAATATCGGTAAGAAGAAAGAAACCCTAAAATGGATGAAATGTTTTTATGTTTTTTAAAGTTTTATATTTTTTAGGTTGAGTGACGAGACCTGGAGCAGCATCGACCTGGAGTAGCGCGACTTGGAGGGGCATCTCCATTGGACAGGTGAGCTGGAGCTCGCTTTGCACCATAGGGTGATGATATCACCGGGGAGCTGGACAAGAACCTAGAGAGGCTGACCTTGGACATCCCAGATGCTGACATAGATGACCTCCTGATGAGATATCAGAGATCTACAATGGGAGTACCAGGCCGATTTAGCAGGCTGCTACATAGGGTAGCTCGAGCAGTGATGTGCTATCACGAGCACCACTAGTGTATGAGACATGTATTGAAAGCTGATAGCTTCAGGATTTTGTATGATGATTTTTCCTGAAAGCCTACGTGCTTTAGAGGAGGTCTCAGGACCTATTTTTTGTAAACTTTTTTGTATATATATATATTCAGACTTTTACACGGTGTTTATATGTTTCAAATGGAAAATGCATTTTCTATGAGTTTTATGTGTTTATAAATGTTTATTTACAATGTACCATGTTTTATTTTAACGTCATGAAAGGGAAATATGCCAATCTAGGATGTAGTTAGCCAATGAGTCAACAACTATATTATGTTCCATAGGGATATGCCTATACGTAATAGTTTCAAATGACCTTTCTAGTAAACGCACTCTTCGGAAGAGGCAGAGGAGTACTGGGTTCCTAATGGTTTAGACATGATTCAAATGGCTAACCACGAGCTATGAGTCCATCAAGACTACTATATCACGAATACCCTGGGAGGCAGCTTCAATCAGAAGAGCGATGACTGCTTCATACTCGGCGATGTTATTAGTAGCAGGACCTGTTAGGTCATGATTTTGTCATCCTTAGTTTCATGCTTTTATTTATATTTTTGAACCTTGCTATTAATTTTTGTTTCTAGAAAGTTTTGTTTATAAAGATAATTTTGATTTCAAACTTTTAATTTTCATGATTTTTTATTTTTTTTAAGCTTGTTTTTATAAATTTTGCTTTAATTTCATTATTGAGGGGTTTTATAATGCATATATGGATTAAATAGTTTTATAAATAACACTAAGGTCAAGATTAAACCCATATACCAAGTTTTAATCCTTATTATTGGCCTAATAATATGAAATTATTTGATTGGAATTTCTTGTAGCGCAAGAGCAAAATAGATACACTAGAGAGCTACAAGAAAATCGCGAATGCTAAAATCATGATTTTTTCAGTCCGATTTTTTGGGTGTCTTATCTATGAGGTGTCAATCATATCATTTGATGTATTTGATACGTGTTCTGCATAGTTTTATCATTGAAACAGGAGGATGATCATCATAAGAGGTATATCGTGGCGATTGCATGCAGAGCAGGTTACATAATGACAACGAGTAGAATGAGACAATGTTTTTCGGGAGTATGTTCCTTATCTGAAGGACACGAAGGATATTGAAGGTCATGGTGAGAAGACATTGCTGAGAAATCGGGATTTTTTCAACTGAATGAGGAATTAGGGCTTTTCAGCAGCGACTTTTTGAAGTGGTCTGGACGGTTAGAGATAGGTGGAACATGAAATTCAACACTTAACCATTGAAATAACTGCATTCCATCACTCATATTGGTCTTCTAAATAGGTAGCACGCATGCCATTAATGGGGTTTTCTTAATTTGGGGATTTTCTCATGAAATCCTTAATGATAAAATTCGAAGGAAAAATATGAGTTTTTCACCTAATACACTGTAAATGATGAATTATTAACAAATAGATTCAAAGTATTCATCATTTAAAAAAGTAAAATTCAAAGCAGAACTTGTTGGAGTTCCCTGAATAGTGTGATTAGGTGAGACTATTGTGATTTGAATATAGTTAGACTATGGGATATTGACAGGTGCTGTTAAACCATAGTAAAGATGAAGAAAAGTGGAAAAACAAATAGAGCAGAGCCCACTGACCTAAGATAGGTAGACAATTTTCTAGAATGTGCAGAGTTATTTTCAAATGCATGATGGTTAACATTTTTCAAAAAGATTGATGGATATCATGCAGAGGTATCTCATAAATTTGCTCAGTGCTTGGATAAAGACATTGTGTCTTTTGATACTTTACAGTTCAAAATCACTAAGGAGTTGATAGCTGAGGCAACAAGCATATTAAACGAGGGATAATTATGGTTTAAGAAGGTTCCATTCACCTTCAATGCACAAAAGTACTTGCTTCTTGGTGTGATTGCAGATTGGGGTAAAGGTGTACCAATTCATAACTTCAAACCTGAATGGATTGAGCCCATTAAAGTCTTACAGAGTTATATTACCTGTGAGGGTAGATATGCTTTTGTTTTCAAATACCACTTTACATTTCTTCAGCATCTTAGTGTTGAGTCTAAGATGAAATTACCCTTTTTTTATGAAAAGTCTGCAAAAGATTTCATGCAAAGTTAAGGAGCACCAAAATTATACAAAGCAGTCCATTTTCCATCATGGACTCATCAAACTTATCATAAACACTATTTTGCAGAGTAGGGGAAAGACTTGGGAGTATTTCATTTTCTGGTCAGGTTTTCAAAATGATCAAGAGGGACAGTCTCACAGAAGACAAGCTGATAAAGGGCAGAGTTTGATTAGAAATATCAGGCAAAAGGTAAAGGCTAAGGATGAAGACAGGGTTAAATTAGAGGAAGTTTCAGATCATGCAAATGAAAACTTTGAATTTAAACAACAACTTAATGACAATGAGAGCAACAATTTACAGTCAGATATTAAGGAAGCAGAGCCTGTTGAAAATGTTGTACCTGCAGAGACAATTTTAGATGAAAAATAGGATATTGAAGTGCAAAGATAAAGTCCCATCAAAATTCTATCAAAAGATGAGAAATGCCTATTTGATGATGATAAAGTTCTTGTCACTGATGCAACTAGGGTTTGTATTGAGCAAGAATTTCACAGCCATGGTGATGAGGTAGCACTGTCAAAAAGAAAGAAGATAAAAATTGTTGAGTTTTCCTTAGTTATTCATCAGGGTAAGACTATCAAGATGTTGGGGGAGATTGCTATTGTTTGGAGGCCTAAAACTAGACCTAGAAATAAACTCTGACTGAATATGAAAAGGTTGCTGAATCCTAAACTGAATAAAGAAAGAGTGACAGTGATAGATGATTCTTCATCTGAGGAAAAATTGATTGATGATAAAGATGACAGTAACGGTAAAATAACAATTGAATAAAAAAGAGAGTCTGTCCTATCTGATACCAAGATATTTGATATATTTCTGGAGGTACAAAGTCAGATGTTGTAGGAACAACAAGACAGTGAAATAAATAGTTCTTACTTAGAGAAGAAGATGATGGTTGAAGCAAAAATTCCATGTAAAGCTGAGAGTGAAGAACACCTAGGGTTTCCTGGAACACCTACAGAATTATTGCAAGAAGATGAGGAAATTTATAGGAGATTGAATATTCCATGGCTTCCAAATGAGATGCAAACCTCAGCAGGAAATAAAAGCTTTGATTCAGAAAAAAGAAAATCTTCAGAGAAGTATAAATCAATACAGGGACCAGATTGAGTATATGCAGGAGGAAAATGATGGGCTGGTTATAGCAAATAGGAAGCTTAGGGAATATCTAGAAGAAGTAAACAACCATTATCTGGAGCCAATCACAGTTTCAAGATAAGCATTGAAAAGGAAAAGGAAAACATAAAATCAACTCACAATGTTAAAACAAACCATCCAGGACTTGAAACAGCAAAATGAAGAGTTAACAGGGAATATTGCAACTATGGAGACAGATCAATTGAAAGCAAGAAGAAAATCTCAAGCCTTGGAAGGGATTGCTTTACTAGCTGAAGCAGCTAAGGATTTGTAAAGTTTGTTAAGATAATCAGTTATTAGTTAGGTTTGAAAGTTACTTTATTTTTGTAAGTATTATTTAGATGAAACTATTCAATGGGTAGACAAAAAAAAACAGTTAGGGTTCAGTTACTTAACCAATTTTGGGAAAATAGTATAAATGTAAGTCTCAAAGAAGGCAAATGGTTGGATTTTTTGGCTGGCAAGAGGAGGTCATCAAACTTGTTTATGAGCTAAGTAAAGACTCTTATGTGTATTTGAAATACTGAATTATGAAATATATGCTCTATATGCCCTTCAATTTATTTTCTGGCTTCATTTATAACTTGTTTTAGTTACTCAGCTGGTAATTTCATTGCTTGTTTAAAGTTTTTATACTTGGAATACTTGCCATCTATGGGTGAATCTCAGTATTGTTTTCTGTGGGATTATGGTTATTATGTTATGCATCTCAGCCCTTCCATGCTCATGATTTAGTGTTTATTTGGATTTATGAATGTATACCCTCTTGTCTTCAAACTTCTCAATAAAAAAAAACTTAAAAACCCTAAAAACCCTATTTTTCTTTATTGAGATTTTTGAGATTGTGTTGGCTTGTTCTCTTGTAGTCTGGGAACAATTTCTGGCACTAACATCTTTGTTGCTGTTGCTGGGAAATGAAGTTGAAAACATATTTTTCCTTGGGATACTTATCATTTCACTGGTTTTAAGAGGTGAACTTAAACCAGCAAATCTTAAAGACTACTTTTCACCAGTTTGTCACAGTGGCTACTAAGGGAATTGGAACAAGAAACAGACCTATTTCACCTTTGTAGTTAGGTGTTTCAAACCCAAAACAAATACTAAAAACAACTAGGAAGATTAGAAGGTCTCACTCATCACCAACCCTATGTAACCCTGATTAGTTGGATAGTCCATCACCTTTATTTGTTTTGAATAGAGAAGAAGAAACTTCAACTTGGTTGAAGCCTATAATTCCTATCAGTAACTTTCAGGTTTTCACTGATCCTCAATCCTTCAAAAAGGAAAAAACAGTATCTCCTGGTAAAATTCCTCTATTTCATCTAAAAGTTAGTAAAACCCCACTTCAGCCAAGTTCCAGTCAAATATTTCCATCACCAAAGTTAGTCAACCTAAAAATGGCAGCCCAAAATCAGCCAATAGATATGATGGACCGAATGGTTGCAGCCAGGTATGCATCCTTAGTTTTGCCTCAGCCTTTGAATGCACTTCCTGGAGGTGATTATCAGAAATACTTGCCTAGGTTTAATGGACAGGTGAAACTATAGCTGAGGAAAAATGGGAAGCCTTTCTCAGTTATGATGATAACCGGAATATTGAAGCTAAGGATGTATGGATGAGGATGTTTGTACAGAGCCTCGATGGAGATGTCAGAAAATGGTTTAGGGAGTTTCCTGCAAATTCTATCACTATCATAGAAGAGCTTCAGGACCTCTTCATGAGACAATGGGGTGACATCAAAGATCATACTTATTATATAACTCAGTTTGGGGCCCTTAGGAGAAAGAAGGATGAAACCATCGCAGATTTTTCGAAGAGATTCAATAAAATGTATGGTAGAATTCCTGTTGAGATAAAACCTTCAGAAACATTTGCAAAACTCACATATGCAAATGCTTTTGACCATGAATTTTCCTTACTACTAAGAGAAAGAAGACCTGTTTCTTTACTGAACATGCAGGATGCAGCGTTAGAGGTGGAGTCTAATATATTGTCTTCCAATAGGTTGAAGAAGGAAACAACTCAACAGATATATGACAGGAAAGGGAAGAAGGAAGCAGCCCTAGGGGTTTCAACATCCCACTCTGCAAAAAGTAAAATTGATGAGATGGTCAAGCTAGTTAAGATCATGAATACAAAGTTAAACAAGTTAGAACTAGAAAGGAATTCAAACAAACTTGTCCAAGAAGGTGAAATAAACCCTAACAATCAAAACCAATTCAGAAGACAGTTTGCTCCTCATTTCATACCTAGAGAACGAAAAAACAATGATGTACAGCAAGAAAGGAGAGAGACTGAGGATCAAAGAGTACCACCCCATCTTCAGAACAATGTTGTTGATGAAGAATAAATTGAAGAGAAAGTGTTATTTGAAGACACAGATCAAGATATGAACTATTTTAGAGAACAATTAACTGAGGGTTTTGTCACTGAAGAAGAATTTTTAAATTCAGAATACTATGATGCTGATATGTTTGAAACAAAAGATGACTTAAATTTGAAAATGACTGCTGTAATTGCTGATGCGTATCAGAATGAACCAAAGAAAAATTTGAATTTGAGGTCAGGCCCAAAACAAGTAATTCAAAACCCAAAGAAGAAGGTAGTTGTACCTACTAAACAACAATCTGATCCTATGTCAAAGAAAAAACAAATTTAGGATAAGCAAAAGAAGAATATGGAAGTTGAAGAGGTAAATAAAGCTGTGCAGAATTTTAATCTGGAAAATGAATTAGGAAAATTAAAGATTCCTATGCCTTTTACCGAATTAATGAAGAATCCTACTTACAAAGAATCAGTTCTTAAAATGATTGGTTCAGCAAACAGTCAGCCTCTTTCTGATACAGTGAATCTACAAGAAGAAAATCCTAAAATCTTTATTGGATTAGCTTTGGCTGAAAAAAATGAGAATGAAGCAGGTGATTCTCCTCCATTTTACATTACACTGACTATGCATGAACAAATGATACATAACTGTCCTTTAGATTCAGGAGCATCACATAACCTGATGCCAAAGGCTATGATGGAGGCTTTAGGTTTGAGTATAACAAAACCCTACCATGATATGTATACTTTTGATTCACGAATTGTAAAATGTTTGGGTGTGATTAAAGGTATGGTTGTCAGTTTGGCTTAGTTACCAATGAATAGTGTGATTATGGATGTGGTAGTAGCAGATATTACACCTAAATTTGGATTACTTCTCTCTAGGTCTTGGGAAAAAAAGTTGGTGGAACTTTACAAATAGATTTAACATATGCTACTATTCCTGTGTTTGGAGGAGAAAACAGAAGGCTATATAGAGAGCTTCAATTTGCCTATATTGTGACAGATGACAAGAACCCTACAAACCGTCCTCTGTATGCTGTTGATAAAGATTTGGGTACTTGTATGTTACATTTTAGTGATGATGATAATACTGATGGTTTGTTACAGGTTGAAAAGGAACAGCCAGTTAAATGCAGTAAGGAACAAGAAGATGATCTTTGGCAATTATACTTTGATTGATCATCTTGTAAAGAAGGTGCTGGAGCAGGGGTTCTTCTCATATCTCCTAGTGGTGAAACAATAAAGCTGATGTATAAATTAGAATTTATTACTACCAATAATACTACTGAATATGAAGCTTTGCTATTAGGTTTGAAGGCTGCTAAAGATTTAGGCATTCAACAGATTTCTGTATATGGCGACTCCGAGTTGGTTGTTCAGCAAGTGAGGAACAACTATCAAGTGAAACAAGATTTTCTGAAAGTATACCGAAATGAGGTATGGGATATGATTGACAATTATTTTGTAGCTTTTAACAGTACCTATATTCCTAGGGACCATAATCAGACTGTTGATTCATTAGCCTTAGCAGCTACACATTTTAGAATTCCCAAAACCACACAATTGAAGTATCCTATTGAGATTAGGTACAGACCTTCTGTACCTGATAATGTAAAGCAGTGGATAGTGTTTGAATATGACATTGAAATTAAAAGATTTTTGGAGCTTACAGATGAGTTTTCTAATTCCCTAATTGATCAAGAAGAAGATGATGAGGATGAAGATGTTGAAGAGATGGATGAAAATGAAATTGCTAGCCACAAGATTATTGAACTAAAAGGTAATTTCATCCCAAAAGGTTTGGCGCCTTTAGAAAGAATATTTTCAAAAGATGATACACCTTTAAAACCTGTTGTACAGTCTTCAGAAGAGAATGTGGTGGATTGTAACATTGATACTGCAGAACATCCTAGAATGGTGAAGATTTCAAAAGCACTCACAGCAGAACAGAGAAACAGGTAAATTAAGTTGTTAAAGGAACATGTTGATGTCTTTGCATGGTCTTATGAAGAATTGAGAACATATGATACTAGGATTATACAACATAAAGTACCTTTAAAACATAATGTTAAACCTTTTTGACAGAAATTGAGGAGGATTAATCCAGCTTTGTTTCCTGTTATTGAAAAAGAAGTTAAGAAGTTATTAGATGCCAAGATCATTGTTCCTCTCAGGTACTCTTCATGGGTTGCTAATCTAGTTCCCATCAAGAAAAAGAATGGAGAAATCAGATTGTGTGTTGACTTTAGAAATCTCAATAGGTCTTCACTAAAGGATAATTATCCTCTGCCTAAAATAGAACAAATATTGCAGAAGGTTGTTGGGGCACAAAGGTTTTCCATGGTTGATGTCTTTTCAGGATATAATCAAATTGCTATGCATCCTGATGATAAAGAAAAAACAACTTTTACTACTCCCTGGGGAACTTTCATGTATGATAAAATGCCTTTTGGTTTAATGAATGCAGGAGCAACTTTTCAAAGAGCTATGGATATAGCCTTTGTTGGGGAAAGAGATAAGTTTGTAGTGATTTACTTAGATGATATTACTGTTTTTTCACAATCAGATGATGAACATCTAAAACATTTGAAACAAACTTTTCTAAAATGCAGAAAATATGGTTTATCCTTAAATCCAAAGAAGTCACACTTTGCTATACAAGAAGGTAAATTATTGGGTCATTTAGTTTCAGCTGATGGTATAAGGATTGACCCAGAAAGGGTGAAAGCAATACTGAAGATAAGTCTTCCAAGGAGTAAAAAAGATGTCCAATATTTCATTGGTAGAATCAACTTTCTGCGTTGGTTTATACCAAATTTTGCTGAGACTATCAAACAGATTATAGCCATGTTGAAGAAGGATCAAGAATTCAAGTGGACTACAGAAGCAAAGAACTCATTTGAAAAAATTAACATGGCTCTTACTAAAGCTCCAGTATTACTAAGTCCAGATTTTACAAAATAATTTCTAACCTTTTCCTTTGCATCTGAAGATACATTGGCTGTTGTTTTGTTACAGAAGAATAAGGATGGTCTTGAACAGCCTATTGCATTCTTTAGCAAAACTCTCTGAGATTCTAAATTAAAATACAACATCTTATAAAAACAGGCTTACTCTTTGGTAAAAGCTTTGAAATTTTTCAGAATCTATGTTTTGCATTCCAAATTTATTGCATATGTGCCTAATGCTGCTATAAAATATGTTTTGACACAGCCTAATAGTGAGGGAAAAAGAGGCAAGTGGATTGCTAAAATCATGGAGTATCATGTAGATACCAGACCTACCAAACTAGTAATGGGACAATGTTTAGCTAAGTTGTTGGCTGAATCAAATTGCCAAGCTTTAGGATTGCATTTGATGGCAGAGGAGCCAACACAAGAAGAAAATCAAGCAGAGCTGGAGAAAGAGAAGATTATGGATTTCTATTCAGCATCCACATGGTATGCAGACATTGTATATTTTCTGTTGTATTTGCAATGTCCTGAACACTTAGATGAAAAAGCTTCTAGGTCTTTGAAGCTAAAAACTACTAAGTACTGTTTGGTAGAACAACAACTATTTTGGAAGGATCCAAGAGGTATTCTACTCAGATGCTTAGATAAACCTAAAATTGAAGGAGTGATTTATGAATCTCATGAGGGTGCTTATGGAGGTCACAAGTATTGGAAGGAAACAACATAAAAAATCCTAAGAGCTGGATACTATTAGCCCTCTTTATTTTTAGATGTATATCAGCAGGTAAGAGCATGCATCCCTTGTCAGAAATTTGCTGGTAAACAAAAGTTGCAGTCATTACCTTTAAAACCAATTGCAGTAAGTGCCCCTTTTCAGCAGTGGGGACTGGATTTTATAGGAGAAATAAATCCTTCTTCCTCAGGACAACATAAGTGGATTTTGACTGCAACATACTTCTTTACTAAGTGGGTGGAAGCTATTCCCACAAGGAATGCCACAGATAAGGTGATTATAAATTTTATTGAAGAAAATCTTCTTAGCAAATTTGGATGTCCACAGAGAATATTAACAGATAATGCAAAATCTTTTAAGTCTAAGGCTATGTAGGCATTTTGTGAAAAGAATGGAATCCAGTTGAAACATTCAACTCCGTACTATCCTCCAAGTTAATGGTTTAGCTGAGTATTCAAATAAGAATATCATTCAGAGTATCGGGAAATTACCGAAGCATAACAAAATATCATGGGATTCTATGCTAAAGTATGCATTATGGGCTGACAAAATAACAGTCAAACAAGCACTTGGAACTTCTCCTTTCCAATTAGTGTATGGTATAGATGCAGTTTTTCCTGTTCAGTTGGGTATCCCAGTGATGAATTTTTTTCAGGATTGTCAGGAAGACCCTAAGGATATGCAGAGAAGGATTTATGCAATGATAAAGTTGTAGCAGAATAGAGAAAAAGTGGAAGAAAATGCACAGCTATACAGATTGAAGATTAAATAAAGATTTGACAGGAAGATCAAAGATAATACTTTTTCAATAGGAGACATGGTTCTAAGATGGGATGCTAGGAAAGAGAAAAAAGGGAAACATGGAAAATTTGATAACCTCTGGTTTGGCCCTTTCCTAGTATCTAAGTTTTTGTAAAACAATACTTTTGTTCTACAGACTTTGGAGGGTGAGGAATTGTCAAGTCTAGTTAATGGACGATTCCTCAAGCATTTCTACAGTTTTTGAAGTGAATTTTAGTTTTCATTGTATATACCGGTGTGAGTAAAACAAAATAAGGACTCCATAACCCAATGGAAATTTTGCAGATTAGCAGGTAGCAGTACAAAAGGCATTGGTCTACAGGTTCTTGAAGCCTCACAAGGAGGACTTCATCCCGCAGCAGGAGCCAGATGTTAGGTCATGATTTTGTCTTCCTTAGTTTCATGCTTTTATTTATATTTTTGAACCTTGCTATTAATTTTTGTTTTTAGAAAGTTTTGTTTATAAAGATAATTTTGATTTCAAACTTTTAATTTTCATGATTTTTGATTTTTTAAGCTTGTTTTTATAAATTTTGCTTTAATTTCATTATTGAGGGGTTTTATAACACATATATGGATTAAATAGTTTTATAAATAACACTATGGTCAAGATTAAACCCATAAACCAAGTTTTAATCCTTATTATTGGCCTAATAATATGAAATTATTTGATTCAACTTTCATGTAGCGCAAGAGCAAAATAGATACACTAGAGCGCTACAAGAAAATCTCGAATGCTAAAATCATCATTTTTTTCGTCCGATTTTTCGGGTGTCTTATCTCTGAGGTGTCAATCATATCATTTGATGTATTTGATACGTGTTCTGCATAGTTTTATCATTGAAATAGGTGGATGATCATCATAAGAGGTAGATCGTGGCGATTGCATGTAGAGCAGGTTAAATAATGACAGCGAGTAGAATGAGACAAAGTTTTTCGGGAGTATGTTCCTTATCTGAAGGACATGAAGGATATTGAAGGTCATGGTGAGAAGACATTGCTAAGAAATTGAGATTTTTTCAACTGAATGAGGAATTAGGGCTTTTCAGCAGCCACTGTTTGAAGTGGTCTGGACGGTTAAAGACATGTGGAACATGAAATTCGACACTTAACCATTGAAATAACTGCATTCTAGTGCTCGTATTGGTCTTCTAAAAATATTGATGGATATCATGCAGAGGTATCTCACAAATTTGCTCAGTGCTTGGATAAAGACATTGTGTCTTTTGATACTTTACAGTTCAAAATAACTAAGGAGTTGATAGCTGAGGCAACATGCATCTTGAACGAGGGAGATTTATGGTTTAAGAAGGTTCCATTCACCTTCAATGCACAAAAGTACTTGCTTCCTGGTGTGATTGCAGATTGGGGTAAAGGTGTACCAATTCATAACTTCAAACATGTATGGATTGAGCCCATTAAAGTCTTACAGAGTTATATTACCTGTTAGGGTAGATATGATTTTGTTTTCAAATACCACTTTAGATTTCTTCAGCATATTAGTGCTGAGTCCAAGATGAACTTACCCTTATTATTTTTGAAAAGTCTGCGAAAGATGTCATGCAGAGTTAAGGAGAACCAAAATTATACAAAGCAGTCCATTTTCCATCATGGACTCGTCAAACTTATCATAAACATTGTTTTTCAAAGTAGGGGAAAGACTTGGGAGTATTTCATTTTCTGGTCAGGTTTTCAAAAAGATCAAGAGGGAAAGTCTCACAGAAGACAAGCTGATAAAGGGCAGACTTTGATTAGAAAGCTCAGGAAAAAGGTAAAGGTCAAGGATGAAGACAGGTTTAAATTAGAGGAAGTTTCAGATCATGCAAATGAAAACTTTGAATTTAAACAGCAACTTAATGACAATGAGAGCAAGAATTTACAGTCAGATATTAAGGAAGTCGAGCCTGTTGAAAATGCTGTACCTGCAGAGACAATTTCAGATGAAAAAGAGGATATTGAAGTGCAAAGACAAAGTCCAATCACAGTTCTATTAGAAGATGAGAAATGCCTATTTCATGATGATAAAGTTCCTGCCACTGATGCAACTAGGGTTTGTACTGAGCAGGAATTTCACAGCCATGGTGATGAGGTAGCACTGTCAAAAAGAAAGAAGATAAAAGTTGTTGAGTTTTCCTCATTTATTCATCAGGGTAAGACTATCAAAATGTTGGGGGAGATTGATACTGTTTGGAGACTTAAAACTAGACCTAGAAATAAACTCAGACTGAATATGAAAAGGTTTTTGAATCCTAAACTGAATAAAGAAAGAGTGATAGTGATAGATGATTCTTCATCTGAGGAAAAATTGAATGATGATAAAGATGAAAGTAAGGGTAAAAGGCCAATTGAATAAAAAAGAGAGTCTATTCTATCTGATACCAAGATATCTGATATATTTCTGGAGGTACGAAGTCAGATGTTGCAGGAACAACAAAAAGGTGAAATAAAGAGTTCTTACTCAGAGAAGAAGATGATGGTTGAAGAAAAAATTCCATGTAAAGTTGAGAGTGAAGAACACCTAGGGTTTCCTGGAACACCTACAGAATTATTGCAAGAAGATGAGGAAATTTATAGGAGATTGAATATTCCATGGCTTCCAAATGAGATGCAAACCTCAGCAGGAAATAAAAGCTTTGATTCAGAAAAAGAAAATTTTCAGAGAAGTATAAAGCAATACACGGACCAGATTGAGTATATGTAGGAGGAAAATGATAGGCTGGTTACAGCAAATAGGAAGCGTAGGGAATATCTAGAAGAAGTAAACAACCATTATCAGGAGCTAATCACAGTTTCAAGAGAAGCATTGAAAAGGAAAAGAAAAACATAAAATCAATTCACAATGTTAAAACAAACCATTTAGGACTTGCAACAACACAATGAAGAGTTAATAGGGAAGATTGCAGCTATGGAGATAGATTAGTTGAAGGCGAGAAGAAAAGCTCAAGACTTGGAAGGGATTGCCTTACTAGCTGAAGCAGCTAAGGATCTGTAAAGTTTGTTAAGATAATCAGTTATTAGTTAGATTTGAAAGTTGCTTTATTTTTGTAAGTATTATTTAGATGAAACTATTCGATGGGTAGACAAAAAAAAAAGTTAGGGTTCAGTTACTTAACCAATTTTGGGAGAATAGTATAAATGTAAGTCTCAAAGAAGGCAAATGGTTGGATTTTTTGGCTGGCAAGAGGAGGTAATCAGAGTTGTTTATGAGCTAAGTAAATACTCTTATGTGTATTTGAAATATTGAATTATGAAATATATGCTCTATATGCCCTTTAGTTTATTTTATGGCTTCAATTATAACTTGTTTTAGTTACTCAGCTAGTAATTTCATTGCTTGTTTAAAGTTTTTATACTTGGAATGCTTGTCATTTGTGGGTGAATCTCAATATTGTTTTCTATGGGATTATGGTTATTGTGATATGCATCTCAGCTCTACCATGCTCATGATTTAGTGTTTATTTGGATTTATGAATGTATTCCCTCTTGTCTTCAAACTGCTCAACCAAAAAAAACCTTAAAAATCCCAAAAACCCTATTTTGCTTTATTGAGATTTTTGAGATTGTGTTGGCTTGTTCTCTTGTAGTCTGGAAACAATTTCTGGCACTAACAGGACCTATACAAACTACTCCTGAACTGACCAAATATTCATCTAGGGAATAGAGAACTCAAGCAGTCGAGGTGAGATTCAAGGTGTGGTGGTTAGCACCATCAGCGAAGCCGTAGAAAGCCATCTGTATGACCAAAACATGGCATAAATAGATGCGGAAACTAAACTCAAAACCATCTTGAAAATACTTAAAAGCACACTGAAAGAAAATAAATATACATATATACAAGATACTATCCAAGTAAGACCTAGGCATAGTACCTTTTCAGGTACAACCCATTGTGAGGTTGCTCCAAAGGGATTCCATCATAATCAACGAGATCGTAATCTCCTTTCTCTAACACCTTAGAAATAACGAAAGGTCTGTTCCACATGGACTCGAACTTACCCTTCCCTAGTTTGTCATATCTCTGATCATAATTCAAGACTAGGTTACCCTCGTTAAAGACACGAGGTTGGATGGATTTATCATACTGTGCCTTGACGCATTTCTTATGTGCCTCATTAGCCAAGGCAGCATCTGTGCGAGTCTCATCAAGGTTACTCAAGTACAAAAATGTTTCTTCCTCTGCAGAAGTGTCTGGGAGAAGCTTGACGACAAGTTGTAAAGATGGAATCTAACATTGGATCGGTAAGATAGCTTCAAGTCCATAGACAAACTAAAATGGCGTGAAACCAGTGGCTGTTTTCACCGAAATCCAATAAGCCCAAAGAGTGGAGAAAAGAACATGGTGCCAGTTGGATTTATGATCTCCAACCATCCGACGAAGCATAGTTTTCAAAACTTTGTTAATGTCCTCTACCTAACCATTAGCTTGTGGATAATATGGGGTAGATTTTTCATGGCGAAAACCTAGCTTGGCACTCATTTCCTCCATCATCTGATTACAGAAATGGGATCCGTGATCAGTAACGATGGACTGCGGAACTCAAAATCTAGCTATAATATGATTGAACAAGAAGAGAGTGGCACTCTTACCATCTTCTACATATGTAGGCATGGCCTCATCCCATTTTGTGAAATAATCAATGGATACAATGATGTAACCATGCCCCCCGGCTGAGGTAGGCTTACAATGCATGAAGTCAATCCCCCATTTGGAGAATGGGCCAACGGCAATGACGGGGTGTAGCGAGGCAGGATGGGTGCACTTTTTTGGATAAAAGTGTTGACAAGGTGGGAATTTATTAACAACATCATGACAATCTTTGAAGATAGAAGGCCAGAAATAGCCAGAGCGAAGGATTTTCTGGGTTGTAGCCATCCCAAATAAATGATCGCCACATGCTCCAGAGTTTCAATCATTCAACACCTATGCAGCCTCCTCATGAGTGAGGCATCGCCGGAGAATAGAGTCAATCCCATGTCTATACAATGTATCATTCACGATGAGATAGTATTTCCCGTAGTGATGGATACAACGACGATCATCGCAAGATAAATGCGGCTAAAAATGTTGTGTTTGGAGATATAAAAGCAAATCTCCATACCAAGGATCAATAGTGCTTGTCAGGAACAAGAATTCATCCGGAAATGAATCGCTAGGCTCAGATTTCGTCGAAGCACATGGAAGATCACACATAAGCTCTGCAAAGACCAAGGATTTCTTTGATGTAGCCTTGGCAAATTCCAGATCAAACTCTTGAAGTATGATAATCCAACGGGAGTACTTTCCCCCGAGCACCTGACCAGTCAGGATGTAGTACATCGGGTTCTGTTCTGCCAATATGGTGGTAGTGTAGAGCAGAATGTAATGACAAAATTTTTGTACAGCAATGACCATGGCCAATGCTAACTTTTCCATACGTGAATAACGAGTTTCAAATCTAGGAGATTCTTACTGGCGTAATAAATCATGTGCTCCTGACCATGGAGATTGTCCTGCACTAAAACCATAGCGATGGTAGTAGTGGAGGCAACAATATACAAGAGAAAGTCCTTTGAATAATCAGGGGGGTGTATCACAGGTGAATGAGTCAGAGCGTGCTTAAGATTATCAAAGGCATGTTAGGCCTAGTCATCCTAGAAGAATGGTGTGTTCTTCTTAAGGAGACACATATAACTATGCGTTTTCTCTATGAAATTGCACATGAAACGGCGGAGAAAGTTTGCCTTACCCCGCAAACTTTGAAGTTCAAGGAGATTAGTTAGGGTTGGTAGATCGAGAATGGCAGAAATTTTCAAAGGATCGATCCAGATGCCATATTTGGATACCACAAATCCTAGCAGACGTCCCGTCTCAACGCAAAAAACACATTTATGTGGATTGAACCGTATATTATAGTTACGGAGAGAAATTCCTATGGCTTGGGGTACCACAACAGACAGCTTGACTCCAGAAATCAATCCTTTCCAATATGCAATAGAAATTAAATGTCTAACACTAAAGGATCAGACCTTGTACCTTATTCCAGATGGTTGAAGTAGATCCCTGTTGAGCTTTCCAATCTTCAGCTTGAATTGATCTGTTACTTCCTCAACAACAAGTAAACAATACAAGCATTCTATATATCATGGTGTTAGATCTATTCTAGAATATAAATCAATAATGTAAAAGCATTTGACATGATCCCATGGATAAAATATTCATTCAAACAACATTATTGGACAGGAAAAGATATTTCTGTTAATATAAATCAGAGATTACAAGATACAACCTCTGACGGAATGTCTGCGAACCGGAGAAACTGAATCCCCCACTTGGGCCTCCACCACTTCAATCCTCCATCTCTCGATAGCAAGTTCACAAGCAAAATACAAGCTTGGGAAGAACACAAAAGTGCTCCAAGGGACAAAGGGATGTAGACTCAAGCATAAGTTCTGGCAACAATGGACTATAGTTTCGTTGCTCTCAATTCTCTCTTATGCCTTCAATGTACCAAGGGGTTCCTTATATATCTTTTCAAAGGGGTAATGAAAGGTCGAATCCGATCGATATCAAGGCATATGGAAGGCTAGGATTCAAATGAGTTGGATCCATGTCAAGGAAAACTCCAAAAGGATTTGGATTATGCACACATCCCGATGTACGCGGTTTTAGAGGTCAAACCCGCGTATGTACGTGCTTATAGCTCTAAAAGTCGCGTATATCATTTTTCATATGTTTTTAGGGATGATCAAGGAAACATCAAAGGACAAAAAGTGGTCCATAGGGTCTAAGGAGTCTGCAGTGGGATAGGGGAAGGCCATACAAAGTGTGATTCACCTAGAGTGGTGAAATCCACTATAATAGATGCCCCCTAATGTGTGAGGTCAGAGGGGTCATACGATGGCCGAAATACATTATAAGTCCATCCCAGAAGTGGAGTGATGAAGGATCCCAAATGGAAGACCAGCCACCTAATCAACATAGTACAATAATACAACTCTATACACAACTGCAAATACATATAGCAGTCTCGAATACATAAGAGTACAATGGCCATGAATAGGCATGATACATGATATCACATATGTGGTCATCGCCACGTACAATATACATAGATCATAATCTCCATGATGAAGATATACAAAGGACCATGATCTCCAAAATGGCTGAAGATATATAATAGATCAAGATATCCATAGTGGCTGGAAATATCTGACATATACTGGAATCAAGTCACGAGAGCTGAAATCTCATGAACACTGGCACGATCAAGGAGGTAGCATATAAGAGATGCCACCAATCTAGAAATTTTTCTACACAAACTGCTACGAGTACATGTCCTACTATGCGAATAGAGGTGTCGAGGTTGAACATAGTAGTCCATCGTCTGATTACTGGTCATTAATGTATACCGTTAACAGACGCGAGATCACCCACCGATAATGAAAATGGGAATCAAGGTACTAGAGTGCAACCTAACAAGTGTGAATAAATGTGTTGAGGTCGAACACTTGAGAGGATCCATCGAATAGGGGACATTGATGTATTCCCAAGAAACTATCGATGGCGAGAGAACCTGCCACTGATGACTGCAAGTCTCAAGGCACTCAAAATGACTCTAGACTCCAATCCCAGAATAAATGATCTGAAGTCGATGGGATGAAATCCGCTGGAAGGAGGGAATTAAGGCATACCCCATCATCCAACACGAGGTACTCAACAAAGCTGTATAATGTGGAAGGACTTGATCATAAAGTGCACGAACCAGTAACTGTACCGGGAATGGCCGACATGCAAAGTCAAGATAATTGAGGAATGGCCGACTCAGGTTTCAACTTCCTTCGAACAAGAGAATAATGGCATATGGTGACTGAATGAAGGAAGCATAGACTCGATATACAAACCGGGACATCTCTGTGACACAGGAGGCATCAACAGAGGCTCCATAGGGACTGGAAGCTTAACTAGTCGGTGGAGATAAACTTAGATAAACGAGTACAGCTCCTAAAGTCAAACTATAACCCAACCAATGGATGTGATATACAGTGCTATGTTCGAAGGTGACACGACTCGACAACTGCCAAAGATAACATCTTTCCTTGTCCGGCTTTTTGGTTTTTTGATTTTTTTGGACTTTTTTTCAGTTATTTGAAAAGCTTGAAAAAAGAATAAACTAGATTTATAGTTACAAACTAGGAGGAGATGAGTGTCACAAGGGAAAACAAACTAGTTCCAAGAAGTGGAACATACCTATGCTCAATGCAAGGATACATGTGTAGGATATCGACACTCGAGGGAAAATCCCCTACCGGTAAAAAGGGAATCAAGCTGTGAAGGATATAAGAAATGGCTCTGCATGGCTAGACATGAGACAAGCTCGGGCTATATGGATGAAATGCAATGTCGGGGGAGCCGACATAAAGCTCAGTAAGGCAGGAAAAGCTCATGATAATGCATTCACAACTTGACATGAGGGAGTCCTGAGGGAAATAGGCTAGCATAAGATCAAGAGGAGTATGAGGCTCTTGCGAAATGTCATGGCAGTACTATACAACGGACTCCCACACCCTAAAGGAGAAACCATCGGCATGGGCACCAAATGAAAATAAGGCGCTAACTAGGGTACCCATGTAAGGTGAAGCTCTATCACTCATATCATGCCACTTCTAAAGCAACAAGAAGGTTGCATGACATAATAGAGTGGGTTCGTACCTAAGGTCATAGTGATATGGTCACAAGGTCATGCAAAATGAAAACGGTGGTGAAACCTAACCTATATGCCAGTTTAGACATGATACCTGAGATCGGCACGAACGGGTCAATCCAATGGTTGAAACGACACTGAAAAAGGTCTTCTACAACACCAATTATGTCCAAAACGGTCCAAAATGGTTAGAAAATGTCAAAACTATAGGAAAGGGGTTAAAATTTTTCAAATATATGAAAATTTTTCTATAAATAGTAAAAAATATAAATCATTTGAAACTTTTACCCATTTGAGTTCTGATTTTCAACTGCAAATTCCAGGAGATCCAGCCGGCGGAATTCACAACCATTTCTTCCAGGTATTTACTCATGCTCTCCTCTTGCATTTTGACATAATTTTTATAGATTTTCAGGGGTCAATGGAATTTTTTAGGCCATCCCAAAATGAGCGCTGCGGCCCACACAAAAATCGAGGCTTTTTCTGCGTATAGGGCTGGATATACGCGGAAAAGGACCTCAAACCCGTGTACATACGTGACTGTTTTCAAAACAGTCATGTATGAGGCCATGCATATGATTTTCAACTAAAATAATGGGCAAATTTTCAATTTCTTTTGTAGGATGGTGCTAGATTGGAGAGAGCGTGAGCACGGTGAAGTAGAGGAAGCAGTAAGGCCCGACTTAATGGCTCAACAAGCTCTTCATGCATGTGGAATCTACAAGTTTTGGTGTCAGGGTGGTTTGAGGGCCAAACTAAGACTGCTACAGATGCTGGTAGACTATTGGGATCTAGACTTGGAGTCCTTTCATATTGATGGGATGTCCCTCACCATAGAGGTGGAGGACATATAATTTATCACAGGGCTTTCTAGACGAGGGGAGGTGGTGAACCTTTGTTCCCGAGGTGGGCCAGGGGGTGGCCTGACTATCGACGAGTACATTGCAGTGTACTATTATCCAAAGAACGAGAAGGTGGGGAATTAGGTCCCTACCAATGCTATACAGGTGCTGGGGCTAAAGGCCATACTATTGACACTGGGCAGGATAGCTGGCTTAGCATCACTCCACTAGGCCTCACGACCTCTGATGTTCTATGCAGTGGAGTGCATGAGACCCACAATCTATGACTGGAGTACTACACTACTGAGCAACATGAAACACCAACTCAATGAGTGTAAGGCAGGCAGGGTGCAGAACTTCGGGTTCAGCAGTATCTTGAGCACATTTTTCTTCGAGCGTGTTCCAGGATTGAGCCCTAGAGTGGATGTTCCTCTCCACGGGGTTCGAGATCCGACCCAATGGCATTGGGAAGATGCTATGCGCAGACTGGGGGGTGGTAGGGTGGCCAACTCATATCCAGTTGACTTCTTTCCATGGTGGCGACGACAGATAGTTTCCATTGATGGATACCCCTATGCAGGGATAGATTTCTGGGGGGATCCGGACATGCCATTGCCACCAGGATCGGCATATGGCGATATAGGTAATGAATCTCGACCCTCACTCTTTTTTAAATTTTTTGAGTTATTGAATTTTTTTTGTATTTTCTTGATTTTATGGAAGCAAAAAGACATGTTTTTGCATGACAACACATAGTGACATCTACCATTTGTGTGCAGATGTGGGACCACGGTGGCCAGAGGGCTTCCCTTGTCATAGATGAAGGGGAAGAGGAGATGACATCACGGGTGTGGATGCAGAGCGAACGCTCCAGAGCATTCATACCAAATTGTGAGACTGACTCATAGAGTTCCCATGGCGTAAGTCGAGGACTTGCCTGAGGCCATGCAGTGGCAGGTGGTGGGTGTACCACGCGCATGGGTGCTTTTATTTCGACGGCTAGCTAGAGTCGTAGTGACGTTCCATGATCACAACCCTCCTCCTCCTCCACACGATTAGACACCCGGGAGTGTATACATTTTGTATGACCGTGTATTATATGATGGTAGCTAAAAAGCCCCAATTTTGTATCATGACACTATGTATTATCACATTTTTGATGTATAAAAAGTTTTATGGTGATCGATTTATTTATTTACATGTGTAAAAATTGTGTTTGTGATTAATTTATTATGAATGAAACAAATGCCAATCTAACACGTAGTTAGCATATGAGTTAGCAACTTGATTATTATTTCTTGGAATGTGTATATATGTTATATTGTCAAATTGCTGTTCTAACAATCTCACATGTAAGAATATTCTCAATAACGTCAGATCTCTAACATGGTACAAACCATTGAGCTGTGACACTACTAACTCCGAATCAAGACGTACCTCAAGAGATAGAACGCCATGTAGAATGGCATCCCATAGAAGCTCAATAATAGCGCTATATTCAACAACATTGTTGGAAGATGGCCATAGACACACACCTCCTGAAGACAGTACCTGACCCATAGGAGTATAAATAACCCAAGCAATAAAGGTTGAGTGTTGAGTGTGACGGCTTGCACCATTCATGAATCCTATGTAGGTGGAAGATTCCCTTGACATCTGCCAAAAGAAATGGAAACTAATCACAAACCCGATCACGATAAGAAAAAGACCTAACTATGCAAAGCTGTACAATAATATACAACAAGCAGCCTTGGCTAAAGATTATGCATAGTATTTTTTGAGATAAAGCCCATTTCTAGGCTCCGCCAAAGCTGTTCCTTCATAATCCACTAACTCATAGGCACCATTATCTAACACACGCTTGACCACGTAAGGACCATGCCACATAGGATTAAATTTCCCTGCCCCTAAGGGTTCATTCGGTTGATCCCACAAAAGGACCAAGTCTCCTTCACTAAACACTCTTGGACAGACATACTTATCGTACTAGACCTTAACGTGATTCTTAATAACCTCTAGAGCCACCAAGGCATCCCGACACTGCTCATCGAGTTGCTCAAGGTGAACCAAATGCTCCTCCAAAGGTGAAGTGTCTGGTAAAATTTCCACAACTAGCTTCAACGAAGGAGTTTCGCATTCAACCGGTAATATCGAATCCACTCCATGTACAAGCTGATATGGAGAAAAACCAGTGGCAGTCTTAACCGCGGTTCTATATGCCCACAAAGCAGGATATAACATAATGTGTCAATTATTCTTGCTTTGTGTGATGGTTCGTTGGAGAATGGATTTGAGTGATTTATTCACTGCCTCAACCTATCCATTCGCTTGGGGGTAGTAAGAAGAGGAGTGCTCTTGCTTATACCCTAACTTCGATGCCAACTCTTCCATCATACGGTTCTGAAAGTGTGAGCCATGGTCAGTGACAAGCTCTTTCAAAATCCCGAACCGAGTAATAATTTGGTTGAAACAAAGTGAGCGGCTGTCTCACCATCGGATTTTACTGTAGGCATAGCCTCAACCCATTTCATGAAATAATCAACAGCCACAATAATGTGATGGTGCCCCCCAGCCAAAGTTGGGTTGCAATCCATAAAATCGAGCCCCCACTTAGTGAAGGGACCGACGGTGATAATGGGATGTAACGGGGCAGGTTTTGAGCACATATTACGTGTGAACACCTGGCAAGGGTGGCACCTCTTAACCGCATCAACACAATCCTTAAAGATCGACGACCATAAATAACCCGCTCTCAAAATATTTTGAGCTGTAGAAAGCCCAAATAAATGACCACCACATGCCCGTCCGTGGCAATCATTCAGCACAACCTCAGCTTCGTCATGAGTTAAACAACGTCATAAAATGGAATCTACCCCATGGCGGTACAAAGTATTTTCCACTATAAGGTAGTTCTTAGAGACGTGATGTAATCGTTTTCGTTCACCTCGCGAGAGGTGAGTAGGGGTCTTCAGCGTTTGTAAATATATTATGATATCCCCATACCATGGGTCTAACGTAGAGATTAAGAAGATGTGTTCATCGACAAACGTATCTTCACAAACCAACTCCTCGGCCTCGCTCGAAAAATACGATATAAGCTCTGCAAAGACTAAATACTTCTTCGATTTTGCCGAAACAAACTCGAGATCAAATTCTTGCAGAATGACCATCCATTTATTATACTTTCCCCCAATCATCCTTCAGGTGAGGACGAGTTGAAATGGATTGACATGGGCCACAACCAAGGTCTGGCGAAGGAGAATATAATGTCTCAAATGCTGAACCGCATGTACGGTAGCTAAAGCAAGCTTCTTGACATGAGAATAATGAATCTCTGTGTCAATAAGGTTTCAGCTCAGATAATATATGACATGCTCTTGGATCTCCTCATCCTCTTAAAGTAATACCATACCAATCGTCTCTAAAGACGCGGCCACATATAATAAGAAATCACGGCTATAGTCCGGGGGACTAATCACCAGGGCCGATGCTAGGGCTCTTGAGTGCATCAAAGGACTCTTGGGCTCGCTCATCCCAATAAAAGGGAGTATCCTTCTTCAAAATACGCATAAAGCCTCTAGTCAAATTGGAAAAGTTGACAACAAATCTTCGTAAGAATTTTTCCATGCCTTGCAAACACTGAAGATGATGAATATTCTTCGGGGGAGACAACTGAAGTATTGCCTCAACCTTCAAAGGGTCGATTCTTATACCCTCTTTCGAAATGATGAATCCTAACAAATGTCCTGACTTCACGCAAAAGATGTACTTATGAGGATTTAATCTAACTGAATAGTGCTGGCATCTTTCGAATACCAATCTCAAGTGATAGGCATGATGTATTCTCATACAAGAATGAGCAGCGAGAACATCGAAAAATACTTCGATAATTGACTTGAGATCATGGAAAATCAAGGTCATTGCCCGGTGAAATGTAGCTTCAGCATTTTTAAGGCCGAAAGGCATTTTTCGATATGCGAACGTTCCCCAAGGACAAATAAATGCAGTCTTATGTTGGTCCTCAGGTTTAATCTGTATCTGATTATACCCAGAAAATCCATTCATAAAGGAGAACACCTCGCTACCCGCACACTCATCCAAAATATGATCTATAAATGGTGTGGGGAAGTTATCCTTAGGACAAGCATGATTCAAATCGTGGAAATCAGTGCATATGTGGATCGCTCCCTGCGTCTTATCCACCGGAACGAGGTTTGAAACCCAATCCGTCAAGGGAACGGGATAGATGAAACCATCTTTCAACAGTTTCTCTATCTCTGCCTTAATGGTGGGTGCTTTCCTAGGATTCACCGCCTGTAAATGTTGTCGAACAAGCTTAGAATTGGGGTAAGTCTTAATCTCATGCTCGACAATACGAGGGTCAATACCTGGCATCTCATCATAAGACCAAGCAAAAATATCATGGAATTCCTTGAATAGCTTGGTATATTCCAGAATCTCAGCATGGGAACAATCTGCCCCAATATAGACATTCTCTATTGTGCCAGGATTGTGATGTTGATAGGGATCGTTGAAGATATGTTTGCCATGTTTCCATCAGCCATCGGACCAGGAGTGCTTAATGGAACCATAGGACTACCAACTCTCTGACTAAGAACCGCCCTAAAATCCTCACGCTCCAAACGGTCAAGCTCTGGGAGAAAGTATGATCTATGATGAAGTTCCTCCCATGGTGTCTCAACTCCCGACATAGCCTCAATAATTGCTTCATCTGAAGGGAAAACCGTATCAAGGTAGTCGTGGGCATGAGAATACTGTACTGCCCATGCTGGCACCACATACGGGTCCTCCTCCTCCATCCGTGAAGAGGAAGGACTAGGCTCTGCAACACTCTTGAGATTAGATTGATAAGCTATCATGGCTGTAGGCAACAGCACGCTCGTCTCGACAGGCTCACTTGAAGTACTTGGTGTAGGAAGAATCCAAGGGTCTTCCATATGATTCATGCAAAAAGACACCGATGTCGTAGAAGTTGAAGCCTCATCATAACTAGATCCTATCATGAGGATCGGTGCAGGACAACTAAAGCTTCCCATGAGGGATGGATACATGCCTACACCCACACTCCCAGTTGTCGGCTGAGAGTGTTCAACGATCGGGATCGAAGCTCCCAAGGATGCGGTAACGGACGGATTCTTGAATGTCATTTGATCAATCGTTACGATCTTCCTGTTATGTGGAAAGCATACAATGTGGAACGAGGAAGAAGAAATGGCTTGCATACTATACATCTAGTTCCTACCCAGTAGGAGATTATAGTCAAGGGGCGCATCAACCACCTCAACCTCTATCACAACGGTCTTCCCCCCCAAAAAAAATTTAAGGAAAGGAAGGATGCCATGTGGCCTAAAAGATCTCCCATCGAAAGCATTTAACATAGTCGCTAATTTAGACAGCTCAGGAGAACCGAGACCCTTCCAACAGGCCAAAGACATCACAGAAGTAGCAGTGCCCTCGTTAATCACAGTATGTTTGATGGTCATACCAAGACATTCTACGTGCACCAAAAGAGACACATAGTAGGGAAAGTGAGGCTGATGTCCTACGGTTTAAAATTTGATCACAGAGGAAGAATCATCATCGTTCACACCAAGGGCAGAAAGCAACGCCTTCATTTGTGAAGGACAACTCTGAAGCACTTCCAATGCAGACATCACACAAGGAGGATGGCCCAAATCCTTGACAACTGAATAATTCTGGGCGGCTCGGGCATTTGTATTATGCCCTGAACGCTTAAGAAATCCCTTAGGAATGCGAGGTACAGCCTCAGGTTTATTCGTAGGTTTCTCAATGTGCAAAGGGGACCCTAGTGGATCAGGCTCTTTGCCTAGGCTGGGTTGTGACGAACTATAATATTTCGCACGAGTCACAAATTTCATAGCACGGACCATGTTAATGCACCCATGACCACTACCCTTCGGTGGATCATCATCACTAGACTCGTCATGGGACTTCGAGTTCATATTTTGATTATGTGGTAAAGGGTTAGTTAGCACAGTTGGGCCTTGTGCTAAGAATCTCGAAGATTCTTCAATTCGAGGGCACAAGTAAGTGAGGTGATCGTCCTTACATAGCTTGCAAGGGAACTTACCTTATGTTTTGCTTGCTTGTCCCCCCCAGCATTTCTACCGTTCTTGTCATTATTGTTAGCATTCTCATTCTTATTCCCACCCTTTCGATTATTATTTTTACCCTTTTTTCTATTCCGTCTGGGCTGCTGGTTACCCTTCTGGTCTGACGATTGCATAGAAAGTACATTCACCATTTGGGCAGGTTGAGACGAAGTCGTAGCTTGTCCCGAAGCAGATTGGTTGAGTGACAATTGACTAGCTTGTTTTGCAACCGAATCTGTAGGTTTCGCACTTGCACAACCCACAATGCCATCGGCATGTGGTCCAGGTTTGACTTTGGATCGAAACTGGAATGAGGAGCATTGGGAATAATCTCATACAACAAACTGGACTGAGCATAGATCAAGTCCAGTTCTTGTGCCATAAAAATCGCTTGTTCCTCATTCTGCACTCCGGATGTGGAAACATCCTTCGCTATATATGGCAATAACAACTTGAGGAACCACTCGAGGAGGAATTCTGGTGGTATAAAAGCTTTAATTAATCTCTTCTGTCTACACCACTCTTGAATATGATCATAAATATGTGTGGCTTTATCTTTGCGAAATGTCGACAAGAGTTCAGTACCAACGTCATACCACACTGGTAGCTGGAAGTGATTAAGAAAAGTCATCGCAAGGTCATTGAACAAAGTGAAAGATCCCTTAGGTAACTCTATATACCATTTCACAGCAGGCCCTGTGAGGGTGCGTTGAAATAGTCGCAAACGAACTGAGTCCTGATGTAATGAATTTGAAGAGCACCAAAGGTGAAACATAGTAACGTGTTCGCTCAGATCCTCTCCCGGTTTTCCTTCGAACTTAGGTATGTCCGAAGGAAGCTTGGTAGGGACAACCGACCAAGCCGGGTCATGAGCCACAGGATCATTCGTAAGTCTCGATAAGTCAGGAAGATTAAGCATCACAAGGAAAGGGAGCCTAGGATGATGAGGTCGATGGACCGCTCCCTGGTTCATATAGGGTTGATTACCACCATGGCCTTGGCCATATTGTCCTCCTCTTGTCTGAATCGTATAGCGTGGTGTGGAAGTACCCTAGTATGGTGGACCTTGACTAGTAGGAGCTACAAAGCCATAATTAGGAGAGTAAGCAGGTTGTTGATACCCACCTCCATAAGGTGAAGAAACCTGTCCATACTGCATCCCATAATAAGGTCCATAGGTCATCGCATGCGATGCCCCATGATACACTCCATAGGTAGGAAGATATGCTCCGAAAGTAGGGATATACACCCCAGAAGTAGCAAGATGACCTCTAGAGGCATGAACATAACCTCCCGAAGCAGCGGGCGGTATGTGAACTTGAGACACAATCAGTCTAGTAACCGCAGTACGGACCTGACTCGTAGCCATTTACCGGATCGAAGGACCACGTGAATAAGGTGGAGGATGTACATTTGAAGAACTAGGGACCAAGGACGAAGGAACCTGAGTAATAATATATGTATTACCACCTATCGTCACTCGTCTCAGATCTGGTATCCTAATCGGATCGCTAACCCTAGACCTAGGAGGGGGATACGATGTAGCTTCCACCACTAGGATGGAAGGTGCAATGTGACTAGTGCTCCCAAACCTCTCCGCATGGTAAGGAATGAGAGTGCCCCTAGGCATAGTGTTAGGCTTGAAATCGGATTCGACATGAAATGTCAAATCATGTGTAGGAAAACCAGACGTAGCATAATTACCGTAGATAGTGCTGGCAGGTTCAAAATGAGTCTCGGCGTCCTCTGGCATTCCATACCAGTAACGCGTCAATGGGGAATCAGACCTGGAGTGAGTAGGTCTATCATGCAAGGTTCCTATCTCAAAAATCACAGGACCTAACTCAGCTAAGTCGGGTGAAGGATCATAAGTAGGAGTAAATTCCCCATCGTCTACATGAATGGGAGGAGGTGGTTCAGGAATATCCTCTAAACGGTCTCCCATGGTGTGTGAATCAATGTGTGAAATAGTCCACCTGGACTGTCTAGGTCTCTCTCCCAAAGGAGGAGGAGAAGTAGAAGGCATAAGTACTGCTAAATGACGAGAATGGAGAGGAACCGCAATCAAATCCACAATGACTCAAAAAATAGCAAAGACTCTCTATTTACGTAAACCCTAGGCCAAGTATCATGCACAGAGAAATCACTAATAAAATCTAAAGCCAAATGCAAGCAAACAAGGACTGGATAAGTGAGCTCCCGAATGAAGCAGGTATGTCTCACCTAGGAGAGGCTTGAGACTCCCATACACAACAAGCGGAGGTACGTAACCAATTATTGTGGCCCTCAGCTTCAACACGTAAAGCGACTGTGCTGTCCAACCCCAACCTGGCCGGGACACCTACAGAATAACCCCTATGAAGTACCCCCTCGATATCCTAGGTAAGGCCACTAAGGTCACCTCAATATAATCAATGCTTAGGCGGACAGTTGCAGGAGGGATTGATCGTATGGGCAGGGTAGCAAAGCCCAAAACTCTCGAAAGAGCCCCCAGATATGAATACAATCCTGGAAATATCTCCGGTGCTACTCAGTTATGACTAGGGGTCATCCCAATCAATAATTGCTCACACTGCTTCGTGCTTAACTCCCTTTTGAGAGGAGGATCCTGAGAAACACTGGTTATACCAAGGATTTCACACACTCACCTGGATAGACACCTAGATGTTGTTGTTTAGTGATCTTGGAGAATTGACTTACAATGAACTATTCCAAGATACTAAAACCTAAGCTTGTTGGTGCACCCTAGAAAAGAAAAGAGTGTAATTCATTTTATTTAGCGTTGATTTTAGTTGGCTTTATTACTCAAAAAATGGATATGATCATGCAACTGATGGTGTTATGACGCAACAGGAAGTAAAATGCACACCTAACAATCAATGCAAATGCATTGTATCCATGAAAACAGGGTATGCTACTACGTGAAATGCACAATTCTTCTTCAAATGATGAATGCAAATTTTCCTATATGAAGTCCTAACTAGTACTCCAAAGCAAATCTATCTAGTGTAAGTACAATACAAAGTGCAAAATGCAATGCATGATGATAAGCAAATGTTTTTGGATTTTTTGAAAATAAAAGAGATGCAAAAAGCAAAAGAATGATTCTACGACCCCTAGACTCTGCAAGCACACCCAAACAACACTCATGCAAAGCACTAAGGTAAAAGAACTCTAATGCACTAATCTCAAACAAAAAATCGAAAATGCCATGACAAGAACCTTCTTAAAAAAAGAAAAAATTACCCTAAAAAAAACATTTTTGGTCAGGAGCAGAGGTCAAAACAGACTCAGGCAGTGCCAAAGGAGACTCAACAAATATTAGAATTCACCCAACAACCAACTATCTTCCCCAAAAAGGAAAAATCAAGGGCATACGCGACTGTTCGTAGTAAACCCGCGTGTATACATGGAAATCGCAGAGTAAATCGCGTGTGTACGTGACTGTAAATCAAAAACCCACGTACAGGAAGAAAGGTGCATAAAATCAAGGAAAACAGATAGGCTGAGACAAACTTCACACCAATTAGACTCTACCATGCATACATGCCTCCAGACCTGACACAGAAACAAGAGAGAAAGAGCAATTCAAATTCATTGAATCCCGAGAAAACAACCCCCAAAGGATAACTACTAGGAACTCCCCTACGGAGTCGCCAATTCTGTTACGGAGAGAAATTCCTATGGATTGGGGTACCACAACAGACAACTTGACTCCAGAAATCAATCCTTTCCAATATGCAATAGAAATTAAATGTCTAACACTAAAGGATCAGACCTCGTACCTTATTTCGGACAGTTGAAGTAGATCCCCGTTGAGCTTTCCAATCTTCAGCTTGAATTGATCTGTTACTTCCTCAACAACAAGTAAACAATACAAGCATTCTATATATCATGGTGTTAGATCTATTCTAGCATATATAATCAATAATGTAAAAGCATTTGACATGATCCCATGGATAAAATATTCATTCAAACACACATTATTGGACAGGAAAAGATATTTCTGTTAATATAAATCAGAGATTACAAGATACAACCTCTGACGGCACGTCTACGAACCGGAGAAACAGAATCCCCCACTTGGGCCTCCACCACTTCAATCCTCCATCTCTCGATAGCAAGCTCACAAGAAAAAGGAAAGCTTGGGAAGAACACAAAAGTGCTCCAAGGGACAAAGGGATGCAGACTCAAGCATAAGTTCTAGCAACAATGGACTATAGTTTTGTTGCTCTCAATTCTCTCTTATGCCTTCAATGTACCAAGGGCTTCCTTATATAGATTTTCAAAGGGGTAATGAAAGGTCGAATCCGAGTGATCTCAAGGCATATGGAAGGCCAGGAGTCAAATGAGTCGGATCCATGTCAAGGAAAACTCCAAAAGGATTTGGATTATGCACACATCCCGATGTACGCGGTTTTAGTGGTCAAACCCGAGTATGTACGTGCTTATAGGTTTAAAATTCACGTATATCATTTTTCATATGTTTTTAGGGATGATCAAGGAAACATCAAAGGACAAAAAGTGGTCCATAGGGTCTAAGGAGTCTGTAGCGGGACAGGGGAAGGCCATACAAAGTGTGATTCACCTAGAGTGGTGAAATCTGCTATAACAATTATAATGATGACATCTGAGGAATATCTCTCTAAGATGACTAGGGTGGTCCTCCCGTCGTTGTGAATGAGCAGGGAGGTCATTAAGGTATGGTTCAACAATATGTCTAATATCATGAAACGCATAGGACATCGCACGCTGGAACGTGGCTCCAACATTTTTCAATCCAAATGGTAACTTCTTATATGCGAAGGTTCCCCATGGGAAAATGAATGCCATCTTATGCTGATCAGAGGGTAATATATCAATCTAATTATAGCCAGAGAAGCCATCCATGAATGAAAAGATGACACTTCCAGCACAGTTATCGATAATCTGATCGATGTGCGGGGTAGGAAATTTGTCCTCGGGACAAGTTTTATTGAGATCCCTAAAGTCAATACAGACTCTAATGGTGCCTTGATTTTTGTTGACAGGGACAATGTTTGATACCCATTCCGTCAAGGGTACAGGATAAATAAACCCAACTTTTAGAAGTTTCTCAATTTCAGCTTTTATAGTTGCGACCTTCCGAGGATGGACTTGCCTTAGTTTTTTCCTGACAGGTTTGGCTGAGGGATAGGTTTTAATCTCATGGACCACAAGGGATGGGTCAATCCCTGGCATCTCTTCATAGGAACAGGAAAAAATATCATAGAACTCTTTAAAAAGTGCCTTATAGGCTTCAGATTCATGTGCGGAGCAGTTCTACCCAACATGAACATGCTCGATAGTATCAGGCTTGGCTGATATGTCAATCGGGTTCGTCTGTGTAATGTTGCAAAGGTTTCCTTTAGAATTTGTTTCTTGCAACAATATAGGACTTTGGGGTATGTTGACAATATCGGTAATAAACAAGGATGCAAAATCATGGCTAACCAAACTGGTATGGTGGAGGAACATAGATTTATGATGGTGATCCTCCCAAATGGGCTCATCCATATTCATGATCTCTATGATGGACTCGTCGAAAGGAAAAGTCTCAGAGAGATAATCTAGAGTAGGGAGAGAAGGTTCTAACCAGTACGGTAAATGGTAAGGATCCGAAGCCACTAGATGAAGGTCATCGGTGTGGTCATCAGAAAAGGTTTGAATGGTGTCATACATAGCTTCGTGTGGACTCAACGAGGTGGACTCAACAACATGTTTACCCCTAGGCTCACAATTAAATGAAGTGATCATATGGACTGCCGTGGAATCCGTGCTAGGAGGAGTGGATGGAAAAACTCCCATGAGGGATGAATCCTTCAACACACCGACCCCAATCGACTGGTAAGGAGGAGGGGACTAGCCTAACATGGGGATGTTATTAGACATGGAGGTGGTAACATCCAACGTACAGAAATCAAGCTGGTCAATAGTAACGGTTCTCCCCAGATGTGGAAATTGGATAGTTTGGAATACTATTGAAGAAACAACAACCATAGCATAGAACCAATTTTGTCCTAGAAGGAGATTGTAATCTAAAGGGGCATCTACCGCTTCTACTTGAATGGAAACGGTTTTTCCCCCCAGCTCAGCCACTAGGGCTGATATGAGACCATGGGGTTGGAAACCCCATCCGTCAAAGGCCTTGAGGGTCATAGGTGATGTGACAAGCTTGGGAGAGCCAAGGGCTTTCCAACAAGACAGAGACAAAAAGTAGGTCGAAGCTCCTTCATCTAGTATCGTTCGAAAAAATTTCTTTCCAACTAATTTTGTAATGACTTGAAAAGCAAGTTTATGTGGTAACCTAGACTTATAGTTCTCAACATTGAAATGAATCAAGTTGGTGTTATCTGGGTCTAAAGATCCTAATGATGTTAACAGGTTTTTGCGCTATGTAGGGCAACTTTGGATCACTTCTAGGGTAGACATTGCACAAGGTTCCTAAGCGAGATCTTCAACCACATTATAAAATTGAGCAGCTCGGGAATTAGGGTTAAATACTTCCTTCTAAAGAGTACTCTTAGGTGGACGCAAAATCATGTCGAGAGTGGGTTTCTCGATAGATAAGGGGACAGTAGACGAGGACTCAGGAGAACTAGTAGAAGGAATTTTCCATGAAGACGGATGATCTTCATTTTTATTTGTGGGTTTGTCATAATTCTGACTTCAAGTTTGCAGATGGATGGTATCTGAGGACATCATATGAATTTCCTCTGACAAACTAGAGTGGCCCTGATTAGACATGTGTCTATCAGTTTTTGTTGAGAGGGAAAAGGATCTGTAAGTACTGTAGGTGCGGGATTAGACTTTAAAAACTAGGATATTTCTTCCCGACGAGGACACTCCTTTGAAGAGTGGTCACCACCACATAGTAGACAAGGATATTTTGCCTTCCTTTTCCCTTTGTCGTTATCACTATTGTTTGGTATTGGAGTCTCCGGTTGGTTTCTAGGATTTTTATTTCGATTTTTACCTTTCTTTTCATTATTACCTCGGCGGAAACCTTGGGAGTCGAAGGAGTAGGGGTGGCAGTTTGGGTTTGCTTGGCAGATTTCACTGTTGATGGGGACTGGATTGAACCAACAATTCCATCAACAGGTACTTCTACTGGTGGCTTGGTAGGATCAATGTCGGGGTGAGGAGCTTGAGGAATCAGGTCATAAAGGGTTCCAGACTGGGAATAGACCAAGTCTAGGTACTGAGCCCAACTAATAGCCTGCTCTTTGGTAACAGAACCACCCATAGCCACATATCGGGCAATAGGAGGCAACAAGGATTTGGTGAACCAATCAGCTAGTAACCAATCTGGAATAGGGTCCTTAATAAGCCTTCTCTGCCTTCTCCACTCATGAATATGATCGAGAATGTGGGTGGAGGTGTTCTATCACAGAGAGGTTAAAAGATCAGTACCCATTTCATAATGAATAGGGAGCTGAAAGTGTGTGAGAAACACGGTTGCCAACGAGCCAAAATCCACAAACGAACGTTGTGGGAGTTCAATGTACCACTTCGCAGCTGTACTGGTCAAAGTTTGATGAAAGAGTCGTAACTGAACGGAATCATCCATGAGGGAGTTTGAAGAGCAACACAAATGGAATGTCATCACATGGTTCTTTGGATCGTCTCCTTGCTTCCCATCAAATTTCAGGATATTTGATGGTAACTTTACCAGAATGGGTGGCCACGAGGGATTGTGTTGAATGGGGTCATTAATCAACTTGGACAAATCAGGTAAGTCCAAAGTTGCTAGGAAAGGTAACTGTCGGTTGGGATCCACATACTGGTAATATTGATATGGCATATAATTACCAGTAGGACCATAAGTGGACTGATAAACAGGTTGCTGTGATGAAGAACTACCAGAAGATCCGCCTGCAGGGGGTTGATTTTTGGGATCGGGACTGCTAGGACCACTAGGGCATCCAGGAGGAGGACCTCCAGGGCCACCGAGACCACCAAGACAACCAAGACCACCAGGACCACCAGGAGGTGGACCACCTGACCCTTCAGGGCCACCAGGGGGAGGTAAACCTCCGGAGCCGGTGGAACCACTAAGAGGAGGTCCAGAAGGAGGAAAGCCACCAGATCCCCCAGGACCACTAGAGCCAGCAAGACCATAAGGAGGAAAGTTTCCATATACTCCGAGACCATTAGCCCCCCAGGGGGAGGACCTCCATAAGGCAGTCCTCCACCACCTCCTGCAGTATGTATAGGTATCCCCCCCATAGCTGGCATGTAAGACCAGTTGGGTCGCCCCCATGGCGTAAAAGCATTACTAGGGTATGGAATTCCTGTAGGATTGGGTGGATGATTAATATTACCTACAGGTATTTGATAACCATAGCCTCCATAATACTGAATGGTTACAGGTTGTGCCCTTAAGGGTTGACCTGAACTAGATGGGGGATTGACCAAAGTAGTATGGGTGGGAGGGACATAATCTATAGATGGTTCTATGTTAGAGGTCTATCCTTGACTAGGGACAATCACGGTGTTAGATAACGTAGGTCGTGCCGGGGGTTGTTCCTCGGCACTATAAGGTATAGACGAAATAGGAATTGAAGAATGAATCTCAGGTGCAGAAGACCTGTGAAGATTAGGAACAGACATAACCTGAGAGGTGGTAGGGGTGGTATCTTGACCTGGGTTGCGGGGTGTCAATGGACGATCTATAATTGTTTAATGGGTCTCGTAGAATCGGAAAGTGAATGATATCCCCTAGAAACAGATGTGGATCATAATACTGTTGGGCCTAAAAGGTCATCTATCTGCCTATTAATATCCTTTGCACGGAGAATGGCAGCATGGTATTGTCTATGTTCTTATTCGTCTTTAGGAGAGTTTACACAGGTGCCAAATGAGGCAATGGCTTGACCTATAGGGGTGTCTGAAAATGGAGCATTGGGACCAAAATCTAGACAGGTAGTATCATCAACACATCCTTCCATGGGAGAATGGAACGAGGAATCTCCCTGAGAAGGCTGTTGGACCAAGGGAGGCGAGTGTGAAGAATATGGTACTCCACTTTCTGCAACCACATTATCTCCCACTTGGGAGTTGGTAGCATCTCCTTGGTCGATAGCTTCCATAGGATTTTCTCCTGAACCAGGAATAAAATCAGGTGGCAAGCCCCGTACTCTTCTAGATTGTCTTAAATCAGCCAATTTGTATAGTTATTAACTAACATAGGGTTTGAAAATCTAGAAAACACACCAAAAAATTTCCCTACACAAGCTACAGGTTAAAACAAACAAACTTAAAATGATAGGAGGAGTTCAAAAAGTCAGGTCTCTCACTAGGATTATCAAGAAGGTGCCACTCGCGATATACCTCAAGGGTACGTGCATAGTAATCTCCTCGAATGTTGTTTTTGATGTATGGCTCCAAACAAGATGACCAAATGGCTTTGTTCAGATGGATAAGGTACCCTAGTGGGGTCTCCTGATATACTCAAGGTACTTGGGAGCTCGAATCGGTAGTAGTGTTGTCTAATGCATAACCATACACAAGGGTACGTGAAAGGCCGTTTGATATACTGACGGTACGTGAAAGAACCGCATGAGTCCCGGGATGTAATGCTGACAAATAACAACAACTCCTACGTTTAACGATGCCTGAATACATCTCTAACCTATCACTGAAGTTGCTACATAAATTTTATCCTATAACTACCGTTAATTTTAACTTGTACGGTTAGGTGAATGCATGATGTTTTGATAGAAAAATAAAACCATGCAGTATGCTAGTGCAAAATATTTTCACTTTACCGTTCAGTATGTCTACTTACGGGAGGGAAAGAGAGTATTTTCCTTTTGTTTCAAAACCAAAAATACTTCCAAACAATAGTCATGAACATCAAATCAAAGTCAAGAAATATTTTTCCAAACTGATTTCTTCTTTCTGAAAGCGAATGAGAAGGGGAAGAATCTCTTCTCCTAAAAGAAAAACAAGAAGCACACCTATATGCAAATGCACTCTATTTTTTCAATTTTCTCAAAACATAAGCCAATCTAACTTAAAACTACCATATTTTTTATTTTGATTGAGATAGTTCTAAATGCATAAGAGACAAAAGAACATGAAGATCCTGAAAGCCTGTAAAGCCAATAAGAAAACCAATGTCCAACGCTCAATAATGATATCCTAGTCTCAGTAAAAAAAAATCTTTTTTAAAGGAAGGAAAAAGAAGTTTACTATGCAAAGAAGAAATGAAATCTAGAAGCTAATCTAGTGTTCTTATTTTAGTCTATGTGGCAGAAACGAAAAGAGATTTTAATAACACCCTAATATTTTCAGAAAACAAGAGATCTCTTCATAAACACAACCAACAAGCATAGAAGCGGATGAACAATCAAAAGACCTAATCAAACTTTCGAATTTCCACTCAAATCAATCTTAATCCATACAATCTCAAACCACAAACATCATATTCTGTAACACAAGTCTAATAAGCAGAACTAAAAGCAACAGAACTCAAATTTTTACAAAAAAATGAGGAAAAAGGGTCTTGGAATGATGCCTACCTGGCACCGCACTTCTCTAGAGTTGATAGGGCGGTTCTATCCCAGCATCGCTTCTCGTTAACAGGATACAGGCGGTGCCACTGCGTACTGCTCACTCTGTTCAGGTGGTGGCACCACTCCTCGTACACAGCATAGGTGCGGTTCCCCATACATGACCAAAACACAAAAAGAACGAAGGATCCAGTCAGAAAAAGGCTAGATCAAGGTAAACATTACTGAATTGAGTATGGAAATAGAGCATAAAAGATCAAAATGACTTAGATATGAACAGATCTAGAAGTTTCAAACCCAAATGAACTAAGTCAGAAAGTAGATATGACTGAAGAGAGTTGAAGAAGGAACCTGGATTCAGACAAAAGTTGCAGATTGAGGAAGATAAAAACAACTGATACACAATTCTATTCCCTAGCGGAGTCACCAGATTTGTTAGCTAGAATATTTCACCTCCTGCAGATAGTAAGGTGTTCCACTGGTCTAAATGGTTCAGATCCAGAACAAATAGAGGACAGAGGTTGAAGACTCTCCCTAGACGTCGTAGATACTTGGAATGCAATGCTTTGATCGTTACCCTGTGTACCTACAATAAGATTCAACATGCAAACAGATCAAGGCAGCCATAATATAATCTATTGATCTATGTTAGTGACTAAGGAATCTAACAACATACATGTGAAATCGAACAACAACAATATATGTGGGACATAAATCAACTTGCATTAATATACAAATATGAAGAAGTTTACAACCAAGCCTTAGTGTTGACTGTTAGGATTATTAATCCTCCCTTGTCCAAATTTGGTCATATGTCTAAATCGGGAGTCATGTCTAAATCGGGAGTCCATCCAGTCTATTTATAGTCATTAGCACCATTGGGTAAACTTGACCTAATTGGGGCACATGTTTCAGTTGCCAAAGTGTGGGGAACACTAATTGAGGCTGACTGCCACTTATTGCACTTGATTGCATAAGTTTAGGAGTCTCCTGGATCAATCCCTACAATTTAGGAAGCAACTGGGAGTGCCGAAACCAACCAAGGTCAGTTCACTTCAGTTGATGACTAGTCAAGCCAAGTTAGGAGTTAGTTACATTCAGTTCTAGCCCTCTACATTCAGTTAGCACTAGGTTTAATTGATTGCACACATGTGGGGCACTTTTCTCACCTACCACAGTCAGTTAACCATTAGTCAACACTAAATGTAACACTTGGTTGTGTTTTAAAGCTCCTATGAACTCCGGTTATGATTTAGACAAGGACAGTTAACTACTGGGTCCTCCGATAGTGATTTAGACAAAGTCTTGGTTACCTACAGTCAAGTAGAGTCTAATCAATTCGAACTTCCTCATGTGGATTCGAATTGCTTGTGGCTATTAAATCCTTTTACTTCATTGTAATTATTATTCAGATTACTTTTTTGATTAATGAAAGCATTCACACCTGCAAGCCTTTTGCACTGTTTCATTCTTCAATTGCCGAGTAAATTGTGAGATCTTCTTTGTGAGTTGTGTGTTTGTCTACAGATCTATATGAAGAAGTTTACAACCAAGCCTTAGTGTTGACATGCATCTCCATGAAAACATAAATTCTCATCCCCATAAACTCCGACTCTAGCTCTCTCTATGCTCTCCAATGGTATGGACCAAGTGATCAATCGAACAACATAACAATACCTTAAGAGTTCTCCTCCTCAATCGTGGCCATAAGCTTGTATTTATAAGGCTAAATGGATAGGGATGGTTGAGAGATAAGTGGGTGAGGTGGCCTCTAAGATCCTAGGATGAGGGATATCGAACTCAACTAACCCACAACAGTAGGGATAAGGGAGGACATGAGGCTTATCATCTAGAAGCATCGAGAAACTTCTCTTTTTCCCTTTTTACCCAGGGTACTGTGTTTATCCTTCAATGACAGAGTGGTTATGGTAAGAAATGCTTATGGAATAAGGGCCATAAGCGGTGGCACCGCTTGTGGATAACAAGGGATAGGCGGTGCAAACAAGGTACCACTTCTGGCTAACAAGGTAAGCGCAGTGCTGGGAATTTTCATGAAAGATTGTCATTTAGTATGGGTTTCCACTCTAAGAGTTGGGATTCAGGGCAAGTAGGTATGTCAAATTTCTTATCACATTATGGTGACAGGGTTTTGGTATAACAATTGTTGGATAACCTAGTGTTCCATGATAAGTCAAAGCATATTGAGATCAAATATCACTATATTAGGGGTACGGTGCAGAGAGGAGCAGTGAAACTCCAATATGTTGCGACAAATGAGTAAATAGCTGATGTGTTGACCAAACCATTAGCTAGAGTGAAGTTTGAGTACTTCAGGGAGAAGCTTGGTGTTCTCTAGATCGAAGTTCCCTCCAAAGGGAATTGATGTGTTCATTATCCTTTCTGACATGGTGGAAGGCTAGGCTCCACATGGTCAGATGTAAGTGCAGAGATATTCTGATGTGATTGTGGGATGTGTTCCCACATGATCAGTGAAGAGACATTCTGATGTGATTGTGGGATGTGTTCCCACATGATCAGTGTAGAGACATTCTGATGTGATTGTGGGATGTGTTCCCACATGATTAGTGCAGATACATTCTGATGTGATTATGGTATGTGTTCCCACATGATCAGTGCAAAGACATTCTGATGTGATTGCGGGATGTGTTCCCACATGATTATATATAAGTGTAGAGCCATTATGATGTCATTGCAGGATGTGTTCCCACATGATTATATGTAAGTGACGAGCTTTTTTAACAAGATGAGGTCGGATGTAAGTGCAGAGCCTTTCTGACAAGATGAGGTTGGATGTGAGTGCTGGGCCTTTCTGACATGGTTTTTGGATGTGTTCCTCCTATGGTTAGATGTGAGTGCTGGGTGTGCCTTTTTGACATGGTTCTTGGATGTGTTCCTCCCATGGTCAGATGTAAGTGTTTGGCGGGCCTTTCTGACATGGTTCATTCCATGGTCAGATATACGTGTTGAAGACTATGAAAACCTACATGGAGGCTATTCCTACAACCAGCATGAAAAATGAGAGATAGCACCATTTGTTTGAGACATCAGAAGCAATGATGATGATCCTGACTTGATGATGATTTAGACTTGATGATGATTGAGTGATGATAAAAACTTGATGATGATCCAGTGATGATCCAGACTTGATGATGATGACTTGATGATGAGGACTTGATGATGATTTAGTGATGACCCAGAGAAGAAGACTTGCGCTGAAAAATTGTGTCGAGAGAATACCTTCCTAGTTAAGAGGGAGTGCCGATGTATTTGTAACTTCGGAATGTATTCACTTGTATATTATACCCCAATGTCCCTATTGGGAGTATCAGTGATGTCGTTATGTCATGTCATACCCCGATTATCCTATCGAGAGAATCAATAAAGTAAACAAGTAATGTAAATTCATAGAGGGTAACCCTTCTTATTGTTCAAGGGTTAAAGTCCCCGCAGTTGTGGGGCACTAGGGTTATTAGAACCTCCTAGATAAGTTGGCCCTGGTGATTTAATGTCAAGTCAAGAATTAGTATAAATAGAGAGTGAGCCTCTCTATTTATCACACAGTCACACACACTCAGTTGTAGTGCATAACTAAGAGAGAGAGAATAAGTTGGGACAAGAGAGAGAGAGACTATTGCCGTGGGGAGATCATCTTTGTATCTTTGGGTTTTACTTTTGGTGCTGATTCTATCTTTGAGGAAGTTGCAGAGTTTTCTCCTTTATGGTTTCCCCGAGGAAAATCTTTGTGTTCATTGTCTCTTGTGTTGATTTCCATGCTTGTTATTCTCTCAGATAAGATCCTTAGATCATATAGCTTAAATGTTAATAATATAACAAGCTATTAGATGCAAACCAAACAAATATACTGAAGTCAACAACATGGATGGGAAACATTCAAGGCACGGTATTCTCTTACACATACTTGCAATTTAATCTTCTTCTCTTTCTTTTAGGATCGACCATGCAGGTTTTTCTGCATAGTGTCTAGAAATTTTGTCATAGTTTAACTAAAATTGGATGTGATATATACATGCAAGTTTTACACATGCAAGTTTTACATGGTACAACAAGCAATATGGAAGTTTCTCTTTAGCAGGTTTGGGCTTGTAACTAGAAACTTCATGTGGCCACACAGGTGTGCAAAGAGCTATTCTGGACAAGTGTTATGTTTTTATTGAGATGTGGTTAAGTTTGAATCTAATGGTGTCATTATGTGGCCACAATGACCCACAAGGGGCTAACATGTGTAGGACATAATTGAACTTGGGTAGTGGTAATATATTTCCTCCACTTTACAACCAACGAGACCCTGTTGACATAAGCGCTTTAATATCTATCCACAAACTAAAGCATTCTTGCTAAGGTATTAATTTATTATATGATGACACAGGACATCAAAACGGAGATGAAATTGGTACTAGAGACCTGGTACCTCAGAAGATTCACTATTTTCCATTTGGAGTACCTGGAGTTGACCATTCAAATCCAAACTTAATTAGCCCAGGTTTGACGTCTTTGACACCTTAACTTAGATTTGATTCCCAAGTCTAATGTCTTTGATACCTTGACTTAGATTTGATAAAAATGAAATAGGAAAGTAGAAAGTTCATTACTTGAATCACTAGCATTTATAGTCCAACTTATTTGTAAAATTCCTTCTCATAGGTGCAAATCATGAAGGAAATAATCTACTTTGAAAGGTTGGCCCTTGACTGTAAGTTTTTCTTTATTCTTTCATCTTTTCATTGTTACTAGAAGAAACATTTATTGGATGCTTATTTGTAAGTGTTTCCATTCCTTTTTGCCAGATTGCTTATCTCTTTGAAATATCATATATTTTTCAATTTGAGTTGGGAAACTTGTATGCAAAGGGAACAATACTAAACGAAGTCACAGTTTGTAAAAAATATGGATGATAGAAGTCAAGATTAGTGCTAGGTGTAACATATAATTTAGAAATTAGGAGTGATATCATTGATTCCTGGGACTATTTTATTCAGTATTCTATCTAAACTGCATAAGAATTTATCTAGTATGTTTTTATTATCCATAATATTGTAAGATCACCTGCATCTAGATTCTATGTGCATAATAGTTGAATTTATCTTTCCCTCGTTCAATAATTTAGTTTATTATCTTCTTATAATTTTTGTCATATGGATGCCTTGCCTTAATATCCCTACTGCTATTAATTTAGGACCTAACATACAATTGAGTACTTAATACTATAAACTACAATTCTTCAGCTTGTGGTCTGAAACCAGAATTGACAGATTGATATTGGATAAATCTACTCAAGCGGACTCAAGCCAGATCTCCCTAGTCCAAGTGGATCTAGAGCAAATCAAATACATAATACAATCTACTTTTCTAGATCAATCATAAATGCAAGTTAATGGATAGATCACCTACCTGAAATATGCAGATCCTCTTCTCTCTTTGTTGATCCAAGCTCCAAAATCTTTAGATCTTCAGCTACAAAACCCTGTCAAGCAAGTGGAAACAAGCAAAAAGTACATGTGTATCCAAACATGAATTGATCTAAGCTAATAGTTAAGGAAGAAATCTCTAAACATCAACAACACAACATCAATGTTTATGGAAAGAGATTTGTATTAATCTAATGAAGGAGATACATAGAATTAGAAAAGGTACGAATATCACAACCAAGCCTTAATGCTGCAACTTTCCATCCAATAATCCAAACCAAAGCCAATCCTCCAAAACAAGATAGTAAGCCACCTAGGAATTCCACCAGCATAATAGTACCATAGTCCTTCCTCTCCTCCAAATGGAGAGAGCGTTTAATTTATAAGGCTAAAAGGATATAATAGGTTGAGGATTAGGAGGAGGGATCTAAGGGATCTTCTCCATAGGTTAGGAACTGAATGTGACATCACCTAAATGATAGGGATAGACATCCACCTCATATACCTTTGAGAAGGGTCTCGAATCTCCATTTTTTGCCCTTAAAATGCCACCAACACACCTTCCATGAAGGGAGAGAGCACTGTCGGTGCACCTAGCAGTGGGAGACAGAGTGCCAGCATCGACGCACCTAGCATGAAGGGAAAAAGTGCCTTCGACGCACCTAGCATGAAGGAAAAGAGCGTCGACCTTCCTAGAGGGGGGAAAAGGCAAAAAAAAACCTTATCATCAATCCAGTTTAGCAGAGATAAATTTGGGGATTAGGCAAAGGGTTAACACATGGATTAAGAGGATGATATTTTGGTGTAATAGAATGCCCCCCTAAAGCATGAAGTTAGAGGAATGTGATAGGTGAATTCTTTTCAAAGTGAAGAAATCGAAGGCAAGGATGTTGGCTGGAAGATTCTGTAGTACAACTGAATCAAATCTCATATGACTCATAACATGTCTACTAACCAATACAATGCAAATCCATTGAAGTAGAGACCAATTGAACACAATCATGGCTACTAGACACAAGCGTAGATCCATGATGAGATGATAACACAACCATGACCAATACAAGATGGATCCGTGTAATATGACTTAAAACAAAATCCATCACAACCTGGGCGAAGATATATGACAGCCCAGGGTATTCAAGCCGAACCTGCAACGACACGAATCTAACCATGTGATTACAATGTCTTAACATAGAACATGGTAGAAACCACTTGATTACTAGTCATTAATGTAAAATGTTAACAAGTGTGAGGAAAATCACCATTGATGTCAATGATTCCCAAGGTATCTCAGTATATACCATCGAATGTGAATAATGGACATGGAGTCGAACACTCGATGAGATATTTCAATCAAGAGCCAATGATGTAAACTCATGTTGAAAGCAAGGTAACTTGCCATTAAGGCATGCGGGACCAAGGTACTTGACTTGGTTTCTAAGTCCAATTCCTGGATAAGGAGTTGAAGTCGACAGGAATAGACTTGTTGAAGGAAGGCCATGATGAATCCCCCATAATCGACATGAAACATGATCAAATATGTTTTGGATTAAACTGGACAATAGAGTGATGTACGAAATTGACTCAGGGATGACAGGGATGATAGAAGGTAAACTGATTGCATATAGTGGATAAATGACCAAAATTCTCTTGAACATGGGCATGGCATGACTTGGTAGTATTGACACGAGAATGATACCAATCCCCCAATGCATCTCACAGAGAGAGTATTCTTGGACAACTCAAAGGAGGTAAGAAGACCCTAGGAATCAACAGGATTCGAAGACAAACGGATTACCCAAGTACTAAAATGCATATGCAAATGAGTTCCATGTTCAAGAGTGACTATGTACTACCATAACAAAATACAAAATCTTTCCTTAATTTCCCCATCATAATTGATGAGTGCCTCTTTGATTTTTAATAAGCTCGAAAAGGGTAACGAATGTTCAATATAGCTCATTAAGCATTGAGTCCATTCTCATATGTTTTATGAACCTGAGAAAGGAGGGGTTCATTCCCAGAAAAGTGTCCTTCATCGTTTGATTTTATGAGTTCGACAAAAGTAAACTCATTTGTCGTTTCATGTTTATAGGGTCTGAAATGACTAAGACGACTCCAAAGGGTTCTTTTTCGTAAATAGGCATAGTCGATCTGAAAAAGAGATAACCTACCATCGACTAGTCAATTGTTCTGATAATTTTACAAGCGTGAATGTAAAAAGTTTGCTTGGAAATCTTTTTTTGTTTTTAGGGAGACTGAAAAAGAGTTTAAATATAACTACGTAATGAGTTCTTTTTTCATAATCAAATTTTAATGAGTCTAAAAAACAGTAAAAGTATACTCGATACCTCTTCACTGAGTTTTTAATGAGCACGCCTAAGGTATAAAAGGCACTCAAAACCTTTTTTCATGTTTGAATCCAGAGCACGAAAAAGCGATAAAGTAAGCTCAAACTAGTTTTCATGTTTTAACCAGAGCACAAAAAATGAAATGTAAGCTTGACACCATCTTACTATTTTTAACTAGCTTGAATATCAATTGAAAGAATGCTTAGGATATCTGCTTCATTTTTTAACGAGCTTGGAACATAATAGGAACTATGCTCAAAACATGGATGCATTTTTATGCAAGCTTGAAACCAAAATGTAAACTATGCTTAAGGAAAACTACTTCATTTTTTAATGAGCTTGAAATAGAAAATGAACTATGCTCAAAAGGTGGTTTCATGGTTTAACGAGCTTGAAAATAAAACCAAGTATGCTCAAAATGGATTCCATTGATGGGTGATTTCCCAACACGATGTCCAATGGTTGGTACTTCCCCCCAGTATAACTGTCAACTAGTTTAATCCAAATATAGAAAGGTAGGGTACATGACCCCCAAGCTTCATTTCGTCTACTTTGCAAGCATAGGAAATGAAGGTTTAAATATTGATTCTTCACACATTGGAAGAATCCATTTCATATTTTAACAAGATTGACATGAAAAAGGAACTGTGCTCAAGGTCAGTTTTATTTTTTAACGAGGTTGAAACCAAAAATAAACACTGCTCAAGGTGACCTATTTCATTTTTCACACAAGCTTGAAACATAAAATAACTATGCTTGTGGGGACCTGCTTCATTTTTACACAAGCTTGAAAAAAAAAGTAACTATGCTTGAGGACATCCGTTTCATTTTTTAACGAGCTTGAAACAGAATGGGAACTATGCTCACAAGCATCTAATTCATTTTTTAATGAGCTTGACACACAAAGGGAACTATGATCACTAACAGTTCTAAGCCAACATGATGCCCAAAGGTTGGTGGGTTTCCCCCTTACATAAGAAGCTAATGCTTAACTCTAGTATGATGTCCAGAGGCTGGATCCATGCCCCCCATTTTACCTATGATGGGAAGAAGCTAACTAGAAGGGGAGGGAACCACAAGAACATGCAAGAAATTCAGGGAAGTCTGATGACTAGGAGTCATACGATGATCAGGTTTAACGAAGGAAATCTAATCAATGGTCACAATCTTCCCATCATGGGGAAAATACATTACTCAAAAGAGTGTGGACACTACAGCTTTCATGGTGTAAACATAGTCACGCCCAAGGAGAAGATTAAAATATAAGGGACCTTGGACTACCATAACATCAATACAGACAATTTTTCCTTCCAAAGTGATAGGAAAATGAGGAAGGATCCCTAAGGGCGTTGTAGGTCTTCAATTAAAATCCAGGATCTGATCGGTGGCTGACACGTGTGGAGGAGAACCTATGGATTTCCAAGCAGTAGAGGATAAAATACTAATAGAATCCCCTTCATCAACAATAGTGTGGAGTATTCTCTTAGAAGTAAATCACATAGCTATATGGAAAGGAACACTTGAATGAAGACGATATTTTGTTAGGTTACTCCAGTCAAAGGAAATAACCTCACTACTTGGAGAGGGTTCTGTAGAAAGAGACAAAATTTTCTCTTGCATAGAAAAATCAAAACTGACTACAAAACTTTAGCTGAATGGTTTTCACTCTCAATTAGAAGAGAGGGACAAGATGAAGATTGTGTGAAATATACTACTTCAATATCAACACTCTCTGACGAAAGAGTGGGATCGGGTGGTGATGACATCGACTCGACCACTTTAACTTCACTCTCCAAAGGAAGAGTGGGATCAACCAAGGATGGACTTGGATCAACTGCTTCAACTTCACTCTTCAAGGGAAGAGTGGGATCGACTGAGGTTAGAACTATATCGACCACTTTCACTTCACTCTTGAACGAAAGAGTGGGATCGACCAAGGATGGACTTGGATCAACCACCTCATCAACCAATGGGATGTCAAAGGACAACTTACGATAACCATTTGGAAGATGTTGCTGAGGAACAACAATTTCTTCCAATAAATTTGAGGCTTCATCCATGCGAGGTCAAAGGTAAGTGCGATGCATATCCTTACATAGAAAGCAAAGATACATAACCTTTCCTTTTTGACTCTTAACCAAAGAGTCACTGGTTGATGGGGCATCATTAGCATGATGATCAGAGACTGATGACACTAGATGTTTAGACCACACTTCTGACACAAGGAAAAGACCAGGAAATTCCTTGAGAAGGTGATCACCCTTGCAAAGTCTACAAGGGAACTTAGCTTTACGAGTGCTGGAAACAGGTACATTAATAGTCCCATCATGATGATCAGTGGCTGGTGGGCTTCCAACATGATGATCAGAGGTTGGAGCTATAACCTTCTGCTTAGATTTATTCTTCCTAGCCTTCCTTTTGGTCTTCTTCTTACCCACCTATTTACTAACATTAGAATTTTCAACAGGTGAAGAGGGAGAAAGGGAAGTCAATTCAACATTCAATGAAGAAGGATAAGGATTAACATGCGGTTTATGCTCATGCGGTAAATGACCTGGATCCAACACAAAGGATGCATTTGATATGACAGGATTGGAGAATAACCATATAGGTAATCCTATAGTCAATCCGGGAAGGTTCAAAGTGGCCATGAAAGGAGGACCAACAACTCCACAAGGGGGAGAAATAAAAGACATACCTTGAAAAGAGTTTTCTTGACTGGTGGTCCTGAGAAAGTCTCCCATATCCGAACTCTCTAAGAATATTTTAAGTACCACACAAGATCAAACACTACTCAAGTCTAAAAGCCACAAGCAAACTGTGTGAATAGGAGTGGATTAAAAGTCAGGACTCTCACAGGATTATCAAGGCTGTGATGCCAATACAGCCAAAAGGTTAACTCAGTTGGTCACAGGAATCTTAAGAGGGTCTCCCAATATACACTAGGTATGGGGGAGCTCAACTCTATAGTGGTGCTGTCTAATGCACAATTGTTTGAAAGGGGCCCTCCGATATACAATCAAGCATGTGAAGTACCTTTCGATATACCTCAAGGGTATGTGAAAGTCCGTTCGATATACTGACGGTACGTGGAGGAACCACACAGTCCCCAGGATGCAGTGTAGGAAATAAACAACAGCTGCCACATTTAACAATGATGGAACACGTCACTAAATTACACACAATTACTAAATGATTTTAAACCTAAGATAGCGTTAATTTTATCTTGAGTGGTTAAGTGGATGCATGATGTGTAGACAGGAAATGTAAAAAGAATCCAAATCCTAGCTACATGACAATGCACATTTCTCTTTCGATGAAAACTACCTAAGGTAGGGAAAGATTTTTCTGTTAAGGAAGACATAAATCAGAGATCTAAGAAAACCAAGTTCTAGTCAAAGCCAACTATGCAACTTCAAATATTAACATCAATCACAATTCTTGAAAATACCTATGGATTCATACATGCACAAGTTTTGATTTCATTTTGGCTTGTTTTTTTTTTTTTTTTTAATTTGCTTCTCTTTTGATTGAGTTTCCTCTTCAAACAAACATGAATCTAAACAATGAATAAAATGATAATTCTCTTTTCAGATCTACAAATAGAAAAATAGAGAGTATTTACATCACTCCATTCATTCAGAAATAAAAAGGAATACGACAAGCACCTAAACAACTCCAAAACAATCAAGAATTGCTCCAAAACAACCAAAATGCAATTAAAACTCAATGACTAATGGGAGGAAGGGTTTGGAGATCAGATCTAACTATCCAAACAGATATGAAGAGATATGGAAATGTGATAAGGAATGGCAAGGAAGAACTAATAGGTGGAGGATTGAAATTGCCTACCACAACCAAGTCATTCTCTTGACTAGTAAAGCATCCCAAAATCAACAAAATAAACTCCAAACATATATAATGCTAGGTATAGGGGGTGTATGACTATCATTTGTAGTCTAAAACCACACTCCATCAAACCAAAACCCAAAAAATGAAAAAAACTCAGGGTTTAATCAGAGTTTCAAAGGGCGGTGGACCTGCCTATATTGCACCAGAGCACCTATGAGGGGACCAACGCACCTACAACACTGCAAAAGAGTGCCTATGAGGGGACCATCGCACCTACAACACTGCAAAAGAGCACCTATGAGGGGACATGCACAGCTACAACACTGCAGAAGAGGGTCGACGGTGCACTATCTCTTAAGGCAAAGAGCGCTTATGAGCCAACACTTATGAAACTAAAAAATAATATCAACCCCGCTCTATCTACACAACCCAGGTGTGCCGGTGGAGAAACGAAGGTTAAAAACCAGATTTTCTACGAGATAAGGGAATAAGGTTTGATAGTGATCCAAAGAGAATCAAGAATATGCAAGACACTCTTCAAAGACACAATCTAAATGAGAGAGGGTCTCTAGAGGCTGGAAAAAGGATTGGTAAAGAGACATGAAATCACAAAAAAGTGAAATCAAATCTATGTAAGTCCCCAGTATGGTTGTCAAATTTGTTATCGGATAAATCTACTCAAGAGGACTCAAGCCAGATCTCCCTAGTCCAAGTGGATCTAGAACAAATCAAATACTTAATACAATCTACTTTCCTAGATCAATCAGAAATTCAAGTTAATAGATAGATTACCTACCCAAAATATGTAGATCCTCTTCTCTCTTTGTTGATCCAAGCTCCAAAATATTCAGATATTCAGCTGCAAAACCCTGTCAAGTGTTAGTTTTTCAACATTAAGCTAGCATTATTAGGATCTTTAACTGAGAGAATAACAAGTACAGCAATCAAACACAAGAGACAATGAACACAGTGTTTTTCCTCGGGGAAACCATAAAGGAGAAAACCCCGCAACTTCCTAAGAGATAGAATCAGCACCAAAATAGTAAAAGCCCCAAAACAATAAGTGATCTCCCAACAATAGTAATCTTCTTCTTGTCTAGCCCTAGTGTCTTCTCCTTCCTCAACTATGTGCTACACTTGAGTGTGTATCACTTATGTGATAAATAGAGACTCCAGTTCTCTATTTATACTAATCCCAACATGACTAAAACCCTACTAGGGTCGACCTCTACTAGAAGAGTCTAATAACCCTAGTGCCCCGGAACTGCGGGGACTTTAACACTTAGACAATCGGAGGGTTACCCACTATGACTTGACATGACTTGTTTACATTATTGATCCTCCCGATTGGAACATTAGGGCATGAAAACATGACTCAAATACATAATAGATACATCCCGGAATAAACATCGGGTTACAATACATAAGATACATAGATGAATACATTCTGAAGTTACAAATACATCAACACTCCCTCTTAACGAGGAAGGTATTCTTTCGACACAATTTTCAGCACTGGTCTTCTTCTCTGTATTAGCTGGATCATCTTGTCTTCTACATCTCAAGTCTTCTGAGTCTTCAGGTCATCTTTGTCTTCAAGTCATCCTCATCTTCAAGTCATCTTTGTCTTCAAGTCATCCTCATCTTCAAGTCATCTTTGTCATCGGATCTGGATCATCTCTCGATCTGGATCATCATGGGATATCATCAATGGATCTGGATCATCACTGGGCATCATCACTAGATCACTTGATCTGGATCATCACTGGGCATCATCACTGGATTTGGATCATCACGGGTGCTATCTCATGATTCTTCTCATCATAGGAAGTTCTACAGAGCCGGCCCTTTTTCATGCTAGTTGTAGGCCTAGCCTCCATGTAGGTCTTTTCCAGCACTTATATCTGATCAACACATGATACAAAGAATGGAACACCTAGCAGTTACATCTGACCTAATCATCAGAAAGGCATGCCCAACACTCACATCTAATCATGTAGGAACTAATCCTATAATCATATTAGAAAGGCCCAACACTTACATCTGATCAACACATGATATGAAGAATTGCTTCAACATCTCTATCTGATCAACACATGATGCAAAGATAGATACTACACTTACATCTGATCAACACATGATGCGAAGAATGGCACTGCACTTACATCTGATCAACACATGATGCGAATAATGGCACAACACTTATATTTGATCAACACATGATGTGAAGAATGGCTCAGCACTTACATCTGATCAACACATGATGCGAAGAATGGCTCTGCACTTACATCCACCTAGTGAGGGAACACATCCCATTACTGATGGAAGGGCTATGCACTCATATCTAATCATGAGGGAACACATCCCAGCAATCATATTAGAATGGACCCTAGTCCTCCTCGACTGAGCTACATGGTAACTGACCAGGTGCCTCCATTCTACTAGAGAATGGCAGTTGCCCTTACATCCGACCTACTCGTCGAAATGACCAACACTCACATATGACATGGAAGGAACTTAATCCTTTAGCCATGACATAATGGTTCAGCCCTTACATCTGATCAAGTGGGAACACATCCCTCTATCACATCAGAATGGCTACTCAGTCCTATACTGAGTGTTCCTGGTAACTGACCAGATGCCTCCATTCCTAGAATGGCAATTGCCCTTACATCTGTCCTACTTGATAGAATGGCCAGCACTCATATCTAACATGGAAGGAACCAATCCTCTCACCATGACAAAATGTCCCAGCCCTTACATCTGACCATGGAAGGAACCAATCCTCTCACCATGTCATAATGGCTATGGGTCTCATCACTTTCTCTTGGAGGAAACCTCGATCTGGAGAACACCAAGCTTCTCCCTAAAGTACTCAAACTTCAGCCTAGCCAATGGATTCATCAATACATCAGCTATATATTCCTCCGTTGCAACATACTAGAGCTTCACTGCTCCCTTCTGCACCATATCCTTGATATAGTGATACTTGATCTCGATGTGCTTCGACTTGTCATGGAACATTGGATTCTCTGATAACTTCACACAACTCTGGTTGTCACAATGTATACAAGTAGCATCCAATTGAAGATCAAATATATCAGGCAGTAGCTTCCATAGCCATACTGCCTCACAACTAGCTGAACAAGCTGCGACATACTCTGCTTCAGCTGTACTCAGTGCCACACAGGATTGCTTCTTGCTAAACCAAGATATCACACCTGATCCCATATTGAAGCAACAACTTGAAGTGCTCTTCCTATCAATGGCATTGCCTACCCAATCTGAATCAACATAACCCTCTAGGTTAATCTTTTGATTCACATCGTACTTGAGCCCATAATCAACTGTACCCTTCAGGTACCTCAGAATATGCTTTGCAGCAGTCAAGTGAACAATTCTTGGATCTGTCAAGAACTGGCTCAAGGTGTTCATAGCAAAGCAAATGTCTAGTCTTGTGTTCGTCAAGTACATCAATGACCTAATCATCTAACGATACATCGTAGCATCAACCAACTCTGATGAAGCATCACTTAATATATTTAGGTTCGATTCCATAGGTGTGGTCATAGCCTTGCAGTCCATCATCCCAAACCTCTTCAGGATCTCTACTGCATACTTCCCTTGTCCAAGGAAGATTCCATCTGTACTCTGGCACACCTTCATACCTAGAAATTAATGCATCATCCCCAAGTCCTTCATTTCGAACTCAGCAACAAGCTTTCTCTTCGTATCAACAATCAACCCATCTGTACCCATCACAAATATATCATCTACATATAGTAGAAGCATCACTGGGTTGCCATCCTCAACCTTATAGTAAAGGTTGGAATCTGCTTTACTTTTGGTGAAGCCCAAACTGGATAGAAAGCTATCAATTCTACCGTACCAGGTCCTGGGTGTCTGTTTCAAACCGTATAGGGATTTCTTCAATCTGCATACATGAGACTCTCTGTCATGTGTCTCAAAAATGAGTGGTTGTTCTACATACACTTCCTCTTCTACTACACCGTTCAAGAAAGCAGTCTTGACATCCATCTAGTGTATCTTCCATTTCATCACTGTAGCCAGAGCAAGTACTGGTCTGATGGAAGTGTTTCTGGCTACAGGTGCAAAGGTTTCTTTATAGTCTATTCCTTCTTTCTGAGAGAAACCCCGAGCTACAAATCTTGCCTTATACTTTTCAATGCTACCGTCTGCAGCATGCTTGATCTTGTAGATCCATTTGGAATTTACAACTGACTTCCCTTCTGGTCTTGGGACAACATCCCAAACATCATTCTTCATGATCGATTGATATTCTTTGATCATAGCATCCTTCCATTCTTTTTGTTCTGCTGCCTCTTCATAACTGGAAGGTTCTTTATCAATGAAATCACATAGTAAAGCTACATACCCAGAGTAGGATATGGTCCTCTTTCTTTCTCTGTGATTCTCTTCTGGAGCCCCATATCTTTCCGCACCTTGGATAAGTTCACGTACCCAAGCATATTTCCTCTTATGAGGATTCTTCTCCAGAGGTGGATCTACAGGTCTTTGTGGTTCCTCGAAATCTTGATCTTCTTCTTGATCTTCTTCATTCATGGTTATGCCATGAATTCTGGGTACTCTGCTTCTGCTTCTTTAGGTTCTTCAGCAGGTCTCTTTCTGGATTTGTTGTAAACTGTGTCTTCATCAAATGTCACATCCCTGCTAATGTCAATCTTCTTGTATTCTGGGAAATATATTCTGTAAGCCTTCGATATTTTAGAGTATCCCACAAATATGCCCTTCTTTCCTGAAGGATCTAATTTTGTTCTCTTCTCTTTTGTTATGTGTATGTACACAGGACAACCGAATATTCTGAGATGGCTGACTTCTAGTTTCTTTCTAGAGAATACTTCTTCAGGAGTCTTGTTCTTGAGTACTCTATGTGGAGTACGGTTCTGTATGTATACCGCTGTTCTGGAAGCTTTAGCCCAAAGATGCATAGGAAGATATTGATCATGAAGCATTGCTCTTGCAGGTTCCATGATGGTTCTATTCTTCTGTTCCACAATCCCATTCTGTTGTGGATTATAAGGAGTGGACAACTCCCTCTTAATCTCTGATTCTTTGCATAGCTCTTTGAATTCATTCGAAGCAAATTCTCCGCCATTATCTGATCGAATGGTTTTGATCTTCTTTTCAGTATGGTTCTCGATCAAGGCTTTGAATTCCTTGAACTTACTGAATACTTCGTCTTTGTTATTCATAAAGTAAACCCATGTCTTTCTAGAAAAATCATCAATAAAAGAAACAGAGTATGTATACCCGCTTAGTGAGTTTGATGACATAGGACTGCATACATCGGAGTGGATGATTTCTAGTATGCCTTTGGCTTTTCTTTTGCTACTGGGAAATGTCTTCTTTGTTTCTTCCCTTTCGCACATCCTTTGCAGACACCATCATGTTTTATTTGGAATTCTGGAAGACCTTCAACAACTTTGCTTGCAATAGGTAGTGCTCTGTAATGCACATGTGCAATCCTTCTATGCCGAAGCTCATTTGGCTCTACTGTGTCATGGACCAAGGCTTGTTCTGGATGGCCCTTCAATTTGTACAAACCTCCTTCTTGTTCTCCAATTACCACTCCATCATCGATAGTCTTACCTCTTGGCCACATGATGACTTGACCATCTATGAATGCAACCCTCATCCCTTTAGCATCCAATGTTGATATGGAGAGAAGGTTATTCTTGAGTCCTAGCACAAACAATACTTCTTTCATTGTTAGAGACTTACCAGAGTCTAGTTTATATGAATATTCCCCACTACCTTTTATTGGATATTGGTAGTCATCTCCTAGTTTCACCTTGTGAGGTGATTCATGTTCTGACAGTCTTACAAAAGATTCCTTGAATCCCGTCATATGTTTGGAAGCCCCACTGTATATAAGCCAATCATCACTACCATGAGTAATGTTCCCCGTGAGAGCGGAGATCAAAACATATTCATTCTCGCTTGAATAATCTTCAATTTCATATCTGGATCTCTTCTTGGATGGTTCATCATCCTCTGCCGCATGAGCATGATGTCTTCTTTTGTTCCCCTTCTTCTTATGAGAGTGGCCCTTGTTCTTAGGGCAGTCTTTTGCAAAGTGACCTCTTTCATCACATGTATAACATCTCAATTTTGATATGTCTCTTCTACTGTTCTCTCTGAGATGAGAATCCTTACCTTTGGAGTAATGAGGTCTTCTTCTGCTTTTCTTGGAGTGGACTGTGAGAGCTTGGTCTTCACTTCCCATCTTCTCTTCTCAAGCTTCTATCTGTGCTTCTTCTTGAGAACATTCTTCCCATAGTCTGCTGAATTGGACTAACTTCTTTCTAGCACAGATTCCTTGGATGAAAGCATCCCATGACCTAGGAAGGCCATTCAGTGTTGCCATCACAATCTATGCATTCTCCACTTCTTCATCTACAACTTCTAATTGTTCCTTGATCTGAGAAACCCTTGTGAAGTAAGACTAGATGGTCTCTACATTTTGAATCTTCACATTCTTCAGTTGATTTCTCAGAGTCATCTTCCAGTTTATGTTCTTCCCTTCAAACAATTTGGTTAGGGCATCAAACATGGCTTTAGGTGTCTTGAGAGAGGACACCTGTGGGATAAGGTGATCCTTGATAGAATCAGCAATGATCCTCTTTTCCATAACAATCTTCTTCTTATGTAAGGCCTTTGCCTCATCTCCCTCCAGAACTGGAACCTCCTCATGAATGTAGGAGTCTAATTCATTCTCTTCCAGGACCAGGGAGATCCTATACTTCCAGGTTCGGAAGTTATCAGCTCCCTCAAGATTTTCATCAAGCTTGGTATGATGAGACATCTTAAAATGAGAATCGCAAATGGAAATACAAGAGATCTTAGATCTTACTAGGTCAAAATGTCAGATGTGAGACTTGAGCTGAAATCCTGTAGAGCTGGTTCAGGAGCAAATTATGGTTTTTCTTTTCCAGAGATCTGTCTATCCAAATGCCTTGAAATTTGTCCCTAACTTTGATTTTGGGGAGGAGATCAATCCAGGCTTGGGCTCACTAAAAAATTCCTCTTCTGTGAAAATCCCTAATTTTCGACAGTAGTGACAGGTCCAAAACTGAAAAACCTCAGAATTGGATTCTGCTTTGACAGAAAAATGCGCCCTAAGGAGGAGAGTTATTCCACCTTACTTTTGTTGAAAATCTATGGAGGAAGATCCACAAACGAGGAAGCCCTAGTTCCCGCAGCTGCACAGTGTCCTCTTCTCAGGTTAGCTCTGATACCATGTTAGTCTTTCAACATTAAGCTAGCATTATTAGGATCTTTAACTGAGAGAATAACAAGTACAACAATCAAACACAAGAGACAATGAACACAGTGTTTTTCCTTGGGGAAACCACAAAGGAGAAAACCCTGCAACTTCTTCAGAGATAGAATCAGCACCAAAATAGTAAAAGCCCCAAAACAGTAAGTGATCTCCCAATAGTAGTAATCTTCTTCTTGTCTAGCCCCAATGTCTTCTCCTTCCTCAACTATGCGCTACACTTGAGTGTGTATGACTTGTGTGATAAATAGAGACTCCAGTTCTCTATTTATACTAATCCTGACATGACTAAAACCCTACTAGGGCCCACCTCTACTAGGAGAGTCTAATAACCCTAGTGCCCCGGAACTGCGGGGACTTTAACACTTAGACAATCGGAGGGTTACCCACTATGACTTGACATTACTTGTTTACATTATTGATCCTCTTGAATGGAACATCGGGGCATGACAACATGACTCAAATACATAATAGATACATCCTGGAATAAACATCGGGTTACAATACATAAGATACATAGATGAATACATTCCGATGTTACAAATACATCAACATCAAGCAAGTGGAAACAAGCAAACAATACATGTGTATCCAAACATGAAATGATCTAAGCTAACAGTTAAGGAAGAAAGCTCTAAACATCAACAACACAACATCAATGTTTATGGAAATAGATTTGTATTAATGTAATCAAGGAGATACATATAATTACAAAAGGTAGGAATGTCACAACCAAGCCTTAACAATGCAACTTTCCATCCAACAATCCAAACCAAAGCCAAACCTCCAAAACAAGATAGTAAGCCACCTAGGAATTCCACCAGCATAATAGTACCATAGTCCTTCCTCTCCTCCAAATGGAGAGAGGGTTTAATTTATAAGGCTAAAGGGATAGAATAGGTTGAGGATTAGGAGGAGGGATCTAAGGGATCTTCCCCATAGGTTAGGAACCGAATGCCACATCACCTAAATTATAGGGATAGACATCCACCTCATATACCTTCGAGAAGGGTTTCGAATCTCTGTTTTTTTCCCTCAAAACGCCACCAGCGCACCTTCCATGAAGGGAAAGAGCACTGTCGTCTCACCTAGTAGTGGGAGATAGAGCATTGGCATTGAAACACCTAGCATGAATGGAAAAAGTTCCTTCAGCGAACCTAGCATGAAGGACAAGAGCACCGGCCTTCCTAGAGGGGGAAAAGAGGAAGAAAAAACCTAAGCATCAATCCAGTTTAGCAGAGATAAATTTGGGGATTAGGAAAAGGGTTAACACATGGATCAAGAGGACGAGATTTCGGTGTAACATAGATGATGCCCTAAAACCAAAATTTATTATTTAATATTTCACAAAACCAATTTCCAGCAACTTTGAAGAAAATCCTTCAAATTGAAATCGGTATTATGTACCTGTGAAAAAAGATCATGAATATGTAGTTCAATTGTGCACAGATGGAATGTAAGATCTGTAAAAGAGAAAATAAACATATGTATGGAAAATTATTCATAATCCCAAGGTAAGTATGCTCAAGTAGCCCAATATTTTCCATGAACAATTAGTGTAATTAGAGGTTGGGTGTATATTTATTGCCTTAAATTTGATAGTCCACTCCTTGATCCATTTTCAATCCACATTTGTTTACTTGATAGTGGTTAAAATAGCACGTGCTTGTACATGCGTGACTATAGCCATGTTACTTACTCACACCAATGGTATTTGATGTACTACTACTTCCCTAATTAACCAAGTTGGAGGATTAGATTCACTGATAAACCAATGGTGATGGAAGAGAATCATATATTCTTCATACTTGAATGGGAAGTATGCATGTAGGGGGGGAATCAGCCACCTTCACCAATGTGTTATGCTCCTATTATGCTCGCTTTCTTATGGTAGGGAGGTCCATTGTCAGGCGTTAATTGTCTTAGCCCAGAGCTTGTATTACCATTTTTATACCAGTGGTTGAGAAATGATCTTTTCTTCCCAACTAGTCTCATTAGCTTATTCCCACTAGAGGATCATGCCTCATGGCTTTATTTCTCCCCATTAATATTATTTCCCTTCATGAGTGAGTATCCTCTATCATATGGCAATTACAATGTTATAGTTCAACTCAAGTGGTCACCCGTCATCCCAAGCAATTTACCTCAGCGACCCATGGAATGATATTGATCATGTTACCCAAGTTTCGAGATACAACCATCATGAATAATCTCATGAAAGATAACATCCATTTGTATCTATCATGATGCATCCCAGAAACAACCGAAGGGGACGAACACAAAGACCTCCCATCCAACCCAATGCTGGAGTAGTTATTTCTTTTTAGAGGATGCATGACGATTGACCTACTAAAATAAATAGGGGTATGGAACTTACTACAAAATGGTGAATTCGAAGCTTTTGGAGCCTGTCATCTAAATTACACTCTTCATTTAATTATGTTAATCGTCATGCTACTAATTATGTTCATCATGGTCATGATATAGTTTATTTTAATATTCCTGAGATAAGGCACCACCAATTTATTTATAATTTCAGCCTCTTTTGACATTCCTTCTGAACCTCTAGTTTGTGGATAGAGAATCCTTCTTAAATTCCCACTCCTAATTGACCATCATCCAGTCAAACCATGTTTCTGAAATTATAGTTGTCTGTATAGCTTCAATCTAGAAGCTTCCCACTCTGTTCCTGCCTAAAGTTTATGGCTTTAATGAATCAAGCATATGGCAGTTCAACAATCTCTGCTGAAGTGTTGGCTATAGAGAAAGAATCAAGCAGTTCTAAGGATCCGACACAACAACTAAGCTGTCCAACTTGTTTAAAGCTTAGTAATTGCAACTCCTTCATATTTGTTTTTAATAATTTTACATGCTTCTAGATATGTGTTAGCAACACTAATATGTGGAAAAATGGCTTCATAAATGACACCGCCTATTAAAGAAAGTGCTTCATTATATTGTTTTTATAGTTCCTAACACAAGCCATATTAGAGTTTAAATTACATTTGTCTCGATACTAGGGCATATTTGGTTTAAATGATGGCAAGGTGCCATGCCCCTTGGAATATGGAATTAGGTAAGTGTTTTCAAAGTGGTATGAGTTTTTTTATAATGGCTTCAAGATACTCCCTATAAGATGGGAGAGAGGGATGGAGGGGAGTGGAGCTTAGCTGCAGAGTTCAGGGTTTTTGTAGGCATTTAGGGTTTACTAAAGCACTATATGACTTTGTACTGGTCTTCTGTGTATTCGTTGAGGTTCGTTATCTGGTTCTCATGGATGGTATTGGAACGCTCGCTAGGTAATGGTGATCCTTTGCTGGTTTTGGAGGTCATATTATCACCAGGACTGATTACCACATTGGGGGTTGGTATGTTAGACATGCACGTTGTTTGACCCTAGATTTGCATTGTACCTGACCACCCTTTTCGGCTGGATTTGAACCGGTCACCTCGGACTGTTTGGCAGTGAATTTTGTGGGTTCTGATTTAGTGGGTTTGCATTATTTTCATGAAGGCTCTAGATTTGATGGGTGTTTTTTCATTTGGTTGACTTCGGCGACGACAGACATTATCATGAGAACTGGTGCTCTGCGGCGACCAGGTACCTTCCGACATAGCTGTTTTTTATTGTTTTTTTAGTTCTTGGTTCTGGGGCTTGGTATAAACTCCACTACAAAGGGTTTATGGGCATTTTATTTTCCAGCCACCCCACATGGAGTTCACTCTCTCACCAGATAGTTAGTACCAACCATGATTAAAAAGTGGGAATCCTGTTAATTTATGTCGGGTCTATGGTCAGTATTTTTGGTGTTTTACATGATATTGCTATTTAATTATTTTGTAAATAGTCTCTTTTGGCTGTTTTGGCCATTGTCCCATTCTGGTTGAGTCTAAACCTGGGTTAAGGTCCGTTGAGAGTCTCATTGACTCAAGTTCCTTAGTATTGGGTGAGTTGGGTAGGGTTTCTCATTGACAGACAGTCACGGTTTTGGTTGTGTCGAGTGCCGGTCTTGTCTAACCCTTATATTGGTTGGGTTTGAGATATGTCTTCATGTGGTAACCCTGGTGCTCCTTCTGAGGGTGGTGTGGGTAAATTTTTTTCCTGGTCTCTAAACTCTAGCCGTGCCCGCCGGAAATTCAAGGCCCTTAAGGCGCTTGAAGAGAAAGATTGGTTCGTTCTGGGTCATGATGTATTCTTTGATAAGGCAGAAACCCTATGTCATAGTACCCTTATTGGGAGGTTAGAGTATTGTTCCATTTCTAAAGAAGAGTGGGTCGAGTGGGTGACTACTCATTGGAAGCCCATCATTCACTATGTCCCTTCGTTCAGTCTTCTTGCAAACAATTGGATGGTTTTTGTCTTTATTGAGGAGATTGATCCTACTCACATTTTAGGAAACCTTTGGACCATCCTGTAGGGATCCTTGGTTTTGAGCCATTGGCATTTAGGCTTTGATCCCCTCATAGAAAGGGTCACTATTCATCACCTGTGGGTTCTTTTACTTGCCTTACCTTTTCCTTTGTGGAATAAAGCTATTCTTACTGGGTTGGCAAACTCGATCGGGCGGTTTGTTGCTCTTGAAAAGGACTTTCACTTGATTTTTGAAAAGTGACTAGCTAAGGTTTTGGTAGAACTAGATATTTCCAAGGGATTACTACTTGAGATTTATCTTGTTTGCGGTGATCGGGTTATTAGCTAGAGAGTAGACTACTTGCACATGCCTTTTAGGTGCAACTATTGCCACGAGACTGGACATTTACGCAACTCTTGCACTCTTCTTCGCAGGGGTCGTTCGGTTAAATAGGGGTTTGATCTTAGTTCTGGGTCTATTTCTCCTTCTCTTGAAATCTATATCCCCTTTATGGAGCCTTTGGAACCCACTCCTGAAGCAGTTTTTGTCTCCTCATCACCTACACCTTATGAATGACTATCTAAGGGAGAACTAATGTTCATAGAAGACATTGAAGTATGTGCTCGTCTCTCTCATACATTGGAGTATGATAATCCCTAGTTAATTCCCTCCCTTGCTCCCCAAACTATGGCTACTGCTCAGTCTGAGGTGGGTCCTCCCCCTTTCAATTTGGAACACTATCCCTCTCTCCCTGCTTCCTCCACCACCCCTCCCTCTACTTCACCTATTACTGCTTCTTCACATGTCAACTTACTACCGTCAATTCCCAGAGATTCTCCTGCCTTCCTGGATCTCTCTCTCTTGAATTCCCTTTTTATTTTTTCTGATAAAGACCCTATATCCCCCTCCACTCTCCCCCTGGACTCCATTCGTTTTAAAAATGTAACGATCTGTAAGGCTAAGAAATATTCTTCAGAGGTGACTGGGAATTTGGGATCTTACAATCCTCTCTCAATTAGATTAAAGAATGTTGCAAGGAAACCTCGTTCTTCTCCCTCTTCTTCACAGGTACTTAGAGCAAGCATACCTGATGAGTCTGGTTCTCCATGAAGATTTTATCCATGAAAATTCGGGGTTTTGGAGGGTTTTCCAAACAAAATCCCCTTTCCTCTCTCTTATTTGATTTAAATCCTAATATGATTCTGTTATAAGAAACTATGTGAAATTACACTCAATCTCTTCTATTTTTCTCGATATTCAAGCCTGGGTGGGAGTTCTATGTTGTATATGCTTCTAGACTTTCTGGAGGACTCCTTGCGGGTTGGAACCCTCTCTTGGTTCAATGCAAAGCCTTCTCTTCCTTTGCTGGTATTATAATCAAAGCCAACATAAAAGCAATTTATGAGATCCTTTCTATATTTAATTGTGATGGGCCTCATGCATAGAGAACTGTGTTTTGGGATAACATTCAGGTTGGTGGTTTACTTTCTTTACTCAATATAATCTTGTCCGGTGACCTTAATTTTACTGTCTCTTCATCTGAAGTTTGGGGTTCAAAATCTAGGAGTGATCCCTTGGCTTCCTATTTCTCTCAACTGATCACTAGCAACAATCTGGTTGATCTCCCCATGAACAATCCTGGCCCTACTTTGAGAAATGGTCATGTTGGGGATGTAGGCATTAGCAAAAGACTTGATCTCTTCTTATTATCTTCCCATCTTCTCCCTATCCTTGCATACTACAGGTCCTGGGAAACTCCTTCGGATGTATCATACCACTATCCCATTTTCCTGGAATGGGGTCCAATACTTGCTTCTTAGTGTTACCCCTTTAAATTTAATAGGGACTGGCTCTTGGAAGAAGAATTCCCCCCCCCTTGTTATGTCTTCCTGGAAGGATCCTTTGGCTACTAGACCTACAAACCATTTGGATTCACTCACTAAAAATTTGGGTAGACTAAAAGACACTGTTAAAGGTTGGGAAAGGAAGAAATTATGTGAAAGGAAAAAATTGATGTTGGATATAAATGATGAGATTTCTAATATTATTTTGGTGGAATCTTGGTTACTGACAGTAGATAATGCTAACAAGATGAAGGATCTTCAAGAAAAAAAAGGGAAATACGTGGCACATGAGGTTACTACTCAGAGACTTAAGAGTAGAGTACTTTCAATGCAAGAAGGAGATGCCAATACTAAGTTTTTTCATGCTTATGCGTCAGCGAGAAGAAATTCCAAAGCTATCTGGTCTCTTAAGGATAAAAATGGTAACTTGGTTTCAGATGATGATTCCCTTAAGAAACTAGGTAGACAACATTTCAGTCATTTATTTAAGGATGATAAGGCAACAAATATTGCTGACCAACTAAAGGTGATTAGGCTCTTCCTGACATTGACACAGGATACGTATGTTGACAGTTTGCTTGAACCTATTACTCTTCAGGAGGTTGAAGCTGTTCTAAAGGGATTCAAGAAGGATAAAATACCTAGTCCTGATGGATGGCCGGTTGAGTTCTTTCTGGCCTTTTTTGACCTGATAGGTGAGGAGCTAGCATCTGGAGCAGAACAAGCTAGAATTGAGGGGTTTGTTCCTGGCTTAGTAAACTCTACATTTCTGACTCTGATACCTAAGTATGAAAATCCTGCCACCTTTGCTGATTTTTTCCCTATCTCATTATGTAACCTTGTTTACAAGGTCATCTCTAAAATTGCAACGCTTTGTCTGAAACCTTTACTAAATAGGGCCATTTATGCTCAAAAATTTGGTTTTTTAAAGGATCGTCATATCACTGAACCAGTTGGTGTTACCCAATAAGTATTACACTCTATCAAAACCAAGAACTCAAATTTTTTGGTACGGAAGCTGGATTTAGTCAAAGCATTTGACATGGTTAATTGGACTTTTCTGAGACTCTTGCTTATGCATATTGGAATCCCTCTGATTGGTGTGAACTAGATTATGGGATGTGTAACTAACTCATGTTTCACAGTCTTAGTCAATGGGACTCCATCTGATTTTTTCCCAGCCTCAAGGGGAATCCGTCAAGGTTTTCCATTATCACCCTTATTATTAATTTTGATCATTGAGAATCTCAGCAAGATTATTATGGATGCACAACAAAAAGGACACATTAAAGGGTTTCAGTACTCCCCATAGTCTATATTTAACTCACTTGTTATTTGTTGAGGATGTGATCTTATTTGGTCTTGGAACTGTTGAAGAATGGGGTGCATACAAAGAAGCCCTAGACTTATTTTGTTCGGCAACGGGTATGTCTGTCAGTATGGAAAAATATTCTTTCCTGTACCAAAATGTTGATGAAGAGACTAGACGTCAAATATCTATGCTGCTTCCCTATAGCATGGTGCCTATCACTTTAGTTTTCAAATACCGGGGATATCTCTTAAAGCCTCTGGGGTATTGAACCTCTGACTAGAGATGGATGGTAGATATGTTTTAAAATAAGATAAAAAACTGGACTTATAGGCTGCCTACACTTGGGGGCAGAATAGTACTTATTAAATATGTGCTTACAGGGTTAGGGGTATATTTTTTTGCACTAGAAAGGTGTCCCAGATCTATATTGAATGCATTGAGGAGCTCCATATTTACATTCTTGTGGGAAAATCAGATGGTCATCAACGATATCATTTGGCGAATTGGAGAAATGTTTTTGCTCCTGTCGAATTCGGTGGTTGGGACATTAAGAATTTAGAGTGGTTTGGGATTTCTATCAGACTGAAGAGTATGTGGCATCTTCTGTTGGGGAATGGTATTTGGAGCTGGATCATTGCACATAAATATTTAAAAAATAGACCTTTGGAGGACTATATCCATGCTCATAATTTCACTGTCATCGATACTTCATATTTATGGAACGGCTTTATTAGAATATTGTCTTGGATTACATATAAGCTCGGCTGGAAGGTGGGATATGGAATGAAAATCTGTTTGGGTGTTGATCCTATAGCTGGACTTGATGCATCATATTCACTCCTAGTGGACCTAAGGGATTATTTAGTAGACTATGGGATTACTTGCCTCGCTCAGGCTCAAAAACTGGATTGTCTCTCAGATGGTTATAATGGTTGGTACTTAGCAACTGATCTAGACTTGGGGGGAGATTGGGATGATCTTTGGTAATCATTTGTCAAAGGCCTTTCTCATGGTGTAATCAAGATTAGGAATACTGAAGACTCTCTGCTCTGGATGTATGATAAAAAATCAGGTAAGGTTTCGACAAAAAAAGCATATGAACTTATTGTGTCTGAATATTTACCTCCATCTTCAGATTGTATTCTCTCACAGGTTTGGAAATTCAATATTCCACAGTAACTTAAGTGCTTTACTTGGCTGGTGTTTTATAAGAAAATAAATACTTGGTATAACCTATGTAAGAGGGGATGGCTCGATCCTAACAAATGTAGCCTATGTAAGAAATATGCTGAATCAATTGATCATTTGTTTGTTGGCTGCTCCTTCACACAAGAGGTATTACACAAATTAGGCAGTATATTTGATGTTTAGGTGGATTGGTCATATCTGACTCTTTCAAGGAACCTTATCAGCTGGTTCTCAAAGGATGGGGAAATTTTGTATCTACCTATTTTTTTCATCTAGAATCTTTGGAACACCAGAACCTGCCTTATATTTTAGAATATAGAGCCTAATATTACCAGACTCTATCATAGGATTATGTTAGAGGTATCAACTCATCAAGTTCCTCAAGTAAAAAGGTCCAAAGTCAGGAATATTGGAGATCCTCTAGCCAAACAATTTCCTATGGCATTCTTTGATGGAGCTGCGACAGATTCAATTGGAGGTGCGGGTGTATGTATCTGGATTAATGGAAATCATTTACTCTCTATTAAGTTAGACTATGGACACAACTCTAATACAAGAGCTGAGCTACTAGCACTTTGGGAATTATTGTACATCGCCAAAGATATTGGATTACCATATATATATGTATTTCACAACTTCTCTGTGATTATAAATTGGGAAAAGGAAGAATCCATACTTGCCATTGTGAACTTAGAGGCTTGGTGCGACAACACCAAAAAGTGTATTTATTCGTTCACATTCATGGATTTCAGCCATGTCTATAGGGAATATAATATGAGGGCAGATACATTATCCAAGGAAGGGCTTCATATGGCTCCGGGCCATCTTACCTTATGGAAAATTTGTGAAGGAGAACTATTTGGGGAAGTTGTACTTCATCTTTTTTGAGAGCTTTGCTCTGATATGCCTAAGGCCTGTTGGTCTTTGTTTTTTGGCTTGGGTTGAGCATGTTGGGAGTAAGATGACTAGTCACTTCATTTGAAAATTTTGAGAGGACACAATCCCTGACTTGGATAATGCCTCTAGGCTCGTATTATCTTCTTTAGAGACATAGTTGGTTGATAGTTATGCAGTGAGTATTATGAGAGGAACTTTGCTGATACATAATGCCCATGTATTGACATTAGCTGGTTTTGAGAGATCTCTCTCTTCTTGGTAAAATTTGTTTATGTATTTCTGGAAAGTGGTTAGATACCATATATTTGGATTTGATATTTTGATGATGTACCCAATTACCTTTGATTCAATAGAATATCAATGAATGCTTTTTTCGTCTGAAAAAAAAAGTAGTATGAGTTTTGGAAACATACTTCAAGAAATGGGGAAATAGAATATATATAATTTTTAAATATTTATAGATATTATGTACTTTAATTTTTAAAGAAAATATGAAACATCCATTTCATTTGTTTATATGTTAATGTTTTATTTAATACTTATTATGTATTTATTTGTTTATATGTTATTGTTTTTATAATAGTTATTATGTATTTATTTGTATTATTATTATTTGTTTATATATTATTGTTTGTAATAATTATTAGATATTTATTTGTATTATGTTATTGACCAACAATAATTAATAGTGTTATAAAGTCTAATAACACTACATATTAATACATTCATAATATTTATTTATATATTATTGTTTTTAATAGTTATTATGTATTTATTTGTATTATTGCTATTGACCATTAATAATTAATAGTGTTATATAATCTAATAACAATATATAACATTTATTAACACATTCATAAAATTAATGCAATTTTGTGCTAGGGTGCTTTGGTAATTCATTATACTTAAGAACCCTAATAAATTGATGAAAATCACTATAAAGTAGAAAACTGCTTAGACTAATTATTACCTAATATCATGTCTTCTAGGGGCACTGGAAAAAGACATTCTAAATCAAGGTTAATTAGGAAATCCACTAACAGGATTGGGGAAACATCCCCAATAGGAGTGATGTATATAAAAATATGTGTTGTCTACACCACAATAGTATATAGGAAAATAATTAAGTCCCTGAACAACCAACCAAACAAGAGTTCATAAATAACCAATCACATAGAGTCTCCATTTTTATAGCTCAAGATGGTTAAAAATCATTATGTATTCGAATTCTTGAATGTTATCTAGAATCCATTAAACTATTTAGTTTTAAAATTGCAACATGCCTAAGGAAGAACAAGCTTCCAGAGAGTTGAAGGTCTCAATAACAATGTCTGCAGTCAATTGCCCTACTCCATTTGCATTTCAACGAATGTAATTATGGGCCTTTAGTATTGGTCTTGTGAAATATATTATTTTAATGCAAAGCTTTTGGTCATTTTGTGTTTTTTTAATGTAGTGGCAACAACTGGGGTTGAAATCAAAGGCCTATGGCCTTGAATAATTATCATTGTGCTCAAGGGCCATGAAATAATTGACATTGCTTCATGGACCATTCTTTCACTTTTGTTTTTAGTTTATTCTCCTTTATTATGTTGTTAGGATGATAATCTATTTATATATTTATTTTATGTCCTAATTTTGTGATCAATCCCATTTTAGATACAAAACAATCAACTTTGGAAGTGAGTGTATGGATGTAAGTATGCAAACATAATCTATGTTTTTGCAAGGGTTAGAAGGTTCACTAACATTCTAGAATACTATATCCTTGGCATCCACACTAAGATAATTGTTGTTGATAGGTCTCATATAGTAGTACACTTACGGTTTCTAGGGAATAGTGATTTTTGCAATCCCATTAAGCCAATTTCTTGAGTTTTGTTTAAAAATCCTAGAAAAGGTTTATGGATTTCATAACCTGCTTGATCATATATTATGAACTTATACAATCTATCATCATTTTTCGACCATTAGATACTCAAATTTGTGTATTGATCCTTTTTACCATTATAGAGGTCTCTGTAAGTTAGGTTCCCAAATTCTTAAAGGGTGCTAGCTCAATGGAAGAGCGCCTGCCTTACATGCAGGAGGTTGGTGGTTTGATTCCTCCATGCCCTAATGATGTTATAATAGCGGTTAGAAACAAGTAAATTAGTAAGAAAAAAATAAGAGATAAGTGACCAAAAAAATGACCAAAATTCATATATCAAACTACTAAAAATGACTAAATTAGTGACCAAAAAATGAGAGATGCAAAACTAGGCATTAAAAAGGATGCATTACGTGGCACTAATGATGAAGCCAAACATGGCGTTGATATGGTAGCAATGTAAGATGTGAAACTAGGCATTAAAAAGGATGCAACACATGGCGCTAATGATGAAGCCAAACATGGTGTTGGTATGGTAGAAAAATAAGACATTACTTTGGATGAAAAACATGGTGCTACATAGGAAGCAAAATATGGTGCAATAATAGAAGCAATATTTAGCGTCATTTTGGTAGCAAAACACAATGCAAAAAAGGAAGAAAAAATTGGTGCAAATTTGGAAGCGAAAATTGACACATATTTGGAAGTAAAACATGGTGCAAAATGGGATGCTAAAGTGGTAGAAAANTAGTGGTAAATTGGATTTAACCGTGACACAATTATATTGCAACTCACTAACAATATTATATAACTCAAATATTAAATAATATTTGTGTCGAATACTCCTATGCATAAAAACTAGAACTTTTACACAGTGAAATAAAAATGGATTCTTTGTGTCTTTCACTGAACAGTAAATGTAAACAACATTCACTCTGGTAAATATGGAAAAGATTGTGCGGCTAAATAAAATTTTTACCAAACCATAAACTATGGAATTATATTTCTTGTGACGACGTAACAAAAAACTTACAACCGTAAATACAAACTTGGAATTTACGAGGATGTTTCACCTGTTACAGAGGTTCGTCTCTTCTTACAAAACACAAAAGTTTGAGCTTCAGACTCTTCACATAGTTTTTTTTCTTCTTCACCACACACTTGCATTGTTCTTTTCTTCTCCTCTACTGTCTCTTGAGAGTGTATACTGATTTACAATCTTCTTCATATAGGAGACTTCTATCGACTAAAATTGCTTGTCTGTGAAGCTACCGACTTAACATTAAACAATGTAATAACTATCTACCTAGAAACTTAGCTTTGGCAATTAAATTCAACTGGATTATATACGAGAGACGTGAACTCTTCATCCTTTCAAACTGTCTGACAATTTTTGACTTGCTACAGACTCTAATACAGTTGGTCGGATCAACGAGTAATTAATATTTCCAACAATCCCTCTTAATTATGAGCAGATCAAAATTTTAAAACAAAATATCACAAAATGTTTCAAAGCTGAAACTTGCTCTATTTATGACAGATTTCATTGAGCAGAACTTGTCATTCCTAAATAAATTCGGAGACATTGGAATGTATCCCTTTCCAATGGTTTTGTAAAGATGTCGGCAAGCTAATCTTCAAACCTACAAAAGTATAAACAAATTTCTTTGTTGTTCACCAACTCTCTTATAAAATGTTACCACCATGTATCTATGTGTTTGGTTTTCTTATGAAACACATGTTTCTTTGACAAATCAATGGATGAATTGTTGTCACGAAAAATAGTTGTTGGTTCTTGCTGGTTCTATGACAAGTCTTTTAACATTCTCCATGTCAAAATGAATTGACATGCAGCACCTGTAGCTGCAACATACTCTGATTATTTAGAAGATATAGTTACTATGGGATGTTTCTTTGAAGCCCACGACACAACACCTGTACCAAAATGAAGTGTACCCAGATGTGCTTTTCCTATCATCTGTGCTCCCTCCATTGTCATTGTCAGTGTATACAATGAGTTTAAAATTTTCTGAGGTTGAAGACATTATGAGAAGGTATTTTGTGCCACTTACATACCTCAGAAATATTTTACCTGCTTTCCAATGAGAGTCTTTTGGTGACTCCATGAATATTGAGATCATACTTACACCATACATGATGTCTGGTCTCATTGTTGTTAAATACATAAGGCTTCCAATAAGCCTTTTAAATAGCGTAGGATCTACAATTGATACATCGTCATCTTTGCTCAATTTTAAACCTGTTATTATTGGTGTTGGGGATGACTTGCAATTAGACATATTGAATATTTTTAAAACTGTACTTGCATACTTTGAATGTGATATAAAAATACCACTTTCAGACTACTGGACTTCAATTCCTAGGAAAAACTTCATGAACCCCAAATTAGTAATTTCAAATTCACTTTACATGACTGTTCTAAATTATTTTATGCCAAAATCACCAGTAAATATTAAATCATCTACATACAGACAGACAAATAACATGTTACCTTTCTCATTCACTTCGGTGTACAATGTTGGCTCACTTTCACTTCTGTGAAATCCATTCTCAATGAGATAGGAATCAATGCGACTGTACCAAGCTCTCGGATCTTGCTTCAAACCATAGAGTGCCTTTTTTAGCCTGTACACTTTGTGTTCATGTCTTGGAAATTCATATCCTTGTGGTTCTTCCACATATACTTCTTCATCTAGATATCCATTCAAAAATACCGACTTAACATCCATTTGATAAACATGCCATTTATTTTGTGCATCGATGGACAAAACAATTCTAATTGTATCCATACGTGCAACTGGTGCTAAGGTTTCATTGAAATCTATGCTGGGATTCTATGTGAACCCTCTTGCTACCATTATTTATTTTTGCTTTTGCACATTCCCATCAACATCTTTCTTGGTTTTGTAAAACCATTTGACATTGATTACATCTTTATCTTTTGGTACATCAACCAATTCCCATGTTTGGTTTTTCTTAATGCATTCTATTTTTTCATCCATGGCTTGTGCCCATACTTCTTCAACAGCTTCCTCAAATGTTAGTGGATCATCTATTTGAGAAAACAATGCAAAGAGAGAGAAGGAATTTGGTGTACCAGTGTCATATATTTCATGCATACTTCTTGTATTTACCGGATCTGTTGATGTCGAACTAGTTGATGGAGTATCTTGTCCCCTTGGTGTGCTTGATGGTGTATCTTGAGCTATGACTTGTGTCAAAATTCCTTATGCTAGACCATGTCTCAATGTCATGGGAGTCTGCGGTGTTGTGACCGTTTGACTTACATGTGGTCTTTAAACCACTTCCTCTGCCATGTCATCATACTCGACATTCGACACAATTTTTTCATTCTTCTCAATGGTTCCATCCCATGATTCATTCTCAACGAATTGAACATCACGACTGATGATCACTTTCCTTGCGACAGGTTCATACAACTTGTAGGCTTTTTTGTATTCATAATAGCCAACAAAAATGCATTTTATCCTTTGTTGTTTAATTTCTTTCTCATCTCATATGGCACATGAGCATATGCGATGCAACCAAATTTTTTTAAATGAGAAACACTATGATTCATACGTTCCCATGCTTCTTGAGGAACTTTGTTCTTCACTCTCTTTATTGGACATCGGTTCATAATGTATACATCAGTTGCGACTGCTTTAGCTCAATATTCATTTGGAAAATGCTTGGATGCCAACATGCTATGTGCCATCTCCATAATGGTTTTGTTATTTCTTTCCACGACACCGTTCTGCTGAGGTGTATACCGCGCAGTGAATTGATTCTGTATGCCATGGGTTTTGCAAAAATTTATAAATTCATTTGAAACATATTCACTGCCTATTTCCTTTCTAAGGATTTGGATGCGGTGACCACTCTCGTTCTCCATGAATGTTTTGAACTACTAAAAACAACTAAATGCATCAGATTTATGTTTCAAAAAATATGCCCATGTTTTACTTGAGTAGTCATCAATAAAAGTAAGAAAATAATTGCAACCACCAATGGATGATGTCTGCATTGGACCACAAATATCAAAGTGCACAATCTTAAGTGGTGTGCATTCTCTGTATGACTTTCTGACTGCAAAAGTCTCTCTATGATGTTTGCCAAAAATGCAGCCTTCACAAACTTTGTCTAGTTTGTCGATCAATGGAAATCCTTTTACCATATTCTTTGTGTGTAATATCTTTAGCCCACCAAAATTCAGATGTCCAAATCTGAAATGCCATAGCCAGAAATGATCTTGAACTTCTGTTTGAAATGCAGCTTGAAAATCAACATTGTCATTTTCTTTCTTGTCACAGTGTATGAACTCTTCTTTACTTTCTACCTTGAATGCAACTCTTGTATTGTCTGGAACTATCCTCAATGGAAACAAGCGATTACTTTTCATTGGCACCTTTGCTATCAGCTGGTTGCTTGGACATATGTCTTTAATCACACAATGTTTGTCCTCCATGTAGACTCTGTAACCCTTTTGTATCAACTGTCCAATACTCATCAAATTGTGTTTCATACCTTCAACATGATAAACATCAGGTTTATACTTATGCTCCACCTGTTTGGTAAGAATAACAACAGTTGCTTTTCCCAAAACAATAACTTGGACATTATTTCCAAGTGTAACATCAGTTTGAACTGAATTATCTAGACTAGAAAACAAATTTAAATTACCAGTCATATGATTGCTGCAACCTAAGTCTAAATACCATATGTCACATGGAATTTCTTGAATGGTATTGCATTCAATTGGGGATGTGCATGCCATCAACATTGCGCTCGACAAAGTGCAGGTGTTTGTCGACTGATTTCGGCTTTCCTTTCCTTGGTCATAATGATTCTTCCTGCATTCATATGCATATTGACCAAATTTATTATAATAATGACATTGAATTTTTTATTTATCAAACCTCTGACCACTTGGATAACTTGGGTTTTTATTCTGTCCTCTACCAATGACATTTGCAGGATTACTGCTGTGTCCTCCTCTTGAGAAGTTTATTCCTCTACCTCTAGAATTATTTCCCCTTGCCTCTTCCATGACTCATGGACGATTGTGGTGCAAATGCACCTTCCAATGGTTTGTTTGTTTTGTCGAGTTTGTGTTCATGATTGATGAGTGAAGCTTGCATCTCATCAATGGTGAACATTGTTATGTATTTGTTTTCTTCCAAGGTCACAACCAAGGATTCAAATCTTGGGAAAGACTTTTGAGAAATTTTTCAACCACTCTTTGTTCTACTATGGTTTCTCCATGACATTTCAGTTGATTTATCAAACCAAAAACTCTAGCGTAGAATGAGTCCACTGACTCTAATTCTTTCATGGATAGAGCTTCAAAATATCTTCTCAGAATATGCAACTTTGAAGTCTTTACCTTGTCCAAACCTTGATAGGCAGTCCCCAATGTGTCCCATGCTTGCTTTGCAGTATTTGCTGCTTCTACTCTTGGGAGTATACTTTCATGCATGGCTTGGTGTATGTAGAAGAGAGATTTTACATATTTATTCCTCTATTCCCTAAGGGCATATTTCTCATCTTGTGAGAGATTATTATATGCTGCTTGATATGCTGGTTCTGCATAACCATTCTGAACAATATCCCAAACATCTTGACCTCTGAACAAAGACTTCATTGTTAGAGACCAATATTCATAATTCTTTCCTGTAAAAATCAGAGTTTGTAAACTCGACATATTTGAACTGGAAGTAGAAGCCATTTTTAATTTTTAAATTCCTTTAGAAAATTACTTTTTCCCTTTTAAGACAAGATTTCTTTCCTAAACGTACTTTGATACCAGATCTCAGGAGAAACGACGGCCGCGGCAATTAACTTGAGTTACCGTGTAAGACAACATTTTTGTTTTCCCTTTTAACTTTTGTATAATTTCTTGCGACTAATATACTTGCAACAAAATTACTACATAGAGTTACTGTGAGGGAATTTCCACCCGAATCAATTTTACCTCGACAGACTTACTTTACTTTCCACCACCTTTTACTGTGACATGAATTAGGTTGCGACAACTTTATATTTCCTAGTCTTAAAGAATTAGGATATGAAAAACACTTTTCACCCGCAGTAACTTGGATTTAACTGTGACACAACTATATTGCAACTCAGTCACAATATTATATAACTCAAATATTAAATAAGATTTGTGTTGAACACTCATGTGAATAAAAACTAGAAATTTTACGCGGTGAAATAAAAATGGATTCTTTGTGTCTTTCATTGAACAATAAATGTAAACAACATTCACTCTAGTAAATATGGAGAATATTGTGCGGCTCAATAAAACTTGTATAAAAACATAAAATATGGAATTATATTTCTTGTGACGACGTAACAAAACAATTATAGTCGTAAATACAAACTTGGAATTTAGTAGGATGTTTCACATGTTACAAAGCTTCGTCTATTCCACACTTTTACAAAACATAGAAGCTTGAGCTTCAAACTCTTCACAGAGTTTTTCTTATTCTTCTCCACACACTTGCTTTGTTCTTATCTTCTCCTCTCTTGTCTCTTGAGAGTGTATACAGATTTACAATCTTCTTCATATAAGAAGCTTCTACCGACTAAAATTGCTTCTATGTGAAGCTACCGACTTAACATTAAATACTGTAATAACTATCTACCTAGAAAATTAGCTTCAGCAATTAAATTCGACTGGCTTATATACGAGAGACATAAACTCTTCATCTTGTCAGACTGTCTGACAATTTTTGACTTGCTACAGACAGAGTCAGCTGATTTTCTATTCGGATCAGCGAATAATTAATATTTCCAACAAATTTAAATACAAGTAAGAAGGCCACCTGATGACTTGTAAATGTGATTGGTTTACTATTTGATGTAGGTTGAGTTGGTTAATTGGTTGGAAATTTTATTGTATAATTGTATGTTAATGATTTATGTCAAAGGACACCCAAAAATATGAATCGTCTTTAGAGTAGAACTCTACATAGTCGATCGTCATGCAAAGAAACAAGTTATGCACTCTTTTTTCCTGTATTTTTTGCATACATAATTTAAAGCGTCCAATGTAACAACATGCTTGATGTTGAAGGGATTTAGTTCTGTCTCTATCGACCTATCCTATATTGGAAAGCTAGCTAGAAAACCCCTCGAGTCTGAAAATATTTGAGAAACAATTCCGCTGCCTTGAATGGGTATAAGCAGTTGTGAAGCACGCCATATATGACATGTGGAAATCTGGCATTTTGTTTAACCCCACCAACTACGATTGCATCTAGTTGCTTCTTCAAAACCTGGGTGCTTAAATGGCATCTCTGTGATATATGTAGGTGGAAGTTAATGGTAGTTATGCAAATCCTCTATACAAGTTCTTGAATTCAAGTAAGGGTGGACTTTTTGGTGACAACATAAAGTGGAACTTCCTGAGTGTTCGATTCGCAACATTGCATTTACACATCCATATTTCTAGACAATTTCTCATGACCTTGGGTAAGAATCTCCTCTATTAGATAGTAGCTTCTTGTCATTCTTCATAGAGCATCATTTCTCTCACAACAGCAAATGACAATGTCGAAGAAATCACCACCTCGTGGCTCTTGTTTGATTAGGCTTCCTTGAGTAGTATTCCTTCGTTATTTTATGGGAGTTTAAGGCATTATTTCATGTTACACTCCCTTAGACTGCTTTGTGTTCCAATATGGTTGATTTAAGGTGTCAGATTGAATCAGGAGCACTATTGGGGTCAACCAAGGGTGCCCCTTTTCCCCACCTTGTTTGGGATTTGCATTGATGAGCTGGACTCCTTCCTTCATGAATCTATTGAGGACTTGAAGGGAATGTTATTATTAGTTATGCGGATATCTCCAAGATGTTATAGGTTCCCCTCTCTACTTGTTTTTATTTTTCGGTTGCATAATCATCCTTTTTACGTCATAATCTATTTAAAATCCATTTTTTTCTAACTTGCAGGACTATATCAGTTATGCGGATATCTCCAAGATGTTATAGGTTCCCCTCTCTACTTGTTTTTATTTTTCGGTTGCATAATCATCCTTTTTACGTCATAATCTATTTAAAATCCATTTTTTTCTAACTTGCAGGACTATATGGAGGGTTTGATATAACCTAGGATACAAACCATTCGACTTGTCAATTTCCTCTCTGGAAAGAACCCTTTTCCCTATATATTTCATATTCATATAAATACAATTCAAATGCTAACGGAATCTGATGTTTAGGGCTTACAAATGTGTTTTAGGATTGATTTGACCTTAACTCCATATTTCGCTCACTTAGGCTAATTGTAGTTTTTAGCTGGTAAGTTCCTATGCTAGCTTTGGTTTATTCTCATGTAATTTCATATTTATTTTGTGTTTAAGGGTGAACTTATTTAACAATTGTTCATTTAAGTTTGGAATTTGGTAATTTTGGATTTTGACACCTCACCCAAATTTGACAACCTTAGTTCAATTCTAGGTGTGTGCAGTTGTTGGTGCCGTATTATGCCTAATGATGTAAAAGGGGAATATATTTTGTAAAAGGGGGTAATGATAAAAATAAAAGAAATTTAATGACTCAAATACTTAGGTTTGGGTTTATGACTCATTTAGGATTCATCATCCTATATAAGGATTCCTCGAGAAGAGTTAAAGGAATATATTGTGCGATATCGAGATATTTGAGACTCAACTATTTGGTACTTGAGCTTGACTAAAGGGATTTTGACATGATAGGATTTGGAGTAACTTGCCTCCCTACCTCTATGACAAGGAGGGATTTTTTTCACTTTGTTCTCAACATGAATAAGATATACAAATTTAGTTTATGTTATTTTTATGTGTTTAGATTATTGTTCATGTTGTTCTTTCTTGGAATCTCTGGTTTTAGTTTATGAATGAAAATGTGTAAATCAAGGGAAATATCTCCCCATGCATATCTATGGAATTGTTGGCATATAAATTCAACAAATGGTGCACAAATTAGGAATCCTCATGGGGTTTACCCTCCCTTGGTTTGGGTGGAATCAATGTCAAGGGAAGTGGATGAACTTGGGTCCAAATTTTTTTGTCGTAGATCTATGAGGAGGTAGCGCGAGGATACTAGTTCTACATGTTGGTTGTGGAACCTAATTATCTTCCTAATTCAAATGATTGTTTCAGTCATGTTTGTATTATCATCCAATCTATATGGGGGTCTGAGGGGATGGACTAGCCCCCTGAATTAAGGGTTCATGGGGGTTCAGTGGTGAGAGCCCCCAATGAATTTTTTGTGAGATTTTTATCATTCAAGCTAGCATTATGGTCTTAGGATCTTTTAACTAAGAGAATAACATGCACAACAATAAAACACAAGAGACAAGAGATAAAAATAATTTTCCTTAGAGAAACCATAAAGGAGAAAACCCCACAACTTCCTTAGAGATAGAATGAGCACCAATGGCAACAGTAAAACCTAAAAACATAAAGATGATCTCCACAGCTTCTGTCTCTCTCTCTCTCTCTCTCTCACTGAGAGAGCTTCTACTCTCTCACTCATGCGTCCCAATGAGTGAGTGTGTGTGTGATAAATACAGAGGCTCACTCTCTATTTATATTCTTTTGTTCACTTGAAGCGCACTCCAACATGTCAGACTCATTAACAATTACTTACTAGAGCCGACATCTCTAGGAGTGTCTAATAACCCTAGTGCCCCACAACTTGTGGGGACTTTTCCCTCTGCTCAACAAGGAGGGTTAACCTTGACCTAGATGGTGGGGAGTATTTCCCTAACTTACAATGACTCACCTAGGGTCGACTTCACTAGGATAGTCTAATAACCCTAGGGCCCCACAACTACGAGGACTTTAATCCTTGACCAATAGGAGGTTTACCCATAATGAATTGACATGACTTTCACATTATAGAAACTTCCCTATCGGAACATTGAGGCATGACATGAGTCAATTACATTATAGACACATCCTGGAATAAACATCAGGGTACAATACATAATATATACAGATGAATACATTCCTAAGTTACAAATACATCAACACTCCCTCTTAACTAGGAAGGTATTCTCTTGACACAATTTATCAGCACAAGTCTTCTTCTCTGTATCATCTGAATCATCGTCAAGTTCTCGTCATCTTCATATTCAAGTAATATTCATCTTCAAGTCATCTTCATCTTCAAGTCATCTTCATTTGTACTTGGATCATCATTCGATCTGGATCATCATCACTGGATCTAGATCATCACTCAATCTGGATCATCATCATCGGATCTAGATCATCACTCCATTTGGATCATCATCATTGGATCTAGATCATCCCTTGATCTGGATCATCATTGCTGGATCATCATCAAGTCTAGATCATCACTGCTGGATCATCATCAATTCTAGATCATCACTTGATTTGGATCGTCTCTACTGGATCATCATCAAGTCTAGATCATCACTTTATTTGGATCGTCTCTACTGGATCATCATCAATTCTAGATCATCGCTTAATATGGATTGTCATCGAAGCTGGATCATCATTGAATCATCATCATCATTACTGCTTCTGCTATCTCAATCAAATGGTGCTATTTTCTTCATTCTTCTCGTCACAGGAAGTTCTACAGAATCAGTCTTGTAGGCCTACCCTTCATGTAGGTCTTCATCAGAGCTTATATCTGACACTTAAGTCAGAATGGCCTGCCCATCCCTTACATCTGACCTCATCTTGTCAGAAAGGCATGCCCATCACTCACATCTGACCTCATCTTATCAGAAAGGCCTAGCACTCACATCTAACCATGTGTAAACACATCGCGCCAAAATGGCTCAACACTTATATCCGATCGTGTGTAAGCACACCGCATCGAAAGGGCTCTACACTTACATCCGACCATGTCCAAAGACACCGCATCAAAAATTCTCATCACATATAGTCGAGCATGCTTGAAAGCACCTCATCAAAATGTATCAGCACTTACAATCCACCATGCTCAAAAGCACCGCATCGAAAAGGCTCAGCACTTAAATTCGACCATGCTCAAAAGCACCACATCAGAAAGGATTTGCACTTACATCTGACCATGCTTGAAAGCACCACATCGAAAGGGAATGCACTCACATCTGATCATGTAGGAACTTAATCCTACCATCACATTAGAATGGCCCCCAGTCCCAAACTAAGCTACCTGGTAACTGACCAGGCGCCTCCATTCCTAGAATGGTAGTTGCCCTTACATCTGACCTACTCGTCAGAATGGCCAACACTCACATCTGACATGGGAGGAACCTAATTCTTTAGCCATGATAGAATGGTTCAGCCCTTACATCTAATCAAGTGGGAACACATCCCTCTCTCACATCAGAATGGCTTCTTAGTCCTAGACTAAGTTTTCCTGGTAACTGACCAGGCACCTCCATTCCTAGAATGACAATAGCACTCATATCTGACATGGAAGGAACCTAAATCCTCTCACCATGATAGAATGGCTCAGCCCTTACATCTGACCATGGAATGAACTTAATCCTCTCCCATGTCAGAATGGCTCTAGGTCTCATCATTTCCCCTTAGAGGGAACCTCGATCTAGAGAACACCAAGATTCTCCCTGAAGTACTCAAACTTCACTTTGGCCATTTCTAGCATAGAATCACATCAGGGCTGATTATGTCCAAGGATGACCTGTCAACTTTTCCAGGACCAATTACATTCGAGGGAAACCTGTCTCATCAGCTATGCTAGAAATCCTTCTTTCAGGAGATCTCAATCTGGATCATTGCATCATACAAAAAATGCAAGTTAGATCAACCAATCAAATAGCAGTTTTCAAAAGAAACATACTACCTCCCAAATAGCAAGTGGCAACATCTTTTTCCTCAGCTGTACTCAGCGCCATGCAGGACTCCATCCTACCAAACCAAGAGATCACACTTGATCCCATATTGAAGTAGCACCTCGAAGTGCTCTTCCTATAAATGGCACTACTTTCCCAATACGAATCCTCATAACCTTTTGATTTTCCTCATACTTGAGCCCATAATCAACTGTACCCTTCAAGTACCTCACTGCATGCTTTGCAACCATCAGGTGAACATGTCTCAATGTGTTCATAGCAAAGCAAATATCAACTGACAATACATCATGGCATCAATCAAATCTGATGAAGAAACACTCAATATCTTCAGTTTCAATGCCATAGGTGTGGTCATGCAGTCCATCATCCTGAACCTCTTCAGGATATCTACTACATACTTCCTTTGTCCACACCTCCGTGCTTTAAAAATAGTCCATCGACACATAACAGGAGCATCACCAGTCTTCCACCTTCAACCTTGAAGCAAAGGTTGGAATCTTCTTTACTCTCAGTAAAGCCTAGAGTCATCAGTAATATATCCATCCTGTCGTACCATGTCGAACCTCAATATCTTCTGTAGTCACTCACTCTAAAGCAGAGCATCATACTCCCTCTATCTTCTATACTCTATGCACTGAAACATTCTGTACTGGAGTGACAAGTAGATTCCTATGCTACTAATATTCTATGTAACCATATAGTGTATAGAATTTCATCTTCAACCTTGTAGCAAAGGTCAAGCTCATCATATATGTGTTTCAACTCTTACTGGCTGCAAATGTCACTTCGTAGTCTATGCCTTCTTTTTGTGAGAAGCCTCGTGCTACGAATCTTGCCTTGTATCCCACGATGTTTTCATCTACTGCATGATGGAACTACAAACTTTCCTTCACGTATTGATACTGCATCCTAGACATCATTCTTCTTGAACTGGTCTTCCCTTTCTTCTTGGTTACTTCTTCATGGCTGGAAGGTTCTACATCAATGATGTCGCTGCATTCGTCATATTATTCTTCATCTTGAACTGTTGTCACTTGTTCTTTGGAATAGGTCTCATCCTTCTTTGCTTGTAGGCAATTATGTATGCGATATTTCCTACAAGTCAAATGTAGTTGTATGGTTAGAAACATTTCATAAGGTATATTCATAATGGAAAATTCTTATGCATAAATATATGATCATGCAACTACTTTATCCAATACAACATTCATCCATATCTCACGGAAAATTTCTAGATGCCTTCCATCTCTACCAGGACAACATTGAGATTGTGCACTAATCCAATATGTTAGCAAAAAGGTTTCATTCTAGATAAGTAGCAATGGAGAGTTATATAGCACCATGAGCTACTTACCCATCACATGCATATTAGTAGTATACTCTCATTAATGCAAACATCCTATCATGCATAATACATCAACTGAATATAAACAAATGCATAACAAAACAATATCATGAAATGCCAATTGAATACTTATGTTTATTTGTTTCTAGGGTAGACTCCTTATTGATCCTTCCACTTCATCATCTTCTTCATTCATCATTTCTTATCCAAATGCTGAGTTGGACAAGAGTTTCTTCAAGTGTTGAGTCCTTCGCATTCCTCATCGCTTGAGGGATCTTCTTTCAATGGTGAGAGCTTGATCTTCTGTTGCTCCCATCTTCTCTTCTCTTGATATGAGTCGAGCTTCTTCTTTTTCCCAGAGTTTGCTGAAATTAATCATTTTTTGGAACACATTCATTGAATGATTGAATCCCATGATTCTGGGAGGCCATTCAAGGTAACTTCTGCATTCTTCACTTCTTCTTCTACCGCTTCAAATTGTTCTGCATTCTGGATCTTCACATTCTTCAACTGTTTTCTCAAAGCCATCTTCTGATTTATGTTCTTCCCTTCAAATAGATTGGTCAAGGAATCAAACATATTTGTTGTCTTTAGGAAAGGCACTTGTGGTACAAGTTGATCCGTTATTGAATCAACAATGATCTTCTTGGCCTTGACCAAGTTCTTCTTGTGTAAGGCTTTGAGCCTTATCTCCCTATGAAACTGGAACCTCTCTACTCATGTAGGTGTCCAATTCATTTCTTCAGAGAGATCATATACCTCTAGGCTTGGAAGTTGTCAACTTCCCGAAGCTTTTCATCAAGCTGATGTGATATATCACTTTGAAATGAGAACCTCAAATGGAAATAGCAAAAGATTAGATCTTACCGATTTGAGGTGTCTGTCCTGGTTCTGGAGCTAGCTGATCTAGGGCTTGTCAGAGAAACCCTAATTTTCAAAAATTAGAATATTTTAGATCTGATTGGATAGAAAGATAGATCTCTTCAAATGGAGCTTTCCAATGTACTCCTTTTCTGAAAACAATGGAGGGAAGCTCCCGGAACAGGAAGCCCTAGTTTTCCAATTTCTCCTGCAGAAATGTATGTTATTGTTTTTGCGGTATCTCTGAAATTAATACTCCTATGTGTCTAAACGTTTTCACTGAGGTAACCTAGTATGTACCTGTTACAACACCATAGTTTTCATCAGAATTTGTTTCACCAATTGGTACTTATGATCATTTTACCAAGGTGACTTGTTACAGGACTGTTCAGAACAACGAAGTTGTATGGACATCCACATGTCACTGGTTCATATTCTGAGTCTGAAATTCAGACCAAAGAACATAAAGTCTGTGCCCTTTCTAGAAAATATTTATAAATCTCATTTGGATCTGTGTATCTCAAGATATAGCAATTATCCCCAGGTGTCCTGTTGAGGGATGAATTCTGGAAGAGGCTGGAACCCTAAATTGGAGGGATCATATCTCCCAGAATATAGAGAATCTGAGGCTGAAGTTTGGAAACAATGTAAATAAGGATTTTATATTTGGACTCTACAATTTTCAGCTCCTGAAACTTCACCAATCCCAACATATAGAAAATGTACTAAAACGTAGCAGTTTTAGTATTTAGGGTTTTTCTAGCTCGGGGTCAAACTAGGGTTTGACTTTCCCGGAGTTTCACCCAACCAAAAATATTGATATAGGTCTATAAAATTCTATGTTTATGAGGATAGAAATCCTATGCTAGGCTCACTCAAAAATTCCTATTCTGTAGAAATCCCTAATTTCCGAATTGAAAACTGAAAATGCTCGAAATCGAATTCCGCTTCGACAGAAAGATGCACCCTTCAATGGAGAGTCAGCCTAGCATACTTTTGCTAATGGATTGTGGAGTGAGACCCAAAAACAAACAAGCCCTAGATTCTGTAGCTGCACAATGTATTCTTCTCAGGTTAGCTCTGATTCCATGTTAGATTTTTATCATTCAAGCTAGCATTATGGTCTTAGGATCTTTTAACTGAGAGAATAACAAGCACAGCAATAAAACACAAGAGACAAGAGACACAAAGAATTTTCTTCGGGGAAACCATAAAGGAGAAAACCCTACAAATTCCTCAAAGATAGAATGAGCACCAATGGCAATAGTAAAACCTGAAAACATAAAGATGATATCCACAACTTCTCTCTCTCTCTCTCTCTCTCTCTCTCTCTCTCTCTCTCTTTCTCTCTCTCACTGAGAGAGCTTCTCCTCTCTCCTTCATGCGCCCCAATGAGTGAGTGTGTGTGTGATAAATAGAGAGGCTCACTCTCTATTTATATTCTTTCATTCACTTGAAGCGTAGTCCAACATGTCGGCCTCACTTAACAATTACTTACTAGATCCAACATCTCTAGTAGTGTCTAATAACCCTAGTGCCCCACAAATTGTGGGGAATTTTCCCTCTGCTCAAAAAGGAGGGTTAACCTTGACCTAGATGGTGGAGAGTATTTCCTTGACTTACAATGACTCACCTAGGGTCGACTTCACTAGGATAGTCTAATAACCCTAGGGCCCCACAACTATGGGGACTTTAACCCTTGACCAATGGGAGGGTTACCCAAAATGACTTGACATGACTTTCACATTATAGAAACTTCCTGATCAGAACATCAGGGTATGACATGACTCAATTACATTATAGACACATCTCGGAATAAACATCGGGGTACAATACATAAGATATACGGATGAATACATTTCGAAGTTACAAATACATCAACATTTTTTTGGGGTTTTTTTTTTTGCTTTTGGTTCATTTTCAACCATTGAAATGTGGCGAAAAATTTCCTTGTAAAGTGTTGTAAATTAGTTATCGAATTTGAATGAGTTGAACAGTGGAGTCTTTATATTATTTCACTTGGTGTTACGGAGACAAATTCTTATGGATTGGGGTACCACAACAGACAACTTGACTCCAGAAATCAATCCTTTCCAATATGCAATAGAAATTAAATATCTAACACTAAAGGATAAGAGCTCATACCTTATTTCAGACGGTTGAAGTAAATTCCAGTTGAGCTTTCCAACTTCAGCTTGAATTGATAGATTACCTCCTCAACAACAAGTAAACAATAAAAGCATACTATATATATTGGTGTTAGATCTATTCTAGCATATATAATCAACAATGTATAAGCATTTGAAATCATCCCATGGATAAAATATTCATTCAAACATACATTATTGGACAGGAAAAGATATTTCTATTAATATAAAATCAGAGATTATAATGGATACAACCTCTGTCAGCATGTCTGCGAATCGGAGAAGCTGAATGCCCCACTTGGGCCTCCACCACTTCAATCCTCCATCTCTCGATAGCAAGCTCACAAGCAAAAGGCAGGCTTGGGAAGAATGCAAAAGTGCTCCAAGGGACAAAGGGATGCAGACTCAAGCACAAGTTTCGGCAACAATGGACTATAGTTTCTTTGCTCTCAATTCTCTCATATGCCTTCAATGTACTAAAGAGTTCCTTATATAGCTTTTCAAAGGGGTAATGAAAGGTCGAATATAAGCGATCTCAAGGCATATGGAAGTCTAGGAGTCAAGTGAGTCAGATCCATTTCAAGGAAAACTCCAAAAGGATTTGGATTAGGCACACATCCCGATGTACACGGTTTTAGTGGTCAAACCCGTGTATATACGCGATTAAGGGTTTAAAAGTCACGTATATGAATTTTCACATGTTTTAAGGGATGTTCAAGGAAACATCAAAGGACAAAAAATGGTCCAAGGGGTCTAAGGAGTCTGCAGAGGGATAGGAGAAAGGACATACAAGTGTGATTCACCTGGAGTGGTAAAATTAGCTATAATAGATGCCCCCTAATGTGTGAGGTTAGAGGGGTCATACGATGGCCGAAATACATTATAAGTCCATCCCAGAAGTGGAGTGATGAAGGATCCCAAATGGAAGACCAACCACCCAATTAGCATAGTACAATGATACAACTCTGCACATCACTGCAAATACATATAGCAGCCCCAGATACATAAGAGTACAATGGCCATGAATAGGCATGATATAAGATATCATATAAGTGGTCATCGCCACGTACAAGATACATAAATCAGAATCTCCATGATGAAGATATACAAAGGACCATGATCTCCATAATGGATGAAGATATATAATGGATCGAGATCTCCATAATGGCTGAAGATGTCTGACATACACTGGAATCAAGTCACGAGAGCTGAAATATCATGAAAACTGGCACGATCAAGGAGGTAGCATATAAGAGATGCCACCAATATGGAAGGTCTTCTACATAAACCACTATGAGTAGATGTCCTACTATGCAAATAGAGGTGTCGAGGTTGAACATAGTAGTCCATCATCTGATTACCGGTCATTGATGTATACCATTAACCGATGCGAGATCACCCACCGATAATGAAAATGGGAATCAAGGTACTAGAGTGCAAACTAACAAGTGTGAATAAATGTGTTGAGGTCAAACACTTGAGAGGATCCATTGATCAGGGGACATTGATGTATTCCCAAATATTTTCGATGGCGAGAGAACCTACCACTGATGACTGCAAGTCTCAAGGCACTCAAAATGACTCTAGATTTCAATCCTAGAATAAATGATCTAAAGTCGACGGGATGAAATCCGCTGGAAGGAGGGCATTAAGGCATCCCCCATCATCCAACACGAGGTACTCAATAAAGCTATATAATGTGGAAGGACTCGGTCATAAGGTGCACAAACCCATAACTGTACCGGGAATGGCCAACATCCAAAGTCAAGATAACTGAGGAATGGCCGAATCAGGTTTCAACTTCCTTCGAACAAGAGCATAACGACCAATGGTGATCGAATAAAGGCATCATAGACTCGATATACAAACTGGGACATCTCTGCGACATAAGAGGCATCGACAGAGGCTTCATGGGGATTGGAAGCTTAACCAGTCGGTGGAGATAAACTCAGATAAACAAGTACAACTCCTAAAGTTAAACTATAAACCCAACCAATGGATGTGATATACAGTGCTCTGTTCGAAGGCGACACGACTCGATAGCTGCCAAAGATAACATCTTTCCTTGTCCAAATTTTTGGTTTTTTCATTTTTTTGGACTTTTTCAAATATTTAAAAAGCTCGAAAAAGAATAAAACTTGCTCTATAGTTACAGACTAGGAGGAGACTAGTGTCATATGGGAAAACTTGCAATTTTTTGTGTAGGATGGTCCTAGAATGGAGAGAGTGTGAACATGGTAATGTAGAGGAGGAAGTAAGGGCCGATCTAATGGCTCAACAAGCACTACGTGCATGTGGAATCTATAAGTTTTGGTGGCTTGAGGGCCAAACCAAGACTATTGTAGATGCTGGTGGATTACTGGGATCCAGACTCTAAGTCCTTCCAGATAGATGGGATGTCCCTCACCATAGAGGTGGAGGACATATACTTTATTATTGGACTTTCCCAATAGGGGGAAGTAGTGAACCTTCATTCTCGCAGTGGGGCCAAAGGTGGCCTGACTATTGATGAGTACATTGCGGTGTACTGCTATCCAGACATGGAGAAGGTGGGGAGTCAGATCCAAACCAACTCTATACAGGTGCTGGGCCTAAAGGCCATCTTACTGACATTGGGCAGGATAGCAGGCTTGGATTAACTCCACCAGGCCTTGCGGCCTCTGATGTTCTATGCAGTGGAGTGCATGAGACCCATGGTTTATGACTGGAGCACTACACTACTGAGCAACATGAAACATTATCTCAGTGAGTGTAAGATGGGCAGAGTGCGGAAATTTGGGTTCAGCAGCATACTGAGCATGTTTTTCTTCGAGCGTGTTCCAGGATTGAGCCCCAGAGTTGACGTTCCTCTTCACGGGGTTTGAGATCCGGCCCAACGGAATTGGGCGGATGCGATGCACAGACTGGGGGGAGGTAGGGTGGCTAACCCCTATCTAGCTGATTTCTTTCCGTGGTGGTGACGACAAATAGTTGCCATCGATAACTACCCCTATGTGAGGATTGAATTTAGGGGGGACCCAGACATGCCGCTACCACCAGGATCGGCATACGGTGACATAGGTAACGAATCTCGACCCTCTCTTTAAATTTTTGAGTTATTTAATTTTTTGTGTTTTCTAATTATATGGAATCAAAATACATTTTTTTTGGGTGACAATACATAGTGAAATCTACCATTTGCATGCAGATGTGGGACCACAGCGGCCTGAAGGCTTCCCTCGTCATAGACGGAGGGGAAGAGGAGATGATATCATAGGTGTGGATGTGGAGCAGACGCTCCAAAGCATTCATACAAACTTTGTTAGGCTGATACACAGGGTTCCCATGGTGCAAGTCGAGGACTTGCCTAAGGCTATGTAGCACCAGGTGGTGGGTGTACCACAAGCATGGGTGCGATTATTCCGACGGCTAGCTAGAGCCGTAGTGACCTTCCATGATCACAACCCCCCTCCTCCTCCACAGGCTTAGAGACTTGGGAGTGACACATTTTGTATTACCGTGTATTATATTTTGGTGGCTCGAGAGCCCCATTTTTGTATCATGACACTATGTATTACCACATTTTGGATGTTTATAATTTTTTTTATGATGATCGATTTATTTATGTGTAAAAATTTGTGTTTGTGATGAATTTATTGTGTATGAAACAAATGCCAATCTAACACATAGTTAGCATATGAGTTAGCAACTTGATTATTAATTCTTGGAATATGTATGTATGTTATATTATCAAATTACTGTTCTAATAATCTCACACGTAAGAATCTTCTTAATAACATCGGATCTCTAACATGGTACAAACCATTAAGCTGTGACACTACTAACTCTGAATCAAGACGTACCTCAAGAGAGAGGACACCATGTGAAATGGCATCCTGTAGAAGCTAAATAATGGCACTATATTCAACAACATTGTTTGAAGATGGCCATAGACATATGCTTCCTGAAGACAGTACCTGACCCATAGGAGTATAAATCATGCAAGCAGCAGAGGCTGAGTGTTTAGTGTGATGGCTCGCACCATCTGCGAATCCTATGTAGGTGGAAGATTCCATTGACATTTACCAAAAGAAATAGAAACTAATCACAAACCCGATCACTATAAGAAAAATACCTAACTATGTAAAACTGTACAATAATATACAATAACCAGCCTTGGATGAAAATCATGCATAGTACTTCTTGATATAGAGCCCATTTCTAAGCTCCGCCAAGGCCATTCCCTCATAATCCACTAACTCATAAGTGCACTTCTCTAACACACGTTTGACGACGTAAGGACCACTCCACATGGGGTTAAATTTTCCTGCCCCCAAGGGTTCTTTCAATTGATCCCACAAAAGGAACAATTCTCCCTCACTAAACCTCCTTGGATGGATAGACTTATCGTACTGGACCTTTATGCGACGTTTATTTACTTCTAGAGCCACCAAGGCATCTCGAAGCTGCTCATCAAGTTGCTCAAGGTGGACCAAATGCTCCTCCAATGGTGACATGTCTGGTAAGAGTTCTACGACTAGATTCAAAGAAGGAATCTCACATTCAACCAGCAATACCGACTCCACTCCATGTACAAGTTGATATGGAGAAAAACCCATGGCAGTCTTAGCAACAGTTTTATATGCCCACAAAGCAGGATATAACATGATGTGCCAATTATTCTTGCTCTGTGTGATGGTTCGTTGGAGAATGGATTTGAGTGATTTATTCACTGCTTCTACCTGTCCATTCGCTTGAGGGTAGTAAGAGGAGGAATGCTCTTGTTTGTACCCTAAATTTGATGCCAACTCTTCCATCATACGATTCTGAAAGTGCGAGCCATGGTCAGTGACAAGCTCTTTCGAAATCCCAAACCAAGTAATAATCTGGTTGAATACGAAGTGCACTGCTGTCTCACCATTGGATTTAACTGTAGGCATAGTCTCAGCCCATTTCATGAAGTAATCAACAATGACTATGATATGATGATGCCCCCTAACTGAAGCTGGGTTGCAATCCATAAAATCAAGCCCCCACTTAGTGAAGGGATTGACGGTGATGATGGGATGTAATGGGGTAGGTTTCAAGCTCATATTACGTGCAAACACCTGGCAAGGGTGGCACCTCTTGACCGCATCAATACAATCCTTAAAGATCGACGGCCATAAATAACCCGCTCTTAATATTTTTTGGGCTGTGGAAAACCCAGATAAATGACCACTGCACACCCCTCCATGGAAATCATTCAGCACTACCTCAGCCTCATCATGAGTCAAACAATGATGTATCTACCCCATGACGGTATAAAGTGTTATCCACTATGAGGTAATTCTTAGACATGTGACTTAATCATCGTAGTTCATCCCGTGAGAGGTGAGTAGGGACCTTCAACATTTGTAGATATCTAATGATATCCCCATACCATGGGTCTAAATTTGAGATTAAGAAGATGTGCTCATCGACAAACGTATCTTCACAAACCAACTCCTCGGCCTCGCTTGGGAAATCCGATATAAGCTCTACAAAAATTAACAATTTCTTCGACTTTGCCGAAACAAACTCGAGATCAAATTCTTGCAGGATGAAAATCTATTTATTATATTCCCCCCCAATCATCCTTTGAGTGAGGATGAATTGAAACGGATTGACATGGGCTACAACCAAGGTCTGGCGAAGGAGAATATAATGTCTCAACAGTTGAACCGCATGTACGGTAGCTAAAGCAAGCTTCTCAACATGAGAATAATGAATCTCTGCATCAATAAGGTTCTGGCTCAGATAGTATATGACATGCTCTTGGAGCTCCTCATCCTCTTGAACCAAAACCATACCAATTGTCTCCATGGATGCGGCCACATAAAGTAGAAAATAAAGGCTATAGTTTGGGGGACTAATCACTAGGGCTGATGCTAGGGCTTGCTTGAGTGCATCAAAGGACTCCTGGGCTCGCTCATCCCAAAAAATGGTGGTGTCCTTCTTCAAAAGATGCATGAAGACTCTAGTCAAATTGGAAAAATTGACAACAAATATCCGTAAGAAGTTTGCCATGCCTTGCAAACATTCAAGATGACAAATATTTTTCAGGGGAGACCACTGAAGTATTGCCTAAAACTTCAAAGGGTTGACTCTTATACTCTCTTTAGAAATGATGAATCCTAATAAGAGACCTAACTTCAAACAAAAGATGCACTTGTGAGGATTTAACCTAACCAAATAGTGGCGGCACCTTTCGAATACCAATCTCAAGTGATAGGAATGACGCATTCTCATACGAGAATGAGTAGCAAGGTCATCCAAAAATACCTCAATAATCGACTTGAGATCATGGAAGATCAAGGTCAATGCCCACTGAAAAGTAGCTTCGGCATTCTTAAGGCCAAAAGGGACTTTTCGATATGCAAAAGTTCCCCAAGGACAAATAAATGCAGTCTTATGTTGGTCCTTAGGTTTAATTTGTATCTAATTATATCTGGAAAAATCGTCCATAAAGGAAAAAACCTCGCTACTCGCACACTCATCCAAAATCTGATCAATAAATGGTGTGGGGAAATTGTGCTTAGGACAGACATGATTCAAATCACAGAAATAAGTACATATGCGGTTCGATCCCTACTTCTTATCCACCGAAACAGGGTTTGAAACCCACTCCGTCAAGGGAACGAGATAGATAAAACAGGATTTCAACAGTTTCTCTATCTCTGCCTTAATCGTGGGTGCTTTCCTAGGATTTACCGCACACAAGCGTTGTCGAACAGGCTTAGGGTTGGGATAAGTATTAATCTCATGTTCGACAATACGAGGGTCGATACCTGGCATTTCATCGTAATACCAACCAAATATATCACAGAATTCTTTAAACAACCCGGTGTATTTTAGAATCTCAGCATGGGAACATTCTACCCTAATATAGACATTCTCTATCCTACCAGGATCGCGAGAGATATTGATAGGAATCGTTGGAGATATATTTTCCATGTTCCCATCAGCCATCAGACCAGGAGAGCTTAATGGAACCATGGGACTACCAATCCTCTCGCTAAGAACCTCCCTAAAGTCCTCATGCTCCAAGCGGTCAAGCTCGGGAAGAAAATAATTTCTATGATGGAGCTCTTCCCATGGTGGCTCAACTCCCGACATGGCCTCAATAATCACTTCGTCTGAAGGAAAAACACTATCAAGGCATTCATGCACGTGAGAAGACTGTACTGCCCATGCTGGCAGCACATAAGGGTCCTCCTCCTCCATCCACGAAGAGGAAGGACTGGGCTCTGCAACACACTCAAGATTAGCTTGATAAGCTACCATAGCTACAGGAAATGGCACATCCGTCATGATGGGCTCACTTAGAGTGCTTGGTGTAGGAAGAATCCAAGGATCTTCCATATGACTTGTGTGAAAAGACACTGATCTCATAGATGTCGAAGCCTCATCGGAACTAGATCCTATCATAAGATATGGTGTAGGACAACTAAAACTTCCCATGAGGGATGGATACATGCCTACACCCACACTCCTAGTTGCCGGATGAGAATGTTCAACGATCAAGATCGAATCTCCCGAAGATGCGGTAACAGACGGATTCTTGAATGACATTTGATCAATCATGACTATCTTCCCATTAAATGGAAAGCATACAATGCGAAATAGGGAAGAAGCTATGGCTTGCATACTGTACATCCAATTCCTACCTAGCAAGAGATTGTAGTCAAGGGGTGCATCAACCACATCGACCTCTATCGCAATGGTCTTCCCTCCTAAACGGACCTTAAGGGAAGGAAGGATCCCATGCGGCCTAAACGATATCCCATCGAACACAGTTAACATGGTTGCTGATTTAGACAACTCAGGGGAGCCTAAACCCTTCCAACATGATAAATACATCATAGAAGCAGCAGTGCCTTCGTCAATCACAGTGCGCTTGACGGTCATGTTAAGACATTCTACGTGAATCAAAAGAGACACATAGTAAGGCAAGCGAGGCTGAATTCCTGCGGTTTCAAATTTAATCATGGAGGAAGAATCATCATCATTCACACCAAGGGAAGAAAGAAAATCATTCCTTTGCGAAGGACAACTCTGAATCACTTCCAATGCAGACATCGTACAAGGAGTGTGGCCTAAATCCTTGACAACTGAATAGTTCTGGGAAGCTCGGGCATTAGGATTGTGCCCCGGACACTTAAGGAATTCCTTCGAAATGCGAGGTGTATCTTTAGGTTTATCCACAGGTTTCTTAATACACAAAGGAGACCTTGGTGGATCAGGTTCCTTTCCTGGGATGGGTTGTGACGAACCATAGTCCTTCGCATGGGTCACAACTTTCGTAGCACGTACCATGTTAATGCAACCATGACCACTACCCTTCGGTGGATCTTGATCACCACCAGACTAACCATGGGTCCTCGAGTTCATATTTTGATTGTGAGGTAAAGGATTATTCAACACAGTTGGGCCCTCTGCCAAGAATCTCTAGGCTTCATCGATACGAGGGCACAAGTAAGTGAGGTGATCATCCTTACACAACTTGCAAGGGAAATTAACCTTATGTTTAGCTTGCTTGTCCCCCCCAGAATTATGGGAATTATTATCATTATTATTAGCATTCTCATTCCTATTCCCACCCTTACGATTATTCTTACCCTTCTTTTTATTTCGTCCGGGCTGCTGGTTACCCTTCTGGTCCGACGATTGCACCGAAAGTACACTCACCGTTTGGGCAGGTTGAGAGGAAGCCGTGGCTTATCCCAAAGCAGATTGGTTGATTGACAATTGACTAAATTGTTTTGCAACCGAATCCACAGGTTTAGCACTCGCACAACCCACAATGCCATCGGCATGTGGTCCAGGTTTAAGTTTGGGGTTGAAACTAGAACACAGAGCATTGGGAATAATCTCATATAACAAACCGGACTGAGCATAAATCAAATCTAGTTCTTGCACCCTAAAAATGGCTTGTTCCTCATTTTGCACTCCAGATGTAGAAACATCATTCACTATATACGGCAATAATGACTTAAGGAACCATTCGAGGAGGAATTCCAGTAGTATAAAGGCTTTAATTAACCTCTTCCGTCTACGCCACTCTTGGCTATGATCCGATATATGTGTGGCTTTATCCTGTTGAAATGTCAACAAGATTTCAGTACCAACATCATAATGCACTAGTAGCTGGAAGTGGTTAAGAAAAGTCATCGCTAGGTCATCGAGCAAAGCTAATGCTCCCCTAGGTAGCTCTATATACCATTTCATGGTAGGCTTTGTAAGGGTGCGTTGAAATAGCCTTAAACGGATTGAGTTCTGATGTAAGGAATTTGAAGAGCACCATAGGTGAAAAGTAGTAACGTGTTCACTCGGATCTTCTCCCGGTTTTCCCTTGAATTTGGGTATGTTCGAGGGAAGCTTAGTAGGGACATCCAGCCAAGCCGAGTCATGAGCTATATGATCATTTGTCAATCTCGACAAGTTAGGAATATTGAGCGTTGGGAGGAAAGGGAGCCTAGGATGATGAGGTCAATGGATTGCTCCCTGATAGTTCTGATTCACATAGGTCTGATTACCACCATGGCCTTGGCCATAGTTCCCTCCTCCTGTTTGACCCGTATAGGGTGGCATGGAAGCACCATAGTGTGGTGTACCTTGACTATTCAGAGCTACAAAATCGTAATTTGGAGAGTAAGCAGTTTGTTGATACCCACCCCCATAAGGTGAAGAACCTTGTCCATACTGCGTCCCATAATAAGGTCCATAAGTCATCGCATGTGATGTCCCATGAGACACTCCGTAGGTAGGAATATACGCTCTGGAAGGAGGAATATACATACCGAAAGTAGGGATATACGCTCCGAAAGTAGTAACATGACCTCTAGAAGTATGAACATAACCTCCCGAAGCAACGAGCGGTATGTAAACTTGAGACACAATTGGTCTAGTAACCGCAGTACAGACTTGACTCGTAGCAACGTTCCAGCCCGAAGGACTATGTGACTGAGGTGGAGGGTGAACATTCGAAGAACTAGGGACAAAGGACGAAGGGATCTGTGTAATTATGTATGTACTATTCCATATAGTCACTTAGCTTGGATCTGGTATCCTAATAGGATCACTAACCCTAGACCTAGGAGGAATACATGATGTAGCTTCCACCACCGGGATGGAAGGTGCAATGTGACTAGTGCTCCCAAACCTCTCCGCATGGTAAGGAATGAGAGTGCCCCCAGGCATAGTGTTAGGCTTGAACTCAGATTCGACATGAAATGCCAAATCCTGTGTGGGAAAACTAGACATACCATAACTACCATAACTAGTGCTCGCGGAGTCTCATCATCCTCCGACATTCCATACCGGCAATGCGTCAATGGGGAATCAACCCTAGAGTAAGTAGGCCTATCATGAAAGGTTCCTATCTCTAAAATTACATGACCTAACTTAGTCATGTCGGGTGAAGGATCATAGTTAGGAGTAAACTCCCCATCTTCCACATGAATGGGAGAAGGTGGTTCAGGAATGCCTTCAATGTGGTCTCCCATGGTGTGTGAATCAATGTGCGACATAGTCCGCCTGGACTGTCTATTTCTCTCTCCCAAAGGAGGAGGAGATGTAGAGGAAGTCCTGCTAAACGATGAGAACGGTGAGGAGCCGTACTCAAATCCACAATGACTCAAAAAATATAAAAGACTCTCTATCTACGCAAACCCTAGGAAAGATATCGTGCACAGAGAAATCACCAATAAAATCTAAATCCAAATACAAGCAATCAAGGGTAGGATAAGTGATCTCCCGAATGAAGCAGGTATGTCTCACCTAGGAGAGGCTGGAGACTCCCATACACAACAAGCGGAGGTACGTAACCAATTATTGTGGCCCTCAGCTTCAACGCGTAAAGTGACTGTGCTATCTGAGCCGTACACCCACTGAATAACCCCTGCAAAGTACCCCCTCGATATCCTAGGTAAGGCCACTAAGGTCACCTCAATATAATCAATGCTTAGGCGGACAGTCGTAGGCGGGATTGACCGTATGGGCAGGGTAGCAAAGCCCAAAAATCTCGAAAGAGCCCCCAGATATGAATACAATCCTGAAAATATCTCTGGTGCTACTCAGTTATGACTAGGGGTCATCCCAATCAATAACCGCTCACACTGCCTCATGCTTAACTCCCTTTTGAGAGGAGGATCCTGAGAAACACTGGTTATACCAAGGAATTTCACACACTCACCTAGACAGACACATACATGTTGTTGTTTAGTGGTCTTGGAGAATTGACTCACAATGAACTATTCCAAGACCCTAAAACCTAATCTTGTTGGTGAGGGCCTATCAAATAAAATAGTGTAGTTCATTTTAATTAAGTGTTGATTTTAATTGGCTTTATTACTTAAAAAATGGATATGGTCGTGCAACTAATGGTGTTATGACACAACATGAAGTAAAATGCACACCTAACAATCAATGCAAATGCATTGTGTCCATGAAAACAGGGTATGCTAGTATGTGAAATGCACAATTCTCTTCAAATGATAAATGCAAACTTTACTATATGAAATCTTGGCTAATACTCCAAACCAAATCTAGTGCAAGTACAATGCAAAATGAAAAATGCAATGCATGATGATAAGCAAATATTTTGGATTTTTTGAAATAAAATGAGATATAAAAAGAAAAAGAATGATTCTACAACCCTCAGACTCTACAAGCACACTCAAGTAGCACTCAAGCAAAGAAATAAGGTAAAAGAAATCTAATGCACTAATCCCAAAACAAAAAATCGAAAATGCAATGACAAGAACATTCTTAAAAAATAAATTTACCCTAAAAAAAAAGTCTCTAGTCAGAAATAGGGATGTATACAGACTCTATCAGTATCAAAGGAGACTCAGCAATCATCAAAATTCACCCAACAACCATTCAACTTCCTCTAGAAGGAAAAACTAAGGAATATGCGACTGTTCGCAGTAAACCCGCGTGTGTACGCGGAAATAGCATATGAACCCGCATATATATGTGACTATGAGTTAAAAACTCACGTACAGGAAGAAAGGTGCATAAAAATAAAGGCAAACAGAAAAGCTGAGACAAACTTCACACCATTCAGACACTACCAGGAAAACATGCCCCCAGAACCGACACAGAAATAAGAGAAAAAGAGCAATTCAAAGTCATTGAATGCCGATAGAAAACCCCCAAAGGACAACTACTAGGAACTCCCCAGTGGAGTCACCAATTCTGTTATGGAGAGAAATTCCTATGGCTTGGGGTACTGCAATAGATAGCTTGACTCCAGAAATCAATCCTTTCCAATATGCAATAGAAATTAAATATCTAACACTAAAGGATCAGACCTCGTACCTTATTTCGGACAGTTGAAGTAGATCCCCATTGAGCTTTCCAACTTCAACTTGAATTGATAGATTACCTCCTCAACAACAAGTAAAAAATACAAGCATACTATATATATTGGTGTTAGATCTATTCTAGCATATATAATCAACAATGTATAAGCATTTGAAATCATCCCATGGATAAAATATTCATTCAAACATACATTATTGGATAGGAAAAGATATTTCTATTAATATAAAATCAGAGATTACAATGGATACAACCTTTGTCGGCACGTCTGCGAATCGGAGAAACTGAATCCCCCACTTGGGCCTCCACCACTTCAATCCTCCATCTCTCGATAGCAAGCTCACAAGCAAAAGGCAAGATTGGGAAGAACACAAAAGTGCTCCAAGGGACAAAGGAATGCAGACTCAAGCACAAGTTTTGGAAACAATGGACTATATTTTCTTTGCTCTCAATTCTCTCATATGCCTTCAATGTACCAAAGAGTTCCTTATATAGCTTTTCAAAGGGGGTAATGAAAGGTTGAGTCCGAGCGATCTCAAGGCATATGGAAGGCCAGGAGTCAAGTGAGTCAGATCCATGTCAAGGAAAACTCCAAAAGGATTTGGATTATGCACACATCCTGATGTACGTGGTTTTAGTGGTCAAACCCACGTATATACGTGATTAAGGGTTTAAAATTCGCGTATATGAATTTTCACATGTTTTAAGGGATGGTCAAGGAAACATCAAAGGACAAAAAATGGTCCAAGGGGTCTAAGGAGTCTGCAGAGGGACAGGGGAAAGGCCATACAAGTGTGATTCACCTGGAGTGGTAAAATCAGCTATAACACTTGGGAATTCTATCATGCGACAATTTATATGTGCATAGACATTTTTCAGTGCGCAGACATGTTTTGTTACACATAGTTTTTTAGTGCATAGTGTTCCTGCACTGAGATTTTCGGGCCGGAGTGTTCATGTGTAGAGTTTTGCTACACAGAGTGTTCATGTGTGAAGTCTTCTTGGATGACCACCATACTAAAGCACTATGCATTTAGTTGGAAGAAATATCCTAGTGCATAGTAAACTTGGAAGTGAAAAGTAGTTGGAGGCATGATTTTATTTATTTGTTTTGTTTTGTGTCATGTTTAGTTGAGTCATTTTGATTCATATCCCCATGCAATAACATTGTGTGTCATTTTGAGTTACAAACCCGCGGGGAAAAAATTTCTTAGAGTTAATAAATTGGTTTTCTTAGCCTTAAGCCCTACACGACACATAAATTTAATTAAGTTGCAATGTTGATAACCATGGGTTAGTTTTATTTGATTCTATTTTAATTCCAGCCCTTCGTGACTGTGTGGTAGAGAGCATTGAGTCAATGTTTGAGTCTCATTGAGGAAAAGAGCTGCGCAAAAAAAGTTCATGAGTCATTGAGTCAAAATTATGATTATGTTATGATGTTGAGCAAAGTATTTATAAGATTGAAACACATGTATTGGTGATTGGTCCTGATCACACCATTGTCATTACTACATTCATATCTTCTAAGTACACCCTAGTTTAGAAGTGTTTACAAAATAAATTCAATCCTATTTTAAAATAAGAAAGAAGATCCATGTTCAGAAAATGTAGTTGTTCATTGTAACCCTTGTGAAAAGAAGTTTCTAGCAAAGATGAAGTTTAGATGTCAGAGGTTAGGGGTTGGTATACTAGATAGAGGTGTGAGGAGGAGAATACAAGGAAGAATAAATATGTTATTGATTTGTTTATTATTAGAGTAAGTAGCAAGAGCCATGTATTTAGCATTATCTCCTATCAACTTGGTGGTTACCTTGGTTGGATCCTCAGTATTATGATAAGATAAACAGATGGAAATAGGGACATGTTTTCTAGAGTAGATAGGGTAGAGGATGTGCCACCCACAAATACCTAGAGATTATAGCACAAAGAATTGGGTATGGGGCTACATAGTGGTGCAAAACGTGTGCACCAAGAGAGGTGCCAAAAGGATGCATCTAGTAGAAGTAGTAGAAAATATGGAGAGAAACATACATATAGAATATGAGGTACCACCTAAGAGTTACAAACAGTTTGAGGAATGCATTGACTAGTGGATCATCCAGATATGCTTGTCTTGAGGACAAGACAATGTTTGTGTTGGGGTCCTATTGGTGCCCTAGTATTCATAATGATATCAAGGGGGGAATATATTTTGTAAAAGGGAAAAATGATAAAAATTACAAAAATGTAATGACTCAGCTCCTTAGGATTAGGGTTTAAGACTCATTTAGGATTCATGATCCTCTATAAGGATGCCTTGGGAATAGATAAAGGAATATATAGTGAGATATTGAGAGATTTGAGACTCAACTATTTGGAATTTAAGCTTGAATCAAGGGATTTGAGAGGGTAGGGTTTGCAACAGCTTTCCTCCCCGCCTCTATGGCAGGGAGGGATTTTTGTACACTTTTTTCTTAGCATGAATAAAATATCTAGACATTGTTTGTGTTATTTGTATGTATTCATATTATTGTTCATGTTTTTCTTTCTTGGCATCTCCAGTTTCAGTTTAAGCATGCAAGTTTGTAAATCAAGGTAGATCTCTCCCCACTTAGATCTATGGAACCATTGACGCAAAAATACAACAACAACTCTTAGTTTCCTAAAAATAGGGTTTCATGTTAAATCTTGGATTAACCTTATACTCAAACCCAATCTACTTTTTTTATTAATATTGTTTGGGATACACAAATTTGTACACTATGCATTGTAAAGTATTTAAAGGATAATAGTGTGTTTTCATTCCTATGATATTGTGGTTCGATTACTGATGAGCCCCACTTTTAGTAGGTAATAAACCCACTTTTACATAGTCTCAAGAACATACTGAGGAATCATGGGACATCAATTTATTTACAATTAAAACTCCCAATCTATCATGTATGTTTAACGAGTAGAATGCTAAGGGTTAAGTATTTCCCTTTTCTTGCTTGACTTTCCTTAGTTTCTAGTTAAAATTGATCTAACTCACCAGAACTGGAAGTTATGAATTAATGAAGGTAAGACAACATATCAATCATAGATTGTTAGTGCATAGGTTAGATATTATATCTAATTTGTGATGCTCCAAGGATATTTATATGTGAAATTAAACACAAAATTACCAGTTCCACACACACATATAACTACCTAGTTTTGAGGATTGTGATTACTTTTGATTAATCCTAAATAATAGGGATGAAGATTTAGCACGCAAGTTTTTTTTATCTCTTTTTGAATTGTACAAATAAAGACCTTTTGAAACAACTTAAGGGGGATCGATTGTCATTTTCCATTTTTAAGTTAGACTATTTTGTAGCTACAGTCTAGTACATTTCTTTTGGTAATGATACCAACTATTTGATTTAATGAAGACGCAATGTTCATCTTATATCGTGGGTAGCTAAGGTTTCCTTGAGATTCATGCACCTGTATTTTTAGACAAGGTGATTGACCAAGGTTTAATACCAATTTATTAAATTCATTCCATACCTTGTAAATTACATATCAACCATGTATTAAAACTTATATGGTCACATAAAGTGTTATGAATTGAATGTTTATGATTGAGGTATATTAATTCAATAATGTATATTGTATCTCCCAATTATTCTATATGCAATACTTGCAACATGATATGTGGAATGATGCATTGATCCTATTGTTGAGAAATCCAATAGCTAATATTGTTACACTTAGTAACAATCTGCTCATAATTTAAATGAAATATCATGCGGGTTATTTACACGTTGTCCAGTTATTGCTAATTGTGATAACATATGTTTGGTTTTGATGGTAATGTTATCCTAGGTGAATATCTAGAAATTTCCCATGATTTCGAGCCTCAAGGATTCCCTGTGGCGTTTGTATTTGGTATCAAATGTTCTAAAGTACGAACGTATCTATAATGATTGTTATGCGTTTGGATCCAGGTGCGGCTTCTAATTCTGCAGTGTGCTCCCTGTCTGGTAAGTACATATTGCACTGCCCCCTTCTTTTCTTTCCTGTGGGCGCCTGGGTCCTGGTATTTTTGCTTTTGTTTCTGGTTTGTGTTTTGTTCTATCTTCCTTCTACATGGGTTCCATCCCCCTACTCGGGGGACTAGTACCAACCATGTATCAAAAAAGTGGGAACCTACTCCATTGCTGCCATCATGTGAGGGTTTTTTACAGGTTTTCTTTGCATCTTAGCCATAGGTGGTCTATTTTTGGCTGTAGGGTTGCATGTGAAGGTTGATGCATGGTTTACCTGCATGGGTTTCATGACGTGGGTTTTTCATTGTTTGTTTTTATCTGGGGTGTTGACGGTCATGTACTACGTTTTCACTCCCTTTCTTGTGGTGGTCTGTGGTTTGACTTGGGTGCTTTTCTTTTTGTCTCGAGTATTTCAGAGACGAGTCTGGTATGATGAGGAGGGTTTGACTCACTTTTGTTTCGACTATTTCATGGCTTGTTTTCTTTTTTGTCTGTTGGTTAGTGCTTTTGATAGGCATATCTAGTTTCTTCAGGTTGTCTTGGGGTAGGATTCACGGTTAATTTCCTCTTTGTACTTCGATATTTTCTCTGGCTGCTGTTGATCTGCCCGCTCCTTTGGGTTGGAACTAGGTTATCTGGGTCAGTTTCCTGTGTCAATGTCCCTTGTGGGTTTTGTATATCGTTCGTCACCTTTTTTGTTGAGCCTATTGTGGTTGTTGTATCCTTTAGCTGCCTTCCCGGGGTGCTGGTGGGTTTATTTCCAACCCCATTTTTTATCACTCTAATGGGGTTTTGGGGGTTTTGATGGCGCACCCTCTATCTAATATTTTGGACCAGGGGGAACGGGAAGGTTCCCTTGCTTTGTGGGAGTGTCTAACTAAATCTCGTTTGTGGCTAAAAGGAAAAGCCATTAAAGCTCAAGAAGGTCATATGGGATATGTGCTTGGTCGTGATATCTATATGGAGAGTGCGAAGGCCATGTGTAGCAGAGCTCTGATAGGTAGGCTAGAGTACTATAGGATGGGAAAGAAGGACTGGATCGAATGGGCATCCTTGCACTGGAACCCTTTACTGACATATATCCTGACTATAAGTCTGCTTGCAAAAGGGTGGCTGGTTTTTGTCTTTCTAGAGGAGGAACATGCATCGATCATTTTGGATTCTCTGTGGAAAATAGCAAAGGGATCCCTTGTGCTTACCCATTGGCATGTGGATTTTGACCCACTTCACGAGAGGGTGACAAAAAGGCACTTGTGGGTTGTTCTTCCTTCGTTTCCTTTTTCGTTATGGAATAAGGGATTTCTGGAAGGTATAGAAAACACCACCGAAAGTTTTGTGGCACTTGAAGATGATTTTCAGTCCATATATGACAAATGGAAAGCAAAGGTGTTGGTCGAGCTGGATATGAGGAAGGGCTTACTTGCGGAGGTGGAAATCCTTTGTGATGACCATATTATTTGTCAAAAGTTTCATTACCTTAATATCTCTTTCCGTTGCAACTGCTACCATGAGGCAGGGAACTTAAGGAGGTCATGCCCTTTGCTCCTCCAGGGCCTAGAACACTATTATCCATCAGATGGATCCCTTTATCTGGCCTCACAAGGAAGGACATTGCAGATACCGGATTGAATCACTCCACAGTGTCTAGTAATGGGTAAGTAATCACACTTTCTGTCTTTCTTCGATGATGTTTCAAATAATGAACTTCTTTTCATCCAGGATATTGAGGCTGGTGTTCCTCTGTCTAATCCCTTGGTCTAAGAGGTATCGTCTATTTCATCGAGGCTAAACTCCCATGTAGTTCCACCTTCTCCTTAGCCTCAGATGTCTCCAATTGTTTCCTTGGTTGACCCGTGCCTGAACACACTTGAATGCCCAAGGCCACCGAAAGAGGTGCGCCCCTTCTCGCCTGATGATTCCCCTCCCTTAGTAGGTCAGGGATCTCCTCCTCACCTGTCATATCTGCCTCCCAGCCCTTGTTCTGAGCCTACTTTTATGGATCCGAAATTGATGAAGACTCTATCGATGTTCTCGGCTAAAATTCCCGTGTCCCCTTCTACCCTACCTCTAGACTCTATTCGGTTTGAAAATGTGACAATTAGAAAGTCAAGGAAGAAGCCTCCTGGGAATCCTGGGATGAGCCTGGAACCACTTACATATATTCCTCTGTATCTTAGAATTAAATAAGTTGCTAGAATCCATTCTGCCACACACTCCAGGGTACTTAGAGCACTGTCACCCGGGATTGGTGAGTCTTAATGCGGATATTATCTCTAAATGTGCGTGGCTTTGGAGGGTTGGACAAGAAAAGAACCATCTGTACTCTCTTACTTTCCCTGTCTCTGGATATGATCCTACTTAAAGAAACAATGTGCAATAACTACCCTTCCCTCTTGGATTTCTCCAAGCTCTTGTCGAGATGGGAATTTTGTGCCACCAGTGCAACTGGTCTCTCAGGGGGTCTATTAACAAGCTGGAACCCTCTCTTGATGCATTGTAAGGATTTTGAAACTATGGCTGGAATCCTGGTAAAATTCCACTTTAGAGACTCCCCTATAACTCTCTTAGTCTTGAATTGATATGGGCCTTATAGGAATCAGGAACTGTTATGGGATAAGGTGATTGAAGGAGGCTAACTTCTTTTGCCTAACCTCATCCTAGGGGGGGACCTAAAATGCACTACCAGTGTCATGGAAATATGGGGAAAAAAATCTCTTTTAGACCCTGTTGCACCATAATTTTTACAACTTATATCTGATCATGATCTGGTTGAGCTAACCCCCCCACATGCAGGGCCTACCTGGAGAAATGACAGAGCAGGTGATGAGGGGATCAGTAAAATACTTGACAGGTTCCTTATCTCATCTTCATTGATCCTTGATTTGAACAAATAATGAGTGTGGTATGCTCCCTCTGATCTATCAGATCACCACCCTATTTTCCTAGAATGGGGGGCTTCGGTCTTGACACATAACTACCCCTTTAAATTTAATGGGGCATGGTTCCTGGAGGAATATTTATTTCTCTTGGTAAATGATTGTTGGTCATCTTGGGTGGCTGATCCTCTTTTGGATGATATGTGTGGCTTGGTTCACAAGCTTAAGTTCGTAAAATGCTGTCTAAAGGACTGGTCCCATCACAGACTTGCTAATATGAAAAAAGAGTTCCATGAGGTAGAAAGTGAGATAAATAACTTGCTTGTATCAAATCACTCAGGCATACTCTCTATAGAGGATATGTAAGTTTTGAAGGTCCTAAGGGGTAGAAAGGAAAAGTTTTTGGCTCATTAAATCACAACGTGGTAGCTTAAAAGCAGGACAAATTGGGTTATGATGGGGGATGCAAATACCAAGTATTTTCATTCGATTGCATCAGCTCCAAAAAACCACAACTCTATCTAAGCCCTTAGGGATGAGAAGGATGACTAGTGGAAGAGGAGGATAAGTTAAAGGACCTGGGTATCCGACATTTCTCAAAGATTTTTAAGGATGACCAAAAAACAAGTATTGTTGACCAGCTGAAAGTGATACAACTCTTCCCATCTTTCTTGTCGATGGAGGACTCTAAATACTTTTCTTCTGATATTACACTTGGTGAAGTTGAAGGGTACCTAAATACTTTTAAAAAGGATAAAATACCAGGGCCTAATGGCTGGCCTGTGGAATTTTTTCTTGGTTTTTTTGATCTAGTGGGGAATGACCTTCTTGCTGTTGTGGAATTATCAAGGGTCTCTGGAAGGGTGGATTGTGCCATGAACTCTACCTTCATTTACTTGATACCAAAGAAAGAAAATCCCCTTTTGTTTGCTAATTGTAGACCTATATCCCTTTGCAACCTGGTTTATAAGTTGATCTCAAAAATTGTAGCTCTAAGGTTAAAACCCTTTCTCAACAAGTCTATCTCTCCTAAATAGTTTGGTTTTCTGAGAAACAAGAAGATAGTGGAACCTATTGGTATCACCCAGGAAGCTCTCCATACTCTAAAGACCAAAAAGAATGTTTCGTTGGTTCTAAATATGGATCTTGTAAAATCCTTTGACAAGGTCAACTGGACCTATCTAAGACGGATTCTTCTGCAAATTGGTGTTCCTCTGGGGGGTATAAATTGGTTAATGGGCTATCTAACCTATGCAAAATTTGCAGTATCGGTAAATGGCACACCCTCCCATTTATTCAAGGATTCAAGGGGCAACATACAGGGTTTCCCATTATCTCCACTATTGTTCATTCTGGTTATTGAAGGCCTCAGTCTTCTGATTCAGGATGCTAAGTCAAAAGGTAATATTCGGGGCATAAAAATATCTGCCTCCATGCACTTGACACATCTTCTATTTGTAGACGATGTTGTAATATTTGGGATGGGTACATTGGAGGAATGGATGGATTTTGAAGTCATCTTGGAAACATTTTGTTCAGCTTATGGCATGTGCATTAGCTTGGAAAAAATGGGGTTTCTCTTTAGTGATATGGACTTAGGCGTTCTACACAGATTCAACATTTTATGCCTTACAAAGATGACCCTATCCAGAAGGGTTTCAAGTACCTGGTCTATTATATCAAGCCTTTGGGATATGAGGTAAAATATTGGCACTGGCTGCTAAAAAGTTTTGAAATAAGGATTCATCATTGGGCCCATAAATACCTCTTGTTAGGGGGTAGGCTCGTGCTCATCCGAGTTGTACTCTCCAGTATGCTTGTGTACTGGTTTGCACTAGTACCTATTCCAAAGTCAATTCTTAATAAGCTCAGAAAGATAATTTTTTCTTTTTTATGGGGATCCACAAGGGAAAAGAATCGTTATCATCTTATGGATTGGCAGTCTCTCTCTAGACTGCTTGAATATGGGAGCTGGGTATAAATTTTTTTGACTGGTTCAGTGCTTCTTTAAGATTGAAATGCCTTTGGATGGAACTTAATGGGATAGTCTTATGGTCAAAAGTTATCTCTACAAAATACATGAAGCACCAGTATTTGGATATGTGGCTTAGATCTAAGTTGTTCTCGGTCAGGGGATCATCGATCATATGGAATGGTTTTCTGAATACTCTTTCTTGGTTGGGGAGATGTTTGCAGTGGCAGGTTGGGAACGGTATGGATGTTCAAGTTGATTTGGACCCTATTATTGGATAGAGTTCTTACCCTTACCTTCCTCAGGAGCTGATTAAGTATCTTCAGGATTGTGGTATTTACAAGCTCCAGCATGCCCATAATTTTTTTGTTGATTCTGAGTCTTACAGGTTATCCTCAAATGATCTGGAAATAAGTGGAACTTAGGCACTGGCCTGGAATAGGTATGTCATAGGCCTGGAATATGGGGGGATCAGAATCGAGGCTTCAACTGACAAATTACTTTGGAATCACAATAAAATGGATGGAAAGGTGATAGCAGCGCTGGCGTATGACCTCATGGTTAAATATCTGCTAGCCCCCAGAAAACATAATTTTGCAGTACTCTTATGGCATTGTAAGATCCCATGGAAAATAAAGTGCTTCATTTTGCTGATGATAAACAATACAATATTAACTTGGGATAACCTAGAAAAGAGATGCTGGATCGGTCCTAGCAGATGTGGTTTATGCGGAAATGGGTCAGAAAATATTCAACATATTTTTGTGGAATGTAACTTCATTGTATTGGTTTTTTCCAAGCTCTGCAATTTTTATAAATGCGACCCTCTTGCTTCAGGATGCTCCCTTAGGGATATTCTGGAGCTCTGGTTCAAGGAACATTCGGTACATGCGGTTTACAGTTACTTACCTCTTTTTGTATATTGGAGCACTTGGTTACTTCGGAATAAGAGCATATTCGAGGACAAGCAGGCTTTGATTCATGATATTCATCATCAGATTGAATACTTAATGCATTACTATCCTGCTCCTGGCTTTAAGGAAAAGTTCAGAAATATAGGATCTGCTCAAGATCTGGTGTTTCCATGTGCTTTTATTGATGGAGCTGCAATAGAGTCACATGGTGGAGCAAGGATCTTTATTGTCATCAACAGTTCACACACGTTATCTTTCAAGCTTGGCTGTGGTCCTTATACAGACACTAGAGCAGAGATCTTGGCCTTATGGTCTCTTTTGAAGGTGGAAAAACTGATGGGGCTCCCATTAAAACATATCTATGGTGACTCCCTTGTCATCATAAACTGGGCCAATAAAAAATAAGCCTTATCTTCCATAGACCTAGACCACTGGTGCGATAACATTAGGCATATGATCTTGTGTTTTCCAGGCTTGGACATTAGTCATGTCTACAGGGAGCATAACCAGAGAGCGGACTGCTTATCCAAAGATGGCCTTGTTTTATCACCTGGTCTCTGTTACTTTTCAGAATTTTATGATGATACTTTATGTATGAGTGATTTTCTTCATCTCTTTTAAGGGATTGTGCCAGAGTATTAAAGACTCCTTCTCATTTGGGTACTGACTTCTTGTATCTCTTGGATATTTTTCTTTGAATGGCGGGTGGTCATCTTTGGATCAACAACCTTGGTCTCTTCCTTTGCTTCTGCTTTAGACTGATATTTTGTTCCCCGGTGAATACTCAGGTCCTACATGTTTGCTCATGTACTTGTCTGGATATATTATAGCTCTATGTTTCTATTCCTGGTTGGTTTTTTTGGTCCTCTCACATGATCACACTATTTTTTTTGTAACTGCCCACTATGGAGGCACCTTTGATGCCCTTTGATTCTATTAATAAGAATATCAAGGTCAGGATTTTTTCATCTGAAAAAAAAAGATTGTTATGCCTCCCTTTAGTACAAAATAACACCATCCCCTATGTGAATGGAATTCATTTATTATATTTTATGTTTCTTCTCTCTTATTGTTATTTTAATCCATTACCTCACTCTACATTTCATCTTATTTTATTAGGATTCCCTTTGTATTTCTAGTCTTCCTTTGTTATTTTATGGGAGTTTAAGGCATTGTTTCATGTTGCACTCCCCTAGACTGATTTGTGTTCCAATATGCTTGATTTAATTTGAAGGGAAAGTTATTGTCAGTTATGTGGTTCTTCCCAAGTGGAAATAGATTCCCCTCTCTACTTGTTTTCATTTTGCAGTTGCAAAATCCTTTTTACATCATAATGATTTTTGTTTAAAATCATTCTTTTGATAACTCATAAGACTATAGGGAGGGTTTGATATAACCCAGGATACATATCATTCTATTAGTCAATTTACTCTCAAGTAAGAACCCTTATCCCTATATATTTCATATTCATATAACTACACTTCAAATGCTAATGGAATTTAATGTTCAGGGCTTAAGAATGTGCTTTATGATTGTTTTGGACATAACTCTTGATTTCCCTCACTCAAACTGGCTATAATTTTTAGCTCGTAAGTTACTATGCTACCTTTGGTTTATTCTCACATAATTTCATATTTAAGTTGTGTTTAAGGGTGAACTTATTTAATAACTATTCATTTTGTTTGGAATTTGGTAATTTTGGATTTTGACACCTCACCCAGATTTGATGGTACTAGTTTGATTCCAGATATGTGCAGTTGTTGGTGCCCTAGTATGCATAATGATGTAAAGGGGGGAATGTATTTTTTTAAGCAAAAAAATGATAAAAATTAAAGAAATGTAATGAATCACCTCCTTATGGTTAGGGTTTATGACTCACTTAGGTTTTTAATGATACTATATAAGAGTTCCTCAAGAAAAGATAAAGGGTTATATTGTGATATTGAGATATTTGAGACTCAACTATTTGGGATTTGAGTTTAACTCAAGCTCTTTGAGAGGCTAGGGTTTGAAACAACTTAATTCCCTGACTTTATGACATGGAGGGAATTTTGTCCACTTTGTTCTCAACATGAATAAAAGATCTAATTCTAATTTATGTTATTTGTATGTGTTCAAATGATTATTCATGTTGTGTTTTCTCAGAATCTCTGGTTTTAGTTTATGCATGAAGATATGTAAAAAAAGTGAGATCTCTTCTTACACAGATCTATGGAACTATTTGCATAGAAAACCAAAAAATATTGCACCAAATAGGAATCCTCATGGGGTTTCCCCTCTCTTGGTTCGGGTGGCAGCAATGTCCAGGGAAGTGGAGGAACTTGGGTAAAAAAGATTTTGTCATAGATTTGTGTGGAGGTAGCATGAGGAGACTAGTTATGCATGTTGGTTGTGGAACCTAATTATATTCCTAAGTCAGAGGATTGTTTCATCCATGTTTGGATTCTTGACCAAGACATATGGGGATCTGGGGGGTGGACCAACCCCTCGACTTGACGTTTCATAGGGGTTCATGAATGAGAGCCCCTGAGAATTTGTGTTTTGGTCTGTTTTTTGTTTTAGGTTTGTTTTCATCCATTGAAATGTGGAAAAATATTTCCTTTTAAAATGTTTTAATTTCCTAGTCAAATTTGAACTAATGAAGAGTGGGAAATTTAGCTTATTTCCTGGTGGAATTCTCACGTGCAACAATTTGTATTCGCGTAGAAATGTTTATATGCGCAAACATGTTTCACTAGGCATATTTTTTCTATATGGAATGTTCCTACACTGAGTTTTCTGCAAGAGGTTTTCCTGCATTGATTTTTCCTATGTGGAGTGTTTCTATGCAAAGTTTTCCTGCACGACCACTAATTTAAAGCACTACGCAGTGAGTTCGAAGAAGTATCCTAGCGCGTAGTGAACTTGGAAGTGTGCATTAGTTGGATGTGTGATTTTATTTATTTTTTTAGTGTCATGCTTAGTTGATTCATTTTGAGTTACAACTCTGCATGATAAAACTGTGAGTCATTTTGAGTTACATCCCTGCATGACAAACGTTTCTTAGAGTCAATAAATTGGTTTGCTCATTCTGAAACCCAACACGACACATAAAAGTTAATTAAGTTTCAAATTTTTTTTTAATGCTGCAAAATTTTATTAATTTATGAAAACAAGGTTTACAAAAAATTCCCTGACTAGACGAGGTCTCAGGTGGTGAAGCCACCACCCAAGTCTCTCAAGAATGGAGGTACTTCTGAGAAAACTAGTACTAAAATTGTTCAAGACTATGAGACGGCCATAATAACCAGTATTTGACATAATTACAGAGTTCTTTTTCAAAAATAAATAGAGAGATAGGCAAACTAGACAATGAGAACAAAAAAACCTGAAATGACAGTTTGTTTTTGAAGATGTTCTGAGCATACTTCAAAAGGGGGGGTTTTCCTCAATGATGGGGCATCCCCATCCTTCTTCCTGTGAAATAATGGTCATGTTGGTAGTAGTCTCCAAATCAATTTGTGGAGGCCCAGTGCTCAGGCCATCAACTTCCTTCACCCTTTTGAATAGAGGTTCCATGGTAGAAGGAATGGGGAAAGGAGGGACTTGTGGACATAGAACTATGTTCACGGCCCGTGACCTGCCCCCAGTTGTGCTCCCACTACCACCATCCACAAGGCCAGCATGCCCAGCCTTGTCTTCCATGCAATTCTAGGTGAATGTGTTCAAATTTGTGAGCTGAGTGTCCATTTCCATCATCTTTGCTTTCATAACAAGAATAATATCATGCGCTTTTGACCAGTTACTGAGCATATATTCCACAAGATTTCCTAGCATGTTTTTAAAAATACAGTAATGGTTGATTTGGCTACCACCCTACCCAGAAGTGACCCATTGGCTTAGCACCTTGCCTTTCCAGTCATCTATAAGGATGCAGACCAGTTTGGTGATATGATTTTCATACCCTTCTTCAATCTACACACTAAACCCTCTTTGGGATTTCCCTCTACCTATGCTGGCACATCGAGGTGTTCCTCTTTGCCAAGAAATGTTTATCATCAAGAGGCTTGGGCTCAACAAAGAGGGCCAAACTTTGTGCAGAAAGAGAGAGAGATGGTGGGAGATTCCCACATTGCAAAAACATGTAAAAAGATTAATGACTTGTAGACTGATAGATTGGTGAGGAATGGAAAACATAATCAAAAGAGGGCCACCCTGAGGCTAAAACCAGGCATCAAATCGCACAGAAGACACAATTCAAGATAGAGAAATGTTGAACCCAATGAATACAATTCACCAATATTCCATGGAAATGTGCTTCAAATCACCACCCTGACCGAACCCTGACCTTGTACCAGCCTACATTAAACTCATCTGCTCCACCATGAATGCGCAAGGGGAAGTCAGTGTGTCGCCAACCTACGTCATGGGCCTAGAAATGATAGCCTTATCCTTTTGCATGTGAGAAAAAGATCCGAAATCCAAGGTGGTGGGATTGATGGACGTTCCATCTGCATGAAGGGTGCCACGCAGAGGGCTCTGAGACCGAGGCACTGCGCGCTGACTATTGATCACGAATGCACCCGCATTTGGAGAGGAGAGATATGACTTGGCCAGATTCTTGCATTTGAGCAACAAGGTGTCATCAAGGGGATCTTGTAGCATTCCTTCCATAATAGTGTGATTATTGTTCACTCCCATATTAGCCAAGAAGTATTCTAAATCATTAGCTTTCTTAAACACATGGTGAAAGGTAAGTGCCTTCATGCAATGGAGATGTTGGCCAATCGACCCAACTCATGCTCAAGATGCCAGCTGGTGGCCACTTTGGTGACCAAAGTACCGATGTGCATTTTGGTGGCCATGGAAAGAATTATCTGAGAGTCCCCTTCCATAATCATAGGTAGGATATTCCTCCTACCATCTATCATTAGTCCTGCAACCAGGCCTTCAAGTTCTTCTACATTGTTGGAGTCGAGACCAATGCTACCATAGAACATGTGAATGATATCCCTGTTGTGGTCTTTGATAGCTCCACTGTAACCTGATTTCCCAGGGTTTCCTTTGGAAGAACCATTGAAATTAAGCTTGAAGACATTATCAGGAGGAGGCTCCTAGTGGAGAGGAATGGCCACTCACATCTTGGTGGTTCTAGGGGTCAGAGGGATGGTGGTGGAATTGAAGCTTAAGGAAACCAAGATAATATTTTCACTATGGGAGGTGGGAAGGTAAAAAGCCATCCAGCCTTTGCAGTGGATATTTTCTTGGAGATTGTTTTTAATACCGTCCCACAACACATTGGCTGTGCTCTCAGTGTTTTTGAAAATTATGTTGCTTCACTCTTTCCAGATGCTCCAAAACACAAACCCAGGAGTGGGTGTCCAGAGTTGATTGAGGATTTTTCTTTCAAACGAGATATCAATCCACTGTTCAAGTGTTTTCGTTGCATTTCCTTTAACCCTATTGGTTTGTCGAAAATCTTCAGCGACAGTGTCCCACACAGGGAGATGGTGAAGGGGAAAGCATCAAGGAGATGGTCTATGGTTTCCTATTGTTCGAGGCATAGACAAAATATTGAGGGGCTTTGAAACCCTTTTCTGGCCAGATTATCCCAAGTGAGGATACAACTGTGCATTAGAAGCCACAGAAAATGGGAGACTTTGGGCCAAAGAGGAGGCTTCTAGACGTGTTTCCAGATGGATGAGGGATGGAGATCTAGCGAAGCAAAGAGGATGTCGTAAGCTTATTTGACCGAGAAATTTCTTAAAGGTATATGGCCCCATCTGATGACATTCATACCATGTTTTTTTTGAGGCATTGGCTACGTATTTCTGACCATATTTTGTCCACAAGTTCCCTGTTGGGTACCATGTTACAAGTGGAGGGATCTTTCCAATGACAGAATTCATCATTCAAAGGATGCCATAAATATTTCACTTTGAGGTCCTCATTGAGATGAATATAAGTATGACTATATTGGTCTGGAAGGAGACTTTTTAAACTGGGAAACTGCTACCATGAGTCACACCAGAAGAGGGCTTTATCCCCATATTTTATTTCCCAAAAAATATGTTGTTGAATGAGCACCCTAAGTTTGTTGGTCTCCTTCCATATATGGGAACCAGGGATGTCCTCGTCAAATCTGATAAGGTGATGTGGGCGATAGTCCAGAGCATATTTATTGTTCCATAACTTGGTCCAATGGGAGTTATTTTTTGAAATCCAATTCAACCAATTTTTTGCAGAGAGGGCTTGGTTGTTTAGCTCAGGATCCTTGATATTGAGGCCCCCCTCTTTTTTTTGAGACAAACCTTTTTCCAGCTAACCAGGGCCCATTGATTATTATTATTGTTGCAGCCCCAAAGAAAAGACCTCTGTAGGGTTTTGATAGCTTTCAAGACCCATTTTGGAGCTGCCAAAATAGAAAAGAGGTGCAGAGGAATTGACTGAAGTACAAACTTAAGAAGGACAACGCAATTGGGGAGGTTGAGGGAGCAGAAGGTCCACGAGGTTAAACGGTTTTCAACTTTGTTCAGCAGCTCTTTCCACGAGGTGTGTTTGATGGTCGAGTCAAATAGTGGGGAAACCAAGTATTTTGAAGGCATGGATGAGACCGAGAACCTAAGGATTTGGGTTATGTTTCTCTGAGAATCTTCCCCAATATTAAAAAATAATATTTGAGACTTTTCAAGATTTAGAGTGGTTCCTAAATATTCCTCAAAGGTGTTTAACAAAGAGTGGATGATACGGGATTCTTGAACTGAAGAATGACCAAAGAGGAGATTTCCATCCACAAACTATTGGTAGGTTAGAGGGGGAGCTCCATGGAGAGATAATCCTCACATGGTGCGTGAATAGACAACTAACTGAATCATTCTCCCTAATACTTTAGCCATGAGGATGAAGAGGAAAGGGGAAAGATGGTCTCCTTGACAGACGCCGCACTAGGGGGATAAAGTGGAGGGAGAGCCATTGACCAAAAAAGAGAATAAGGCTGCGGAGATGAGAGAAAGGATCAAATTGACCCAATCCTTATAGAATCCAAAATCTAACAACATTTTTTCAAAGAAGTACCAGCTCTATTATCTCCCAAAAAAACTTAGTTTCCAATAAGTTTAGTCAGGCAATTTATTTTTTGATAAAATGAAGATTTCAAGTCATATTATGAAGGATATTAGGGAAGCTAAAAAAATAATTATCTTTGATGTTTTGTTATGTGATAAAATTAAAAGTTTTAGCTTCTGGTGGCTTAGGCGAGCTTTCCAACAGCTCATTAGCCACCGAAAAGATTTGATTTCGGTAGCTAACGGTTTAGCGCAGGACCATGGTTATCCACCAAAATCTGGCTCGTGACATTCTTGTTAAAAATATGGGAAAAGGATTTTTGGTGGCTTAGGCAAGATTCTCAGGTGCTCATTAGCCACCAAAATTTTTTGGTTTCGGCAGCTTAGAAAGCAATCGCAGGAGGACTTTAACCACCGAAAACAAATAAAACATGTTTTTGGAAAGGGCGTCTTTCGGTGTCTTGGGAGAACATGTCAGTGGTTCATTAGCCACTGAAATATCAGCTTTTGAAAGCTAGCAGACAAAACCCCAGGCACTCTTAAACGCCGAAAAGGCTGAAAGAGAAAACAACTAACTGTCTATCAAATCAAAACTCGTCAGCATAAGACAAGTCATACTTTGGAAAAGTAAACCACTGAAAGGATGGAGAAAGTGCAGTAAAGTGTAAGTTGATGATTGAAGAGGTAGTTATTAGTCTGACTTGACCGATGGGAAGAAAAACCCTAATTTCCCCCCCACTTGTCCCACGACTATAGAAAATCTCCACTCAATATCAAGTTTGAATTGAAAATGATTACTGGGCAAGCAATCTCAAAGATATCATCAAAAGCCATCATCCTCTCACTCAGTCACTTACCAAGTAATTAAAACCCTCAGAATCAGTGCCCTACCTCTAGTACACTCCACCTTCGATTACATGCATCCTTAATACTCAAAGACCTCTGAATATCAGTCTGTTAAACTCTTCCATAGGTTTTGAATTCAATTTTTGCAGGCACTCAGGAGCACAGTTCAGAAAATGAAGAAGGGAGGGCCTGCTCTCAGGCAAGAACTAGGAGACATCAGCTACCTAGAATCTCATCCATAAGTTTGCCAGCAGGGATAATTTTAGGGGCGAATTTTAGCCCAGTGGGCTATTTTTCCATGTTTTTCTCCCAGAAAACATTCGCCATTTTGCATTTTTTGAAGCCCTTTTTTCACCCAATTTTGATGGGGTAAATTTTTTTCACCCTAAAAATCGCCAAATTAGTATATAAATGATATAAAATCCTTGGAAATTAAAATATTTTTTGAAAAATATCGGCAATCATTTTATAGTTGGCATTTTAAGAATTGGTAATATTCGCCAACATTTATCCACTTTTAAATAAGTATGGTTCCTTAAAATCATCCCTGTTTGCCAGTTCTTCAAAGATGCAGGCTGCTACAAATTTTGTGAGAAAATTCAAGGTTCACACCAGCAGGTGGCTGAGGCATTTTCTCTCTCTTTTGATGGCTCCAAGGAACTCATAGGTAAGGAGGAATTCATGGTGGATGAAACCCTAATTGCAAAGGTGACTGAACTCCCAGAAACTGGGGAGAAGTGGTTTAAAACCACCATTACTAAAGATGTCGAGTTCAGATCCTATTTGAAGCCCGAACACAAGGAGGCGGTGTGGAAGAAAAGTGTTCCATCCACATGGCTAGAAGAAAAATGGAAGAAATTAATGAAAGCCATTGTGGTATATATAACTTGTGAAGGTAGATACAATAGGGCCATGATCTATCATTTCAAACCAATGAACCATTTCACAGGAAAGAGCCCTCTGAATTTACCTTTCTACTTACATAGGAGCCTAGCAAAAATGGCACACCAGGTGAAGGATCAACCAACTAGGATTGCTGGAAGATTGTCTCACCATGGCCTTATACAACTCCTCATCCAAGATTTGCTGAAGAGGAGAAATATGGCATGGACACATTTCTTGTTTCGGAATGGTTTTGAAATAGGCATATAACCAAAAGTGAAGGGAAAGTCTCCTTCAAAGAAAACCACCACCCCCAGGAGTGAAAAGAGGAAAAGAAGGGCTATTTCACCAACAACAGTAGATCAATGTTCTTCATCATCCAAAACCAAGAAGGCTAAAGGAAACCTAAACTTCAGTGAAAAGGGTAAGGAAATCACAGCACAGAGTGGAAACATTCTAAATCTTCCCTATTCAGATTCAAAAGAAGAAATGGAGGAAGGTATTGACCTAGAAGAGCAGGTGGCAGCAGAAAATGAAGAACTTCCATCACCCACACCAAAATATTAGGATGAACTAGTGGAAAAAGCTTCCTCTAGCTGTTAGTTTTTCAACATTAAGCTAGCATTATTAGGATCTTTAACTGAGAGAATAACAAGTACATCAATCAAACACAAAAGACAATGAACACAGTGTTTTTCCTCAGGGAAACCATAAATGGAGAAAACCCCGCGACTTCCTTAGAGATAGAATCAGCACCAAAATAGTAAAAGCCAAAAACAGTAAGTGACCTCCTGACAACAGTAATCTTCTTCTTTTCTAGCCCCAGTATCTTCTCCTTCCTCAACTATGCACTAAACTTGAGTGTGTATGAGTTATGTGATAAATAGAGACTCCAGTTATCTATTTATACTAATCCTAACATGACTAAAACCTTACCAGGGCCGACCTCTACTAGGAGAGTCTAATAACCCTAGTGCCCCAGAACTGTGGGGAATTTAACCCTTAGACAATCAGAGGGTTACCCATAATGACTTGACATTACTTGTTTACATTATTGATCCTCCTGATTGGAATATCGGGGCATGACAACATGACTCAATTACATTATAGATACATCCCGGAATAAACATCGGGTTACAATACATAGATGAATACATTCCGAACTTACAAATACATCAACACTCCCTCTTAACTAGGAAGGTATTCTTTTGACACAGTTTTCAGTACTGGTCTTATTCTCTGTATCAGCTAGATCATCTTGTCTTCTACATCTCAAGTCTTCTGAGTCATCAAGTCATCTTCATCTTCAAGTCCTCTTCATCTTTGAATCTAGATCATCTCTCGATCTGGATCATCACGAGACATCACCACTGGATCTGGATCATCACTGGGCATTATCAGTGGATATGGATCATCACTGCTGGATCATCATCACTAGATCTGGATCATCACTGGATCTGGATCATCACTAACCATCATCACTGGATCTGGATCATCACTGGTGCTATCTCATGATTCTTCTCGTCACAGGAAGTTCTACAGAGCTAGCCCTTTTTCATGCTGGTTGTAGGCCTATCCTCCATGTAGGTATTCTTCAGCACTTATATCTAACCTACTCATCAGAAAGGCACAGTACTCACATCCATCCAGGCTGGAACCACATCCTACCACAATGATGGAAGATCTATGTTCTTCCATCCAGGCCAGAACCACATCCTACCACAATGATGGAAGAGTTATGTACTTCCATCCAGGCTGGAACCACATCCCACCACAATGATGGAATATTTTTGTACTTTCATCCAGGCCGAAAACACATCCTACCACAATGATGGAAGATCTTTGTTCTTCCATCCAGGCTGGAACCACATCCTACCACAATGATTAAAGACACTCATCCAGGCTGGAACACATCCTGCTCACAATGATGAAATATTTCTGCACTTACATTCATCCAGGAAGGAACACATCCTGCTCACAATGATGAAAAGGCTCTGCACTTGCATCCATCCAGGCGGGAACACATCCTGCTCACAATGATGAAAAGGCTCTGCACTTGCATCCATCTAGGCGGGAACACATCCTGCTCACAATGATGGAACAACTCTGTACTCATATCTAATCTTGTAGGAACCAATCCTACAGTCACATCAGAATGGCCCCCAGTCCTCCTCAACTGAGCTACCTGGTAACTGACCAAGTGCCTCTATTCTCCTAGAGAATGGAAGTTGCCCTTACATTTGACCTGCTCGTCGAAATGGCCAACACTTACATCTAACATGGAAGGAACTTAATCCTTTAGCTATGACATAATGGTTTAGCCCTTACATCTGATCAAGTGGGAACACATCCCTCTATCACATTAGAATGGCTACTCAGTCCTAGACTGAGTTTTCCTAGTACCTCACCAGGAAGCTCCATTCAAAGAATGGCAATTGCCCTTACATCTGTCCTACTCGACAGAATGGCCAGCACTCATATCTGACATGGAAGGAAGAAATCCTCTCACCATGATAGAATGGCTCAGCCCTTATATCTGACCTACTCGTCAGAATGGCTATGGATCTCAACACTCATATCTGAAATGGAAGGAACCAATCCTCTCACCATGACAGAATGGCTCAGCCCTTACATCTAACCATGTAAGGAACCAATCCTCTCACAATGTCATAATGTCTATGGGACTCATCACTTTCCCTTGGAGGAAACCTCTATCTGGAGAACACCAAGCTTCTCCCTGAAGTACTTGAACTTCACCCTAGCCAATGGCTTTGTCAACACATCAACTATTTGTTCCTCCATCGCAACATACAGGAGCTTCATTGCTCCCCTCTGCACCATATCCCTGATATAGTGGTACTTGATCTCGATATGCTTCAACTTGTCATGGAACACTGGATTCTATGACAACTTTACACAACTTTGGTTGTCACAATGTATACAAGTAGAATCCAACTAGAGATCAAATAAATCAGACAGTAGCTTCTGCAGCCATACTAACTCACAACTAGATAAACAAGCTGTGACATACTTTGCTTCAGCTTTACTCAGTGCCACACAGGATTGCTTCCTGCTAAACCAAGAGATCACACATGATCCCATACTGAAGCAACACCCTGAAGTGCTCTTCCTATCGATGCCACTGCTAGCCCAATCTGAATCAACATAACCCTCCAAGTTAATCTTTTGATTCACATCGTACTTGATCCCATAATTAACTATACCCTTCAGGTACCTCAGAATATGCTTTGCAGCAATCAAGTGAACATGTCTTGGATCTGTCAGGAATTGGATCAAGGTATTCACGGTAAAGCAAATATCTGGTCTTGTGTTTGTCAGGTACATCAATGACCCAATCATCTGATGATATATCGTAGCATCAACCGACTCTAATGAAGCATCGTTCAATATCTTCATGTTCAATGCAATAGGTGTGGCCATAGCCTTGAAGTCCATCATCCCAAATATCTTCAGGATCTCTATTGCATACTTCCCTTGTCCAAGGAAGATTCCATTTTCACTCTGCCACACCTCCATACCTAGAAAGTAATGCATCATCCCCAAGTCCTTCATTTCAAACTCAGTAGCAAGCTTTGTCTTCATATCAGTAATCAACCCATCTGTACCTGTCACAAATAGATCATCTACATATAGTAGAAGCATCACTGGGTTGTCATCTTCAACCTTGTAGTAAAGGTTGGAATCTACTTTACTCTTGGTAAAGCCTAAACTGGATAGAAAGCTGTCAATTCTGCCATAACAAGTCCTGGGTGCCTGTTTCAAATCATACAGGGCTTTCTTCAATATACATACATGAGACTCTTTGTCATGTGTCTCAAAATTGAGTGGCTAGTCTACATACATTTCCTCTTCCACTACACCATTCAAGAAGGCAGTATTGACATCCATCTGGTGTGTCTTCCATTTCATCACTACAGCCAGAGCAAGTACCGATCTGATGGAAGTGTATCTGGATACAAGTGCGAAGGTTTATTCATAATCTATTCCTTCTTTCTGAGAGAAACCCTGAGCCACAAATCTTGCCTTATATTTTTCAATGCTACCGTTTGCAGCATGCTTGATCTTGTAGATCCATTTGGAAGTTACAACTGACTTCCATTCTAGTCTTGGGACAACATCCCAAACATCATTCTTCATCATCGATTGGTATTCTTCGATCAAGGAATCCTTCCATTCTTTCCGTTCTACTGCTTCTTCTTAACAGGAAGCTTATTTATCAATCAAATCACATAGTAAAGCTACATACTCGGAGCAGGATCTGGTCCTCTTTCTTTCTCTGTGATTCTCTTCTGGAGCCCCATATCTCTCTACACCTTGGATAATTTCTTGTACCGAAGCAGGTTTCCTCTTATCAGGATTCTTCTCTAGAGGTGGATCTACAGGTCTTTGTGGTTCTTTGAAATCTCAATCTTCTTCTTGAGTTTCTTCATTCATGGTTGTATCATGAATTCTGGGTGCTTCTGCTTCTTCAAGTTATTCAGCAGGTCTTTTTCTGGATTTGTTGTAAGCCGTGTCTTCATCAAATGTCACATCCCAGCTGATGTCAATCTTCTTGTATCCTGGGAAATATATTCTGTAAGCCTTTGAGCTTTCAGAATATCCCACAAATATACCCTTCTTTCCTGAAGGATCTAATTTTGTTCTCTTCTCTTTTAGAATGTGTATGTACACAAAACAACTAAATATTCTGAGATGGATGACTTCTGGTTTCTTTCCAGAGAAGAATTCTTCAGGAGTCTTGTTCTCGAGTACTCTGTGTGGAGTACGGTTCTGTACATACACCACTGTTCTAGTAGCTTCAGCCCAAAGATGCATAGGAAGATATTGATCATGAAACATGGCTCTTGTAGCTTCCATGATAGTTCTGTTCTTCTGTTCTGCAATCCCATTCTGTTGTGGATTATAGGGAGTGGAAAAATCCCTCTTAATCCATGATTCTTTGCATATCTCTTTGAATTCATTTGAAGTGAATTCTTCGCTATTATCTGATCGAAAAGTCTTGATCTTCTTTTCAGTGTGGTTCTCAATCAAGGCTTTGAATTCCTTGAACTTTTTGATTACTTCGTCTTTGTTCTTCATGAAGTAAACCCATGACTTCCTAGAAAATTCATCAATAAAAGAAACATAATATGCATACCTACTTAGTGAGGTTGATGACATAGGATCGCATACATCGGAGTGGATGATTTCCAAGATTCCTTTTGCTTTGCTTTCGCTGCTTGGAAATGTCTTCTTTGTTTTCTTTCCTTTCACACATCCTTTGTAGACCCCATCCTGTTTTGCTTGGAATTATGGAAGACCTTCAACAACTTTGCTTGCAATAGGTAGTGCTCTGTAATGCAGATGTGCAAGCCTTATATGCCAAAGTTCACTTGGCTCTACTGTTTCATGGACTAAGGCTTGTTCTGGATGGCCCTTCAATTTGTACAAACCTCCTTCTTGTTTTCTAATTACCACTGCATCATCGATAGTCTTTCCTCTTGGCCACATGATGACTTGACCATCTATGAATGCAGCCTCATTCCTTTTACATCCAATGCTAATATAAAGAGAAGGTTCTTCTTGATTCTTGGCACAAACAATACTTCCTTCATTGTTAGAGACTTTCTAGAGTCTAGCTTATAGGAATATTCCCCACTACCTTTTATTGGATATTGGTAGTCATATCCTAGTTTCACCTTGAGAAGTGATTCATGTTATGATAGTCTCACAAAGAATTCCTTGAATCCATTCATATGTTTGGAAGCTCCACTGTCTATAAGCCAATCATCACTTCCATGAGTAATGTTACCTGTGAGAGAGGAAATCAAAACATATTCATCCTCACTTGAAGAATATTCACTTTCATATCTGGTTCTTTTCTTGGATGGTTCATCATCCTCTGTAGCATGAGCATGATGTCTTCTTTTGTTCCCCTTCTTCTTATGAGAGTGGACCTTGTTCTTAGGATAGTATTTTGCAAAGTGTCCTATCTCATCACATGTATAACATCTTAATCTAGATAGTTTCTTTCTATTGTTGTCTCTATGATGAGGATTCTTACCTTTGGAGTGATGAGTACTTCTTCTGCCTTTCTTCGAGTGAACTGTGAGAGCTTGGTCTTCACTTCCCATCTTCTCTTCTTGAGCTGCTATCCGTGCTTCTTCTTGAGAACATTCTTCCCATAGTTTGTTGAATTTGACTAATTTCTTTCTGGCACAGATTCCTTGGATGAAAGAATCCCATGACCTAGGAAGGCCATTCAGAGTTGTCATCACAATCTCTGCATTCTCCACTTCTTCATCTACAGCTTCTAATTGTTCCTTGATATGAGAAACCCTTGTGAAGTAAGACTAGATGGTCTCTACATTCTAAATCTTCACATTCTTCAGTTGATTCCTCAAAGTCATCTTCTGGTTTATGTTCTTCCCTTCAAATAATTTGGTTAGGGCATCAAACATAGCTTTAGGTGTCTTGAGAGAGGACACCTGAGGTATAAGGTGATCCTTGATAGAATCAGCAATGATCCTCTTTGCCATAACCATCTTATTCTTATGTAAGGGTTTTTCCTTATCTCCCTTTGGAACTGGAATCTCCTCATGGATGTAGGATTCTAATTGATTCTCTTCCAGGACTAGGGAGATCCTATACTTCCAGGCTTAGAAGTTATCAGCTCTCTCAAGCTTTTCATCAAGCTTGGTATGATGAGACATCTTAAATTGAGAACCTCAAATGGAAATACAAAATATTTAGATCTTACTAGGTTAAGATGTCAGATTTGGATTTGGAGCTGAAATCCCATAGTACTGGATCATGAGCAAATTAGGGTTTTGCTTTTTCAGAGATCTATCCACCAAAATGCCTTGAAATTTGTCCCTAACTTTAATTTTCTGGAGGAGATCAATCCAGGCCTGGGCTAACTAAAAAATTCCTCTTCTATGAAAAAGCCCTAATTTCCGGCAGTAGTGTTGGGTCCAAAACTGAAACCTCAGAATTGGATTATGCTTCAACAGAAAGATGTGCCCTAAGGAGGAGAGTTATTCCACCTTAATTTTGCTGAAAATATATGGAGGAATATCCACAAACTAGGAAGACCTAGTTCCCGCAGCTCCACAGTGTCTTCTTCTCAGGTTAGCTTTGATACCATGTTAGTTTTTCAACACTAAGTTAGAATTATTAGGATCTTTAACTAAGAAAATAACAAGTAAAACAATCAAACACAAGAGACAATGAACACAGTGTTTTTCCTTGAGGAAACTATAAATGGAGAAAAACCCGCAACTTCCTTAGAGATAGAATCAACACCAAAATAATAAAATCCTAAAACAGTAAGTGACCTCCCAACAATAGTAATCTTCTTCTTTTCTAGCCCCAGTATCTTCTCCTTCCTCAACTATGTGCTACACTTGAGTGTGTATGAGTTGTGTGATAAATAGAGACTCCAGTTCTCTATTTATACTAATCCCAACATGACTAAAACCCTACTAGGGCCAACCTCTACTAGGAGAGTCTAATAACCCTAGTGCGAAACTGTGGGGACTTTAACCCTTAGAAAATTGGAGGGTTACCCATAATGACTTGACATGAATTGTTTACATTATTGATCATCCCAATCGAAACATTGGGGCTTGACAACATGACTCAATTACATTATAGATACATCCCGGAATAAACATCGGGTTACAATACATAGATGAATACATTCCGAAGTTACAAATACATCAACACTAGCAAGCCTAGGGCATAGAAAGTAAACCAGTTGCTGAGACAAGTGTATGAGCTGGAAGTTTTAGAAAGAGAGATAAAAAGGAATAATGCCATGTTGACCAAGAGAAACAAGGAGTTGCACAATTCTTTCCTGGAGATGAGAGGAATGTATATCTTGCTGAAAAGAAGAAACCTAAGATACATGAAGGACACCACCAGGTTGTACAGGATGATTAGGCTTCTGAGGCTGCAGGTGAAGAACTCCAGAACAAACCCTAGCACTCATTTTTCACTAGAAACCCTAGCAGAAGCAGCGATAGGCCTTCAAAATCCAAAATCAATCCAAGCTGCTCCTGATCCTCCAAACATTGAGCAGGCTGAAGAAAGGTCAGAAGGTAAGGAACAAAACTAAAAAATATAATTTGGGAAGTTGCCTAAATTTTTTGCAAGAATAGGGCTTTCAGTGGCTTAGGTGGACGCTAAAGTAGTTCATTAGCCACCGAAAGCAGCGTTTTTGGCAGCTAACAGAAATGAAATTTTGACTCCTTAACCACCGAAAGAAGAAAGAGGAGCAAAAAGCAATTTTTGCATAAAGGACCAGTTTGGTAAATATACCTAGCTCAGGAATGAAGGTTAAAAGTTGAAAGCTGCTGAGGTACACCATCAAAGGAAGTTTGTTCCAGTTTTGGGGATACATCAAAGAGGAGAGGGTCACAAAACCCTACCTATTTTAACCAATAGTGGCTCATCCATTAGAAGACCAGTTACAGTTTTCCTCCAGTATTCACTACAGTCATCAAAAGGTTTAAAGAGTGAACAAGTGTTAGAGTTAGTTAAACTAGTAGTTAAATTAGGGTTTTTGACCTAATTCTGCAAAAAACAATTATTTTGTCTATTTTTAATAAATCAGATCCAATTTTTCAGGATCTGAATATTTTTGTAAAGGATATAAATCCTAAGACTTATGTTATAGAAAGGGTTCGACTTCAGGGACCTATAGACTATTACTATTATCAAGATTCTCATATTGTTGATGACATAATATAAGCTCTTTTTCTATCATATGTTCAGGTTCCATTTCTTATCTATTCTGTGCTTATGCTTGAATGTGTTGTTAAGGTTTATTCATGTTATTTGATGTCTAATAGTTGTCATCCTATATACATATTGATTATTTTAATTACAAGCACTTTCCTTGTTATGATTAGCCATTTATATATAACTGTTTTATGTATGAATATGCTAGCATGATAAGTTCTCCATCTCTGCACCATATTATCAAACCTATGAACAATGGTAGTTAGAAGCCTTATCCTTGATTGAGTTTCATGCATGTCTTGAGAGTGTGAGGTCTTGTAGGTCACCTAATTTGATCCACTTATAAAACCATAAAAAAATTAAGTTACCAAGCATCCTTGAGCTGAAACCTAGAGGAGTTTCCTGGAGTGATAACAAATTGGTGTCGTTGCCGGGGAAAGGATACTGAAGCTCAGCTTCCCTGGGAGACGACATAGATCCTGCTTTGATGATAGACAAAGTTTGGACACTATTGTGGTTGTAATCATATATCTGGTGACTCCTTTGGAATAAGGTGGCTTCAAGAAGACCAAGTACTAGAGAAAACCCTCAAGGGCCACTAGCAACACCTGTTTCAGATCCAGAAGAGATTCTGAGAAGAGATAGGGCTTCACTAAGGCAGACCTGCAGTGCTGCAAAGGAAGCTACATCAGGTATTTCAAGAGATATTCCTACTATTATTTCTTCTGCTGAAACATTTGATTCTCAGGAATATATAAATACATCAAAATTTTTTAGGGTTTGGGTATCTTCAAGCACTACTGCTTGTGAAGATCCAATCCTTGGTGACTCCAATGGGATAAATTTACCACCAACACTCTTTTAGCTACCACCCATATCAATAGTATCTTATTCTACCCTTTCCATACCCATTTTCAATACGAATTCTCCTCTGACCAAAATGGAAAGGATCCTAGTAGCTAGGTATGCCCCTCTAAATTTACCTAACCCTCTCTTGGCCATGCCCACTGGAGACTATCTCAAATACATGCCTAAATTTACAGGAGAGGGAGATTTCACAGTTGAAGAACACCTGGAAGCATTCTACAGTTATGCCGAGAACATAAATATAGAACAAGAAGATATGTGGACTAGGGTTTTGTGCAAAGCCTAGATGGCCAGGCTAGGAAATGGTTCAAATAATTGCCTGCTGGATCAGTAGCGAGAATTGAATCCCTAGATGACATTTTTCTAAAGAATTGGGGAGAGAGGAGAGACCATCTCTATTATGTCACCGAGTTTAGTAACTTGAAAAGGGATAATGGGGAGTCTATCTCCAACTTCACTAAAAGGTTTAACAATATGTTCAGCAAGACCCCCGCTGAGATCAATCCCACTGATACCTCAACCAGGATCACCTATGTAAATGCCTTTGACTCTGATTTATTCCTTCTCCTTAGAGAGAGGAGATCTGCATCCCTATCACTCATGCAGGATGCTGCCTTAGAGGTAGAATCTAACATCATAGCATCTCAGAAGGTCAAAGGAAATATAGATAGGAAGAAGCATCCCATAGACCCTCTTGGGGATTCTTCATCAGAGAGCAAAATTGACAAAATGGACAAACTGTTGGATAATTTGACTGCTGAAATATTGAAACTAAAAGATCAAGGGTAGATACCTATGAGGGATAAAGGGCCAAGTGATTTTGTTACCTGAAACCCTAATTTTGTCCCTTACAAAAGAGACAAATCCCCAGTCCATATCCTTCGAAGGGAGAGGAATCAAGATAAAGATCAGAGAATCAGAGCTCCTTTTCAGAATGTTGTACTAGAAGAAGAACCAAAATTCATTCAGGAGGGAGAGGCCGAATACAAAATCAACTGCATGGAGGATGAAGTTGACTACTCTTTTTTCACACAGGAAGCATATGAGGAAGCCCTAACGAATGAGCAGATCATTGAAGAAGTAGTATATCGGGTAGATGATCAAGGAGGTTATAATATGAGGTCCAGGCTGATTGCTCCCCCTAAGAAAAATGTTGTTCTTGCAAAGAATCTTGCTGCTCCAGCTAAAAAGGTTACTGTTCCACCAAAGAATATGGTTGTCATTCCCAAACAGTTGCAAAATCCAGTACATTCATCAGCCCCTGATCCTATCCAGCTCAAAGCTCCATTACAAGAGGCAAGGGTTCCTGACAAACTGCATTATTCTTTCAATCTTGATTCTGAGATTTAGAAATTGAAGATCCCTTTCCCATCATATAGAGCTAATGAATAATGATGCATTCAGATCGTCAATACTGAAATCCATTCAACTGAAGATACATATAGACACTAACTTTGTCAATCTGTAACATGATAAATCTATTGTAACCCTAGGCACTATGATTGAAGACCTGAATGATTCTTGCCCACCTTTCTACATATCTTTGAATATCCATGATAAGGTCCTTCATAACTGTTTGCTAGAATTAGGAGCTTCCCATATCCTAATTCCAAAAGATGTGATGGATGAGCTTGGCCTCAACATTACAAAACCCTACCATGTTATGTTCTCCTTTGACTCCAGGAAGGTCAAGTGCTTGGGCCTCATCAAAGACCTCGTGTAAACCTATCTTAGCTACCCTCAAAAAGCATAGTGATGGACATTGTGGTGGCTGGCATCCCTCCTAAATTTGGTCTCTTACTGTCTTGATCATGGAGTAAAAGTCTGGGTGGTACCCTTTAGATGGACCTTACATATGCTACAATCCCAATGTTTGGTGGGGAGACCAAGAGGCTTTATAGAGAAAATCAGCTTTCCTACATCATAAGCAATGAAAAGAATTATGTGAACCACCCCATCTATGCAGTAGACACAGATTTTGGGTCATGCATTCTGCAGATAGATGATTCCCATCAAATACCAGTCCATCTTACAAAGCCCATTTGTCAGCAGCCCAAAGAAGTGACCACATCAGTCTGGAACATGTATTATGATGGGGCTAGAACTCAAGCCTTAGCAGGGGTAGGTGTAGTGATGATCTATCCATCCAAAGAGACTATTCATTTGTCTTATAATCTTGATTTTAAAACCACTAACAATATAGCAGAATATGAAGCATTGTTGCTAGGAGTGAAAGATGCCAAGGAAATGGGGATCATGTGCATGAAAATATTTGGAGATGTAGACCTTATTATATAGCAGGTCAACAACACCTTTCAAGCAAAGAATGTCAGACTGAAGACTTACAAGGATGAGGTATGGAAATTGAGACTCCTTCATGTTTTTTGAACTGTAATATATACCTAGGGCTATGAATCACCTGGCTGATTCCCTTGCTATCTATGCAAGTCTGCTTGTTCCCCCTTTACCTCCTAGCCTCAGCTATGACATTCAAGTCAAGTACATACCTTCCCTACCAGATAATGTGAAATTTTGGAAGGTGTTTGAGAATGATGATGAGCTCATTAAATTCCTCCAGGTAGTAGATGAATTCTCCGATATGCATATAGATCAAGAAAGCCTCAACATGGAAGAATCCCAACATCTCAAATTGAAAGATCAAGTAGTTGATCAGAGTATTTTTCAGTTACCCAGCAATTATATACCTCGGGGTCTGGTACCCTTGGAAGAGTTATTTGATCACAATGACATCCCTCTCAAGCCTACCAAAAAGGATCAAGACCCTCCTATTCAAGAGCAAAACATTGGTATCCAAAGTCATCCGAAACCTATAAATCTGTCCACTGAGTTGACTACTGATCAGAGGTCCAAATTTTGTGGCCTGATGAAATAATTTGCTGATATCTTTGCCTGGGAGTACAGTGACTTGAAAACCTATGACACCAATATCATCCAACATAAGATTCCCTTGGAGAAGGAAAACTTGCCTTTCAAAAAGAAGCTGAGATCCATCAATCCTCTCCTACAACCTGTAATTGAAAAAGAAATCCATAAGCTCCTCAAAGACAAAATCATAATTCCCCTCAGGTATTCCAAATGGATTGCAAACTTAGTGGTGGTAAGGAAGAAGAATGGGGAGATTAGGTTATGTGTGGATTTCAGAAATCTAAACAAGTGCTCCAAAAAAGACAACTATCCACTACCCAAGATGGAACACGTATTGCAAAGAGTCTCATGGCTAGTGTCATGTCATTTCTGGATGGTTTATCTGGATATAACCAAGTTGCTGTGCACCTTGATGACCAAGATAAGACTACTTTTACCACTCCCTGGGGCACTTTCGTGTATGCAAAAATGCCATTTGGGATGATGTTAGCTGGGGCCACTTTTTAGAGAGCCATGGACCTAGATTTTGTGGGATTGAAATACAAATTTGTGCTTATATACTTGGATGACCTCACTGTTTACTCTCACAACCATGAAGAACATTTCAAGCACTTGAGGAGGGTTTTTTTTGAAATGTAGGAAATTTGGGATATCACTGAACCATAAGAAGTTCTAATTTGCACCTAGTAAGGGGAAACTCCTAGGTCATATAGTCTCAGCTGAAGGTGTGAAGATTGATCCTTTTAGGGTTGAAGCAATCCAGAAGTTGTCCATACCTAGGTCAAAAAGGGATATTCAGTCATTTCTGGGTAAGATAAATTTTGTCGAAAGGTTCATCCCTAAATTTTTTGAGTTGGTAAAGAACATAACATCTATGTTGAAAAAGGATGTAGAAATCAAATGTACTGACCAAGCAAGAAGCTCTTTTGAAGATATCAAGAAGGATATCATGGAATCTCCCACTCTGATTAGTCCGGACTATACCAAGGGTTTCTACATTTCCTCCTTTGCATCCTATGACACAGTGGCAAATGTACTATTACAAAAAGATGATGAAGGTCTTGATCACCCAATTGAATTCTTAAGCAAGACATTGAGGGATGCTGAACTGAAGTATGATCCCATTGAGAAGCAAGCTTATGCTCTTATCAAACCATTGAAAACTTTCAAGATTTACATTCTACATGCAAAAGTCCTTGCCTATGTCCCTTCAGCTGCTGTAAAGGATGTGTTGACTCAGCCTGACATTGATGGAAAGAGAGCTAAATGGATTTCCAAGCTCATAGAGCTTGACATAGAAGTAAAGCCCACCAAGTTAGTGAAAGGCCAATGGCTGGCCAAACTCATGGCTAAAGAAAACTGTGAACTTTTGGGGATGAACTTCACTTGTGTAAATTCAACAAATTTGCAAACTGAAGTAGCAACAGAAGTAGTTCAAGATCAGAATGACATTCAATAAGTAGCTGAAAAATTGTCCTCATGTGAGTGGTACTTAGGTAATATTCATTTCCTGCAAAAATTAGAAGTTCCTCCCGGTCTCACTCCAAATCAAGCACAAGCTCTTAAGCTGAATTCTGTTAAATTTTGTGTAAGTGATAAACTGTTGTGTTGGAAAGATCTGTCTGGTGTTTTGTTGAGATGTCTAGATAAAGAAGAATCATTTCAAGTCATGCATCACTTTCATTCAAGCACATGTGGAGGCCATCATTACTGGAATACCACAGCCCACAAGATTCTGAGGGCTGGGTACTATTGGCATGTCCTTTTTGCTGATGTGTGTACCTTTGTGAGAGCCTATGACCAGTGCCAAAGATTTATAGGGAAGTAGCAGCTCAGATCCTTTCCCCTTAGACCTATTTTAGTGAATGGTCCTTTCCAGTAATGGGTTCTAGATTTCATAGGTGAAATAAATCCCTCATCCAGTGGTCAACACAGATGGATCCTAGTAGCCGTAGACTGCTTCACCAAGTGGATAGAGGCAGTACCCACCAGGAATGAAACTCATCAGGTCATCATGAAATTTTTATATGAGAATATATTTATCGGGTTTGGTTTCCTAGTAAGGCTAGTAACTGATAATGCACCAGATTTCAAATATGGGGCATTGGTTAACATGTGTGAGTCAATGGGCATTCAGCTGGTGCATTCCACATCTTATTACCCTCAAGGTAATGTCCTGGCTGAGTCATCCAACAAAATCCTAGTCAGGATCATAAGAAAACTATTGGAGACAAATCAGAAAATCTAGGATTCTAAGCTGAAGTTTTCTTTATGGGCTGATAGGGTAACAGACAAAAGATCTATAGGGACTTCCCCCTTCAAATTAGTTTATGGTACCGAGGCCATTTTCCCCATTCATCTAATTCTGCCAGTTGGAAAAATTCTTCCAGGAGGAGTAAGATGAACTGAATGATATGGTGAGGAGGATGATGGATTTGGTGGAGTTACAGCAAGTCAGGGAATAAGTGATAGGAAAGTTAGAAGATCAAGGTTATTTTTGACAAAAGGGAAAAAATGGACAATTTTCAGGTTGGAGATTGGGTCCTCAAGTGGGATACTGTCAAGCAAGACAAGGGAAAACATGGAAAGTTTGACTCTCTATGGATTGTTCCTTTTGTGATAGCTCAAATACAGCAGAACAACACCTTCCAGTTGCATAATCTGGAAGGGGAGGAGGTGTTTGATGGCCCAGTAAATGGGAAATTTTTGAAACTCTATTTTATCTAAGGCTCTGAGGCCTTGTTATTGTACAATATTAGTTGGTATGTTGTTTTTGCTTAAAAAATAAACTCCATGCCCAATGGAACAGTAGAAGATAGTTTTTAAATTTTTATTTATTTTCCAGGAAAGGCATTTTGGTCGGGTATTCTTGAGACCTCACAGGAAGGTTCCCATCCCCAAGTAGGAGCCATATGTTATCTCCCAAAATAAATTTAGTTTTCAATAAGTTCACTCAGGCAATTTATTTTTTGATAAAATGAAGATTTCAAGTCATATTATGAAGGATATTAGGGCGGATAACAAAATAAGGATATTTGATGTTCTGTTATGTGATAAAATTAAAAGTTTTATCTTTCGATGGCTTAGGCAATCTTTCCAATAGCTCATTAGCCACTGAAAAGCTTTGATTTTGGTAGCTAATGGTTTAGCGTAGGACCATGGTTATCCACCGAAAGCTATCTCATGACATTCTTGTTGAAAATATGGGAAAAGGATTTTCGGTGGCTTAGGTGAGATTCTCAGGTGCTCATTAGCCACTGAAAAGTTTTGGTTTTGGAAGCTTAGAGAGCAATCGCAGGAGGACCTTAACCACCAAAAGCAAATAAAACATGTTTTTGGAAATTGCGTCTTTCAGTGGACAAGTGCTCCAAAAAAGACAACTATCCACTACCCAAGATGGAACACGTATTGCAACAAGTCTCAGGGCTAGTGTCATGTCATTTCTGGATTGTTTCTCTGGATATGACCAAGTTGCTGTGCACCTTGATGACCAAGAGAAGACTACTTTTACCACTCCCTAGGGCACTTTCGTGTATGCCAAAATTCCATTGGGATGATGAATGGTGGGGCCACTTTTCAGAGAGCCATGGACCTAGATTTTGTGGGATTGAAATACAAATTTGTGCTTATATACTTGGATGACCTCACTATTTACTCTCACAACCATGAAGAACATTTCAAGCACTTGAGGAGGGTTTTTCTGAAATGTAGGAAATTTGGGATATCACTGAACCCTAAGAAGTTCTAATTTGCACTCAGTAAGGGGAAAATCCTAGGTCATATAGTATCAACTGAAGGTGTGAAGATTGATCCTTTTAGGGTTGAATCAATCCAGAAGTTGTCCATACCTAGGTCAAAAATGGATATTCAGTCATTTCTGGGTAAGATAAATTTTGTCAGAAGGTTCATCCCTAAATTTTTTGAGTTGGTAAAGCACATAACATCTATGTTTAAAAAGGATGCAAAAATCAAATGGACTGACCAAGCAAGAATATCTTTTGAAGACATCAAGAAGGATATCATGGAAGATCCCACTTTGATTAGTCTGGACTATACCAAGGGTTTCTACGTTTTCTCCTTTGCATCCTATGACATAGTGGTAGCTGTACTATTACAAAAAGATGATGAAGGTCTTTATCACCCAATTGCATTCTTCAGCAAGACATTGCGGGATGCTGAACTGAAGTATGATCCCATTGAGAAGTAGGCTTATGCTCTTATCAAGCCATTGAAAACTTTCAGGATTTACATTATACATGCAAAAGTCCCTGCCTATGTCCCTTCAGCTGCTGTAAAGGATGTGTTGACTCAGCTTGACATTGATGGAAAGCAAGCTAAATGGATTGCCAAGCTCATAGAGTTTTACATAGAAGTAAAGCCCACCAAGTTAGTGAAAGGCCAAGGGCTGGCCAAACTCATGGCTAAAGAAAACAATGAACTTTTGGGGATGAATTTCACTTGTGTAAATTCAGCAAATTTGCAAACTGAAGTAGTAGCAGAAGTAGTTCAAGATCAGAATGAGATTCAACAAGTAGCTGACAACTTGTCCTCATGTGAGTGGTACTCGGGTATTATTCATTTCCAGCAAAAATTAGAAGTTCCTCTCGGTCTCACTCCAAATCAAGCACGAGCTCTTGAACTGAAGTCTGTTAAATTTTGTGTAATTGATAAACTGCTGTGTTGGAAAGATCTGTCTTGTGTTTTGTTGAGATGTCTAGATAAAGAAGAATCAGTTCAAGTCATGCATCACTTTCATTCAAGCACATGTGGAGGCCATCATTACTGGAAGACCACGGCCGACAAGATTCTGAGGGCTGGGTACTATTGGCCTATATTTTTGCTGATGTGTGTACCTTTGTGAGAGCCTATGACCAGTGCCAAAGATTTATAGGGAAGCAGCAGCTCAGATCCTTTCCCCTTAGACCTATTGTAGTGAATGGTCCTTTCCAGCAATCAGCTCTAGATTTCATAGGTGAAATAAATCCCTCATCTAGTGGTCAGCACAAATGGATCCTAGTAGCCACAGACTACTTCACCAAGTGGATAGAGGCAGTACCCACCAGGAATGCAACTCATCAGGTCATCATGAAATTTTTATATGAGAATATATTTATTGGGTTTGGTTTCCCAGTAAGGATAGTAACTGATAATGCACCAGATTTCAAAGTCAGGGCATTGTTTAACATGTGTGAGTCAATGGGCATTCAACTGGTGCATTCCACATCTTATCACCCTCAAGGCAATGGCTTGTCTGAGTCATCCAACAAAATCCTAGTCAGGATCATCAGAAAACTATTGGAGACAAATAAAAAAAGCTGGGATTCTAAGCTGAAGTTTTCTTTATGGGCTGATAGGTTAACTAACAAAATATCTATAGGGACTTCCCCCTTCAAATTAGTTTATGGTACTGAGGCCATTTTTCCCATTCAGCTAATTCTGCCAGCTGGAAAAATTCTTCCAGGAGGAGTAAGATGAACTGAATGATAGGGTGAGGATGATGATGGATTTGGTGGAGTTACAACAAGTTAGGGAACAGGTGATAGGAAAGTCAGAAGCTCATCAATAGAAGATCAAGGTTATTTTTTACAAAAGGGCAAAAATGGACAATTTTCAGGTTGGAGATTGGGTCGTTAAGTGGGATACTATCAAGCAAGACAAGGGGAAACATGGAAAGTTTGACTCTCTATGGATTGGCCCTTTTGTGATAGCTCAAATACAGCAGAACAACACCTTCAAGTTATAGAATCTAGAAGGGGAGGAGGCATTTGATGGCCCAGTAAATGGGCGATTTTTGAAACTCTATTTTATCTAAGGCTCTGAGGCCTTATTATTGTAAAATATTAGTTGGTAGGTTGTTTTTGCTTACAAAATAAACTCCATGCCCAATGGAACAGTAGAAGATAGTTTTTAAATTTTTATTTGTTTTCCAGGAAAGGCATTTTGGTCTGGGATTCTTGAGACCTCACAGGAAAGTTCCCATCCCCAAGTAGGGGCCAGATGTTATCTCCCAAAATAAATTTAGTTTTCAATAAGTTCACTCAGGAAATTTATTTTTTGATAAAATGAATATTTCAAGTCATATTATGAAGGATATTAGGGCGGCTATCAAAATAAGGATCTCTGATGTTCTGTTATGTGATAAAATTAAAAGTTTGAGCTTTCAGTGGCTTAGGAGAGCTTTCCAACAACTCATTAGCCACCGAAAAGATTTGATTTCGGCAACTAATGGTTTAGCGTAGGACCATGGTTATCCACCGAAAGCTGGCTCATGACATTCTTGTTAAAAATTTGGGAAAATGATTTTTGGTGTCTTAGGCAAGATTCTCAGGCGCTCATTAGCCACCGAAAAGTTTTGGATTCGGAAACTTAGAGAGCAATCGCAGGAGGACTTTAACCACCAAAAGCAAATAAGACATGTTTTTGGAAAGGGCATCTTTCGGTGGCTTGGGAGAACATGTCGACAGTTCATTAGCCATCGAAAGATCAGCTTTCGGCAGCTAGCAGACAAAACCCTGGGCGCTCTTAACCACCGAAAAGACTGAAAGAGGAAATCACTTACTTTCTATCAAATCAAAACTCGTCAGCACAAGACAGGTCATAATTTGGAAAAGTAAACCACCGAAAGGATGGGAAAGTGTAGTAAACCGTAAGTTGATGATTGAAGAGGTAGTTATTAGTCCGACCTGACTGATGGGAAGCAAAACCCTAATTTACCCCCCACCTATCCCACAACTGTAGAAAATCTCCACTGAATATCAAGTTTGAATTAAAAATGATTACTGGGAAAGCTATCTCAAAGATATCATCAAAATCCATCGTCCTCTCACTCAAGCACTTACCAAGTAATTAAAATGCTCAGAATCAGTTCCCTACCTCTAGTTTACTCCACCTTCGATTACATGCATCCTTAATACTCAAAGACCTCTGAATATCATCCTGCTAAACTCTTCCACAAGCTTTGAGTTCTATTTTTGCAGGCACTCAGGAGCACAATTCAAAAAATGAAGAAGGGAGGGCCTGCTCTTAGGCAAGAACTAGGAGACATCAACTACCAAGAATCTCATCTAGAAGTCTGCCAGTTCTTCAAAGATACATGCTGCTACAAATTTTGTGAGAAAATTCAAGGTTCACACCAGCAGGTGGCTAAGGCATTTGCTCTCTATTTCAATGGATCCAAGGAACTCATAGGTAAGGAGGAATTCATGTTGGATGAAACCCTAATTGCAGAGGTGATTGAACTCCCAAGAACTAGGGAGAAGTGGTTTAAAACCATAATTAATAAAGATGTGGAGTTCAGATCATATTTGAATCCCGAAAACAAGGAGGTGGTGTGGAAGAAAAGTGTTCCATCCACCTGGCTAGAAGAAAAATGGCAGCAGTTATTGAAATCCATTGTGGTATATATAACTTGTGAAGGTAGATACAGCAGGGCTATGATCTATCATTTCAAACTAATGAACTATTTAATAGGAAAGAGCCCTCTGAATTTACCTTTCTAATTACACGGGAGCCTAGAAAAAATGGCACACTAGGTGAAGGCTCAACCATTCAATATTACTGGAATATTGTCTCACCATGGCCTTATACAACTCCTCATCCAAGAATTGATGAAGAGGATAAATATGGCATGGACACATTTCTTGTTTTGGAATGGCTTTGAAACATGCCTACAAGAAGAATAGAAGGGAAAGTATCCTTCGAAGAAATCCACCACCCCCAGGAGTGGAAAGAGGAAAAGAAGGGTTATTTCACCAACAACAGTAGATCAACCTTCTTCCTCATCCAAAACCAATTAGGCTAAAAGAAACCTAGACTTTAGTGAAAAGGGTAAGGAAATCACAGCATAGAGTGGAAACATTCTAAATCTTCCCTACTCAGATTCAGAAGAAGAAAGGGAGGAAGGTACGGACCTAGCAGAGAAGGTGGTAGAAGAAAATGGAGAACTTCCATCATCCACACCAAAATATCAGGATGAACCAGCGAAAAAATCTTCCTCTAGCAATCCCAGGGTACAGAAAGTAAACCAGTTGCTAAGACAAGTGTATGACATGGAAGTTTTAGAAAGAGAGATTAAAAGGAATAATGCCATGTTGACCAAGAGAAACAAGGATCTGTACAATTCTTTCTTGGAGATGAGAGGAATGTATATCTTGCTGAAAAGAAGAAACCTAAGATACATGAAGGACAAAACCAGGTTGTACAAGATGATCAAGCTTCTGAGGCTGTAGGTGAAGAACTCCAGACCAAACCCTAGCACTCATTTTTCACTAGAAACCCTAGCTGAAGCAGTGGTAAGCCTTCAAAAATCCAGAATCAATCCAGGATGCTGCTGATCCTCCAAATGTTGAGCAGGATGAATAAAGGTCAGAAGGTAAGAAACAAACTAAAAAATATAATTTGGGAGGTTGCCTAAATTTTTTGCAAGAACAGGGATTTCGGTGGCTTAAGCGGACGCTGAAGCAGTTCATTAGCCACCGAAAGTAGTGCTTTCGACAGCTAACAGAACCAAAATTTTGACTCCTTAACCACCAAAAGTAGAAAGAGGCGCAGAAAGGACTAGTTTTGGTAAATATACCTAGCTTAAGGATGAAGGGTAAAAGCTGAAAGCTGTTGAGGTACACCATCAAAGGAAGTCTGTTCCAGTTTTGGGGATACATCAAAGAGGAGAGGGTCACAAAACCCTACCTATTTTAACCAACAGTGGCTCATCCATTAGAAGACCAGTTACAGTTTTACTCTAGTATTCACTACAGTCATAAAAAGGTTCAAAGAGTGAACAAGTGTTAGAGTCAGTTAAAATAGTAGTTAAATTAGGGTTTTTGACCCAATTATGCTAAAAACAATTATTTTGTCTATTTTTAGTAAATCAGATCCAATTTTTCAAGATCTGAATATTTTTGTAAAGTCTATAAAGCATAATACTTATGTTATAGAAAGGGTTCGACTTTGGGGACCTGTAGACCATTACTATTATCAAGATTCTCATATTGCTCATGACCTAATATAAGCTCTTTTGCTATCATATGTTCAACTTCCATTTCTTGTCTATTCTGTGCTTATGCTTGAATGTGTTGTTTAGGTTTATTCATGTTATTTGATGTCTGATAGATGTCATCCTATCTGCATATTGAATATTTTAATTACAAGCACTTTCCTTGTTATGATTAGCCATTTATTTATAATTGTTTTATGTATGAATATGCCAACATCATAAGTTCTCCATCTCTGCACCATATTATCAAACCTCTAAACAGTGGTAGTTAGAATCCTTATCCCTGATTGAGTTTCATGTATATATTGAGAGTGTGAGGTCCTATAGGTCACCTGACTTGATCCACTTAGAAAACCATAAAAACATTTAAGTTACCAAGCATCCTCTAGCTGCAACCTAGAGGAGTTTCCTGGAGTGATAACAAGCTCAATTTATCAAAGGCCTTGGAGAGATCCAATTTGAGGATCATGCTAGGAGTTTTGGTGGTTTTAAGAGAGTGGACCACTTCATGAGATAGGATGATGCCATCTAAAATTTGGTGGCCTTCGACATAGACTCATTGATTCGAAAAAATGAGGAGATTTAAAAGGGGCTTTAGCCTGTTGGCCACAAATTTAGAGATGATTTTGTAAATGACATTGAAGAGAGAGATGGATCTGAACTTACTAGGATGAGAAGCTCCAATTTATTTGGGATAAGAGAAAGGTACGTGGTGTTGAGATCTGGAAAGATCCATCTTTTTTTGGGATATTCCTACACCAAGGCCAGGAATTCCTCTTTAAGCATGCTTCAGTAGTGATGGGAGAAGTCTATGCTGAAGCCGTTAGGACCCAGGGCTGTGCCATCAGCCATTTTTTTAACAGCTGCTTCCACTTCCTGCATGTTGATGGGTTGCATGAGTGAATGACTATGTTCATTGTTGACCAGATATGGGATGTGCTGAGTGACAACCTCCTGGTGAGATAGATTCGGTTCCGTGAGGAGTTGACTGAAATTTCTGGTTAGCTCTTCCGACATTGCTTCTTGCTCCTCCAAAATCTCACCATTTTCTTCATGCAACTTTCTTATCTTATTTCTCATTATGTGTTTTATGGTGGATCGATGGAAGAAGTTTGTGTTCTTTTCCCATTCATGCAACCATTTGACCCTGTATTTTTTATTGCATAAGATCTCCTCTTTTTCACATCTTTTGTTGTAATATCCCAAATATTGATATTTTCTAATTCTATGCAAAGTTACTAAAATAGCCGAGCATGAAAAATTTCCCTATTTTATAGATGGAATTAGGGTTAGGGTTTGTAGGATAGAATGTAACACTTACCACTGATAAGATGGCTGAAATGCTCCTGAGAGAATATGCATGCATCAAGAGCTGATCTGGAGATGAACTGGTACTTTCTGCCTCCAATGATACCCAAGCAGCACGTAACCAAGATCAGCTAAGGGTGATGTTTTCAGTGAAGGAGGTACCCATTGAAGTTGAGAATTTGCAGCAGTGGTAGTCTTCCAGTATCGAAGAGGATTCCTGACACATGCAGAAGTTCTGAGGTCTCTAGGAAGGATATCAAATTGATCTGGATGTTTAGCTGCTCACACCCCTTGATTCTGGAACTTCTGATAACTGCTCCGGAATAACAAGACCGGATCTAATAAACACCAGGTACTGGAGTATGATACCAATGATGAGAATGGTACCTGAGTTATAAAGGTAAACTGAGATCTGAGGACCTAGCAAATGATTTGGGGTTTTCCATTTAAAAACCCCATTACAGCTACGCATGTGCCCCTACAAACAATCTCTGATGGATAATGGATAACTATAAAGGAATGAATAATTTGAAGAGAGGATGGTGAACCTAGATGGTTTACCCTAGATGAGACTAGGGTAGATATCTCACTTCCAAAACCCCATTAGCTGAAGACGTCGTATTCAACCCCAACTACTATGGCCACACACTGTGCTTCTACTCAAGATCTCCAAAATAATATAATAATCAAAAGTAAAATCTACATTCACTTTATCTTCCTTTTATAACTTTCAACTGTGAAAACCCTCATTTTTGACCTAATTAGGTCACTTTAACTTCTAATTTGCAGTTGACTTACATTCATAATGAATGGAGACTTAATCGAGTGCATGCATCATTAAATAATGCTTAGATGTCATGCATGCCGGTGGCCTTTGGCTTTGGTGGCCCTCTTCGACCCAATGGTGATATAATATTGATGCCCTAGATTTTTTGTAGATGGCATCAGTCTTTAGTTGATTCCCTAATTGTCAGTACCCGCTCAAACCTATGGGAATAAAATAGGTTAACAGGTGTTTTCATGGTGGTTTAGTTGGAATGGAACATTACATTCCTCCCCTCTTGAAATTGCTTGTCCTAAAGAAATCTATGACCAATATACCGAATCATTTGTTCGTTTCTCTTCTTGTCCATTTTTATCAACCAGTTTATTCTATTGCTGGGTAGCCCTTCTTTTCCTTCGAATTGGTGTTTCTTTTCACCCCTGATTTGTATTCCCTCCTTGCATCTTCTGGGATTCCTGTGAGGATCGAACATCCTAGTTTTGGCTCCTTGTCCAAATCCCCTAGGGCTCATCCTACCTTTTTCTGTAGGTCTACCCAGAAAGCCCTTTGCACACCACTGTTCCTTCCTTGACTTCATGCCTAAATATTGTGGTCATCCCCTTTGTTGCGGCTAACCATGAAGCTTCATTGGGAATTCCCCTTAGGACTACCCTCTTCCCATATGGTGCCAGGAACTCCATCTCTAATGTTTGGTAGTTGGTTGAGTATTTCCCAATTGAGTACAACCATTGTACTCCCAAAACAATGCTCGTGTGAGGCATATCTACCACATAAAAGTTGTCCACCAATGTATAATTACCAAGATGTACCTGTAACTGAGGTATCCTCTGTGTGCATTTCATCCTGTGATTTCCAGCCATGACAACGGTAAACCCCTCAAAGTCCTCAGTGGAAAATCTTTTCCTCTCTACCCACGAGGCATCTATAAAGTTGTGGGTGGCCCCACCATCAATCAAAGAAATGGCACGCTGTCCCTAGATACTTCCCCTGATCTTGATAGTATGGAAGGTGGGGAATCCTATGAGGGTAGAAATAGTGGCTCTTTGTGGCAATTGTTCCAATTCTGTACTATGTAGTTCTCCATCTGGTTTCTGCTCTGACTCGTCTTCCTCACTACTATCTGGAAGTACCTCAATGAGGTGTACTTTCCCTTTACCCATACATATGTGGCCTGGTACCCAAGGTTATTTGCAAGAAAAACATAAGTTATTCCTTCTCAAGTCTCATCGTGTGTCCTTGTTCAACCATTCCCTCTGTGGGATTATCCTTTCCCTATTTTATGGAAGATGGGTAGGTTTTTCCTTGTTTTTCAGGAGATTGGTAGTTTTTTTCAGCTACTTGTTCTTTGGTACAGAATATTGTAGGTCCAGATCCCTACTCATAACATCTTGCAAAGTAATTGGCCTGTAGGCTTTCACCCAGCCGCGGAGTGGCTTGGATAGAGCCTCTGTAAATAGAATAATCAACCGACTCTATAATATGTCAGATACCATAACTAAAACTCTCTGGAGTTCAAAAATAAATGTCTATGCAATGCCTATCTGGTTGAGCTACGCAATATCCCTGAAATGAATCTCTGGGTCCTTCTTATCAAATCACTCCATGAGCCTTTGAGTGAAGTCAATGTAGGAAGTAATAGTGTTGTGACCCAATGTCACCAATCCATGGTACCACCACTCATGTGCTTCCCCATCTAAATGTAAATTAGCCAACTTGATTGCATCTGCCTCTCTCATGGGGTTAAGTTGGAAGTAGGTGTCTAACTTCTGTACCCAAATCCTGGCTGAATAGTTGGATGTCCCATCAAATTTGGGGATAGTCAGTCTCCCCAATGTGTGTTGCAACTCAAAATTCTGATTGAATTCTCTATTGAACCCTCTTGGCCTGTTCCTTCTTTCCATGTTGCAAAAATATGAGAAAGTCATGGCTGAATGGAATTCATCTCCTAAGTCCCTGTATTCCTGCAAATAAGCCCCAAAGGGTTCACTAGGCTCTACTTGCATGACTGGACCTCCTACTGCATCTGCCAAGAAGTGAGGCATAGTAGGCCTATTGGAAGGTCTAGTATATATGTGGGGTGTATTATGTATATTGGTGTATGCAACCTTCCCACTGCTTCTTGTAGACCCTCTATCTATCGGTGAAGGAGGTGTAATGTTGTTACTTGGTTCTGGTTTTGCCGATAATCTGTTGATTGCATTAAGTACATCTTTTTTCCCTTTGGCTAAGTCTTGCAATGCAGATACTAAGTTTTGAAACTCCATCCTGTCCTCATTTTCTCCCATTACTTTTCCCCTATCAGAGTGTATACCTGTTGGGTCCATATCTAAGTTGGTATCTTCTAGTTGGATATCATCAAATTCCTCTATGTACCTACTCCTTATTTTCCTATAGGTTTCAAAAGTGTCCTCTTCTGTATTCATCTAATTCTCATTTCTTAAGCACACAACTAGCCAAGAAGATAGCTCTGATACCACTCTAATATCCCAAATATTGATATTTTCTAATTCTATGCAAAATTACTGAAATAGCAGAGCATGAAAACTGTCATGCAAAATTTCCCTATTTTATAGCTAGAATTAGGGTTAGGGTTTGTAGGATAGAATGTAACACTTACCATTGATAAGCTAGTTGAAATGCTCCTAAGAGAATATGCATGCATCAAGAGCCAATCTGGAGATGAATTGGTACTTTCTGCCTCCAGTGATACCCCAACAGTATGTACCCAAGATCAGCTAAGAGTGACATTTTCAGTGAAGGAGGTACTCGTTGAAGCTGAGAATTTGCAGGAGTGGTAGTCTTCCAGTGTTGGAGAGGATTCCTGACACATGAAAAAGTTATGAGGTCTCTAGGTAGGCTAGCAAATTGATCTCAATGTTTAGCTGCTCATGCCCCCTTGATTCTGAAACTGCTGATAACTGCTCCAGTTGAGCAAGACCAGATTTGATTATCACTGAGTATTGGAGTATGATACCGATGATGAGAATGGTTCCTGGGTTTTGAAGGTAAACTAAGATCTGAGGACCCAACGAATGATTTGTGGTTTTCCAGCTAAAAACCCCCTTATGGCTACACATGTGCCCCTGCAAACAATCTCTGATGGATACTGGATAACTGTAAAGGAATGAATAATTTGAAGAGCGGATGGTGAACCTGGATGGTTTACCCTGGATGAGACTAGGGCAGATATCTCATTCTCAAAACCTCATTAGCTGAAGATGTAATCTCCAAACCCAAATGCTATGGCCGCATGCTGTGCTGCTACTCAAGAGCTCCAAAATCATATAATAATCAAAATTAAAGTCTCCATTCACTTTATCTTCCTTTTATAACTTTCAACTGAGAAAACCCTTATTTTTTACGTAATTAGGTCACTTTAACTTCTAATTTGTAGTTGACTTGCATGCATGCGCATGGAGACTTAATCAGGTGCATGCATCATTAAATAATGCTTAGATGTCATGCATGATGGTGGCCTTTGGATCTGGTGGCCCTCTTCAACCCAATGGTGATATAATATTGATGCCCTAGATTTTCTGTAGATGGCATTAGTCTTCAATTGATTCCCTAACTGTCAGTACCCGCTTGAACCTATGGGAATAAAATAGGTTAACGGGTGTTTTCAGGGTGGTTTAGTTGGAAGGGGACATTACATTTGTTGAGTTGGTGAAGAATATTTCTTTCCTGGATTTTGGTTTCCTAGTTGTAACCATGATCCATGGATGTGTGCTGAAGGGATGCTAAAATTTCTTGTATTTACTTTTTATCCTAAAACTTTGTTTCTGAAAATGGAATGGTTCCATTGTCAGAGGTGACTACAAAGTTTCTTGAGTTTTGATGCATAATGGCCATTTTCGAGCATCCAGTTACAGTCATGCTCTCCCACCAAGAGCTGATAGATTCCATGAAGGAGGGATGAGTGAGCCATATTTTTCAAAATATGAAGGATTTATAGAGGGGGGAGCCCTGACTGTGCCATGAGAGGGAGATTGGTCAGTGGTCAGACCCTACTGTGGGTAGGACAAAAGCATCCAGAAGGCCTCCAAGAGTGAGAATTTTGTTAGAGACTAGAAAATAATCGAGGCGCTTGGCAATTTAATGGGTGCCCCATTCTATTATTCTAGGTGAAAAAACCAGAGGAGGTATGGATATCTACCAAAGAACAGGATCCAATGGTGGATTTGAAGGCTATGTCTTCAGTAGAGAGATCCCTGATGCCTCCTTTTTTTTCCTCCAAATTGGATATCATATTAAGATCTCCATCGATGAGTATAGGAGAGTCGACATGCAGGTTGTAGAACCATTCTACGAAATTGAGAAGGTGCATCTTAGAATCTGTAGCTTGAGGTCCATACACATTAATGAGGTAACCTTTAATGATGATGACTAGGATGTGAAAAGAGGCAAATAGAGTATGCATGGAGGAGTAAGCTTCATTCAGGATGACTAAGATACAATTTCAATTGATGGAGATGTCACCCGAGGCACCTTTGGAATCGATTGCTATAGTGATGCAGTCTTTCTAGATTCAGGACATGAGCTTGGTGGCTATATCATTGGGGAATTTCATTCCCTGTAGAAAAAGAACCATAGGTTTATCTTTCTGTATTTTCATTTTCAACATTTTTTGTTTAGATCGATCGTTGAGACCTCAGACATTCCATGAGAGGATCTTCATTGGAAAACTGCTGAGGGAGAGGAGAAATATTTTGTTAACTTAGCATATTGGCCAGATTCAACCAGCGTGGTTCCCAAATGATTGATTATTTGGAGAGAATATTTATAGCCCCTTTTCTTTGAGTCACGTTAGGCCTTTTGCTTGTGTTTTTGCCCAATATTGTAAACACCTATTTGGTTTTGGGATTTGACTTTAGCTAGGGTGGTAGGAATCCAATCAAAATCTTTTCTTGTGCATGCATCTTGTAGGCCTAGAATATCTAGACCTTCTAGGAGGGCATCTTTCATGTCATCCTCATCCGTGGGTTTGGGGATTTGATCATCCATCCTATGGTCCATTAGGGTTTTATTCTATGTGTCGTTGGATTTAGGAGTGGATCCATTAGTTCTACTTGCTTTTTGTTGTGGATTTTTTGGATCTACCTTTTCAAGAACAACCCCCCCCCATTTCTGTCATGGGTCAGTTCCATATTCGGACAGTCCTGACGCTCTTCCAAGACTTGGAAACTATTTCTTGTGGTTGATGTTTTCTCCTGGTACTTTTCTTGAGGTGTCTTCCTATGGTTACATTTATTCCTTCTAGTTTTCTGAAATCCCTCATCATCCATTCCAACTTCCTTTTGTTTCTCTGGTGTTTTTTTGGTAGGGAATTCTCTGAAAAGATTCCCATGCTCATGGAAATTACGACATTTAAAGGGTATATGCTTGTATTCCAATTTGTTCATTCTAGTTTGTCAACCATTCTCACAAAGGTTCCTAAGGTGTTTCTTATCTCTTGAAGGGTGGCTTCTTTGCAGTATTACTAAGGAAGCAAGAAAATTCTGATCCAGATCGGGGCCTAGGAGAAGTATTCTTTCTCTGGGAATAATCTTTCCACCCAGGTTCTTAAGTACAACCTTACAAGATTGAATAAATAAGGTCCTCCATCTACAACACGAGCCTTGTCCTCCAAATGATGGAAGATAATGGTGACTGAACCCTTCCATCCCAATTGTAGTTCATAGTGGGCTTTGGGTTTCCATGAAGCACCTTCTATGTCGGCCAAAATACCATAAAATTGCTGATTAGGGCATGGTAGTTCATTTTCTGAGCTTTGGCATTGATTCGTTCTGTCGAAATATTTAGGAAGGGGTAATTCGCCATACATGGTATGCAGGATTTCCTTCTCTAGGAGGGTCTGCACCACCTCCAGATTTGTTTTTGGTTGTTATATTTTCACCGTTACCAATGTCCTCCATTGGGATGGGAATATCCTCTGTACCGATTTTTACTGTTGAGTCGATTCCAATAGAACCTTCGACCGAGGGAAAAAAATTGTGTGACTGGGAGGGGTCTGCTGCCCCTCCCAAGAATTTTTTCATGGTTCAGTGGCAAGACAATCCAATGGGTGGCGAAGAAGCAAGAACAACGCCAGAGGAGAATATGGTTCCAAAGGATGACAAGTATAACCATGTGCACAAACCCTAGCAGAGCTAGAGTGCATCCATTTTCGTGCTCATAATTTATTTTATCAATTAATTTTCAATGTTGATAGCCATGGTTCAGCTTTATTTGAGTCTAGTTTAATTCTAGTCCTGCATGACTATGTTGTAGAGAGCATTGAGTCAATTCTTGATTCTCGTTGAGATAAAGCTCTATGTGACATAAGTTCATGATTCATTGAGTCAAAATTATGAGTATGTTATGATGTTTAGAAAAGTATTTACAAGATTGACACACATGTATTGGTGATTGGTCCTCATCACACCATTCTCATTACTAAATTCATATTTGCATAAGTACACACCAGTTCAGAAGAGCTTATGAAAGAAATTTCAATCTTATTTTCAAATAAGAAAGAAGATCCCTATTGAGAAAATGTAATAGTTTATTGTGACCCTTTTGCAAAGAAGTTTCCAACAAAGATGAAGTGTAGCTATCAAAGGTTTGAGGTTGGTATTGTTAAAGTATTGTAACTTCAGAAGATATTCCAAATGTATTGATTATATTCCTCCATCAGGAGATGATTTTGGTCATATCAAGAATCAATGCAAACCTCCGGATGTAAGTTGGGTTAATAGTACCCAAGAGTTGTTGGCCACTTTTCCGCACTTGCGTGACCCAGGTTCTGCACAGCCCGCCAATCCAACAACTACTCGAGATACCGACCCAATAGAGCAAGCTCCATCGACAACACCTACGAAGCAGGCGCAATCTCACCCGAGATATCTCATAGATGGGTAACCACCGGAATCATGTTTACATGATTTTTTGGGAAGTATATTCCCTTGGATCACAACCAAGGAGCTCAATGAAGGCAGTAGGGCAGTTGGATGGAGGAGTCGGTTCTGCGCGAATGAGCACAACTGTATGTCATCACACACGACCTGAATTTCCTTTACCCCTCACAGCTGGCACAACTCGTGCGGTGCAGGTGAATCACATTAATTGACTCTATGACTTAAGTCAGGATTCATAACAGGAATTATCCAGAATGATATACACTTATACAGTTTCAATTCGGCAAGGCATTCTGTTCATCCATTTACGAATTGCAAGAAATGAACAAAAACTGAACCATATTTAACATTATATGGAAAGAAATTAGTAATCAAGCACATAAAAATTCAACACATCAATCATTAATTTAGACACAAGAAATAACGTGGAAACCCATCTGGGAAAAACCACCAAGGTGCTCTTCATCTGGCATGAGAAAGGGTATAGCACCTTGTAGTTTGTGGGATGCAGACTGATATTGAGATATGTCTTTAAGTTCAGAATCATAGTTCTCATGCTCTTTGGTTTGCTCTCCTAATATACTCCTACTCCTAGCGGTTTTCTCACACTGCATTTAGATCCACGGCTCAACAGCCCTCTAATTATACCATACTCTTCCTGAGTCTACTCCTCTTCTAATCGCTATGAAATTACAACATAATTAGTATCCCCTTCCATAGAATACCGCTTGAATATCAAACTACTACTGGAAATTGAATAGGGATCAATGAAAACCCTATAGACCAATATTCTAACCATTGCATCCTTCCTATTTATACTATTTTACATGGCCACGTAGGGCCAACTACATCCCGACAGTTTGTTAGCTGTCACCATCAGCCACCCTTATGGTTATAGCTATGGTTATCATGAATTGACATGAGGCACTATCATCCTAACTTACAAATATCTTCTCATACATGCGTAGCTGTAGGCTTACGCCATTTTATACAACCAGGATCTGGATTCTGCATCTGTCACTTTTCAACCATTTTCCCCTTGCACACTTCCATGCTCACCTTTCCTTTGCCATGCACTTCTTTATTTTTCCTTCGTGGGCCCTTTTAATCCTTCACGATATTCCTTTGCTTCTATCATGTGCGAAACGCATTTTCCTTGGTTGCACGCATGAACTTCCTTAGTATGCCCCTTTCCTGGGCCAACAGGCCCCCAATGCTCACCTGTGGCTCATCCTGAGCCACGAAGCAAGGGACATATGAGCAGCCCGATCTGCGCGGTATATTTTGAAAAATATAGATTTTTTTTTCATCTACGTCTGCATCTTAGCCTGCGCATTCCGCTCCTTACTCCTTTTTTTTTAGGTTCCTTGAAGGAAACTCTTTAACAGACTCGAGTGCGTTGCAAGATAAGAACCCCGATATATCTTGTTCCTTGGCACCCTTTTAGAGGATGATTTATGGAGGATTCGATGGCAGAGTTCGCTTGAGCTGACAAGGTAAGCTTATGCGCTTCTTATTAAGACCAAGATCCCTGCGAAGAGGACTGTTGTCTTTGCTCTGGGACTCTCTCATCATCTTGTCATAGTTTGCCTCCAATTTCACCAAGGGTGCTTAGTGTCCCATTTCGATGCAACAATCCTCATGGCCTTGGTTCTTCCGCCATTCTCATGCTCCTGAGGCTTGATGCGTGGTTGCGGTGGATTGTTGTGGCTTGTTCTCTTCCTGCTCTTATTTGATTTTCTCTCTTCTATAGATTTGTCTTCACCACCCTCTTTTCCATATATATGAACTTTGAAGACTTGTCCATATTGAAAACTGGACAAGCTTTTCTATCCCGGGTGGTGGAGGTGAGTGATTTTCCAAACTTTGACAAATTTCACCTGAGCAGCAGAGAGTATAAGCTGACACTTACCCGTTGGTCCTCTTGCAGTATGCTAAGAGCTGAAAACCCCTCCTAGAGGGGTCGAAGCCATGGGAATATTTCAAGCCTGCAGAATTTGTGAAAGACGGCAGGGAAACTAGTTTGGACCTCGCAGAGCTTGTCAAAATGGGCTGGGTCTCTGGTCCCTACAGGAATCTACTCTGGTGCTACCGACAGGGCCACTACTCTACTGATTTAATAATAGCCAAGGATCACTTCGCCAAAGGCTTGTCAATGGATTGACGCAACTGGGTGACTATCACCATTTTTCTTCTTGTTGTCTCTGGATACACCCGACATACTAAAAGTTGTAGCAATCACTTTAGCTGTCAAGGCTGCTCGGAAAGAGACTCTCCAATTAATTTGTAACTACATCTTGCGGGTGAGTAGCAAAACATAGTGATGCCTTCTTGGTACAAGTGAACCCTGATCTTATAGGAAGAGCATCAGGTCTTTTTTCGTGTAGGCTTATCCAGTGGCATTATGAGGACAGGACCCTCACCTTGTGTACCAGATTTCCTTCTTATATATGCTATGATTACCGGTGTCACCACTTTTGGGTATGGACAGTTGTGAGCATGTGCAAATGAGCTAGACAACCACCATTACAGATTTCCCCACACTTGATCCGGTTGCAGTGCTATCCTGATCCAAGCGCCTAATCTCCGTTGAATCTTGTGCATTTAACGGTCTGTCAGTACTTGCGAGTTGTCTCGGATTTGTCATCACTTGCTTCCTAACTAGTTTTGGTGGTGGTTGTAACATGTCTCATCATGTCTGCATAACTTTTGCCTTAAGTTCGACCTGCCTGTCACACACACGCGGTGCTATGGTTTCCTCCAAAAGATTTCAAAATTCATTTTTTTTTTTCTTCAACCAAGTGCCTTGGTCGCATTTGCATACATTATTTTGAACTTGTTGGTTTCGGGTCTGTTTGTGCAGTAGCACAAACCTTGCCTTGGAATTCCTGCACCATTGCTTCGATATTAGCAACTTCCACCACAACTTCCTCTACTTGTGCGGACAATTGCTCCACCTGGTTGGACTGTACATGCTCCAACAAGTCTTTCTCTATCGACTGAAGTATGCTTTGAAGCTTCTGCAGCATTGGCTGAATATTTTCTGTGATCTTTTCTGCTTCTGACTAGAATTCCTCAACCTTGGCTTCCCTAGCTTTCTCTTGCTCGTGAAGGGTCTTGACTTCCTGCTAGAGACTTTTGATATCTGCATGTTTAATGACCATTTGCTGGAGGGGCAGCTTCCACATGTCCACCTTTGTAGAAGTGATGCGCTCATCTATCTCTTGTATACGCTGCCTTATTTTCTCAGTTGCATCATCCTAAAGTAATGTTTCCCAAATGGTCACAACATTGTCTGTGGCCTTTGTGCAGATTGCTTCTCCACCTTTGATTTTGTCAGCAGCTTCAGACACTGCTATTCTTATTTCTGCCAGCACCTCTAGGGGTGTTCTTGGTATCTACCGGGCTTGCAGATCTTCTACTTGGCACTGAATATCTTGCGTGATTTTCTCAAGCCTGGAAACTTTAGCCTAGGAGTCTTCATCATCTTTCCCCACCTCTAGGGGGGATGCTTTGATGGCATTCTTAATGGAATCTACCAACATGACATGACTTTGCTCCCAGGCTAATATTTCCTGCTCCTTCTCGGCCAGGAGGTTGGTGTGCTCCTGCAGTTCCCGCTCCTTTCCTTGCAAGAGGGTCTTGCGCAGTTTGGCCTTCCTTTGGTGCTTTGCTATCTGAGAAGCAACGATTTTTTCCCTTAGCCAAATTTTAGTTGCGACCTCCTACTGGATGTTATAGACCTCCTCCAAGAATAACTTTGAGAAGTCTATCGTAACGCTATTATTAGCAATAGTTGTGCTTGCTTCTTTAGTCGCTTCAAGTTCCTGCTTTTGAATGAGCACTTTGATTGGTGGGACTAATGCTGGTGTGACTAGTGGCATGTTAGGATCAACACCATATGTTTCAGCCTCCATAGTGTCCTTGACATCGTTGACAGCCGTTGTTAACTTATTGAGGTGGTCCTCGAATTGGTTAGAAATGTGCACTTGTTGGGCCATTAGATCGTGAAATTTATCTTGTGCAACTTTCTTAATAGTGTTGGAAAGTTCCTGCAACTCATATTCACTTAATATAGTGGTGTTTGTTGTTTTTTCAACTTTCTACTTCTTTCGGGACGACTGGCCTTCCTCGGGATGCACACGGGTCTACGTCTGATCTTCAACATGCAGTTGCACTAAAGGATGTGGGTATAAGTCCTCCATATCATCATCATCCTCCATGTTTTCTTACGACGGACCTGCTTGGGCATCTTCACCTTCCTAGTCTTCACCATTAACTTGATGAATGGCTGGTTATTCTGCATTTAGGTCTTCAGGTAGCATCTCTATGCACAGTTGTGGTGCAAATCCTGTAGGTTTTCCGAACAACCTGTCGTAGTGCCTCTACGTGTAAGAAGAATATCACATTGTTATCCTACTAGTGTTTGTTGTCGGTCTTGTCTTCCCATAGATTATGATATCTTGCCCCCAAACAGGATATCAGGACATTCATTTGTACATAGTCCGGAGGGTTAGCCCAGACAGTGAAGGAAATCAAAATTAGTAACCAGGAATAGTAGAATTTATGACCTTTCTTGTGTTGCGCTAGCATCACATCCTCGAATAGGGATTTTAACTAGTACCATGACCAGTTGAATTTTTCTCCCCATGCACATAAATCTGCAATTTCTATTACCCCTATGGAACATTGCGTTGGTACCACCTTATGAAATTTTTTATAGGATAAGATTTTTGTAGCAACCCGGACACTTTTTTCCTAGATGGGCCCAAGTAAGTATCCCCGTCTTGCACGCTGAAGGTTGTGCTTCCGATTAATGGCCTGAGTATTATGCTTAGCGAGGTAAGGAAAATGATCTTTTCCTTCACTTGGGAGTCCTGTAATTCTTGCTATTAATTTAGCATTAAATGGGTATGGCTAATCAAGCCATAAGTATCCTCTATGAAAGCAGACTAGTAATTTCTCTAAATATGTACTGGCTTGTATGCTATGGCTGAAATGAGGCATGAACAACATGTTTGTTATGCCTGTAGTGGCTAGTCCCTTGACCCACTCCTATGGTTTTATTATCTTGACAACACTTGCAACAGCCTGGATTATGTCCATGCAGCTTGTTATCTGCAACCCCTATTGCTACCGAGTGTCGTAGTCATGGAGCTTCAAAACAACTAATGTGGGGAAGATGTTCTGTATTAAGGGTATGTTGACAGGGATCCACGGTGCTATCAAAGTGGTCACTACTTTCGCCGAGAGATCTGCATGCATTGCACCCGGTCTTCTTGGTCGAATGTAACCTAAAAAGTTCAGGTCGGCCCTTTCTATCTGTGGATATGCTTGTGGTAGGAATTCTTCATCTTCATCATCATTTCCCTGGTCAGCAGCAAGCATCTTTCCTCACCCGCCTAGAGTGTCTGGAACCTTACGTTTATTTTGTCTCGGTTGTGGCCATGTAGATGACTCGCCTGGAATAATTGGTATTCCCTGGACTGGGTTTGACACAGGACGTGGACTAGGGGTTGGAATTGTTTGTGAATTCCTTATTCTTTCCAATGCATCAGTCTCTAGTGACTGTGGTAGCTATAGGCCTTTGGTTGACTGTGTTTCTACTTCCTCATCAATGAGGTAGCCAGAGATGACAGTGGTGTTTGAAGCCTCACTCTCACTGGGAATATTAATTACTGTGGGCTTGAACGAGATGGAAGACAAGTGACAGGATGCAGTTCTACAATGGCTTGGCTCCGATGCTCTCAGTGCATAAAAAAAAATTGTCTTGATGGAGAAATGAATATTTAGATATTGGACAGTGTCTTTCAATCATCATTTGATAGAATTTTTAGGTCTAATCATGCTCTCAGATTTCCTTTTCCAATGCTTTCTCCATTAATTTCTACACTTGGCCTTTCGGGCTATACTTGTTAGACTAGTGATGGTAATTAGCTAACACAATTGATGAGAGCTAACAGTATGCCACCTTGCTCCTTATACTGCATTGATTTAATTCCATGCAGGTGCTCCAGTCGTACAATCCTTTGGCATGGATCTACTGGTTAATGGTAGCTATCTTGTCATTCCTGATTTCTGCATTCTTTGGCCCCTAGTTGTCTTGTCCCTTGCACACTTTAGGTCACCCACTTGGGTACATGCAATGATGTGATGACTGGGTGGTTTATTACTCATGATTTCTATTGGTTCTATCACAATTCTACAACATAATAGTTTACATCTTTTGGCCATTCTTTTTTTTTTCTTTTACACATGTTGGAGTAAGGTTTCAGGAAACTGTCATTTACCAAACTCACGACATGGGTACCATCAACTTCTATCGCATTTTTCTATGCATATATCCATAGTTTGTGCGATGGTATATGGCCTTAGCCAAGTGGCCTTTAGTTTGTGTGGGTGTGCGAAGACTCTGTTGTCATAGTGTAGGATACATCTTCCTTCTATGGATGGATTCACCCTGATATATTGATAATGTCATGCCGACAGCTGTTGTGGACTTGTCTTAGTCTGTAATCGCAAGGGTATCTAAATCCTCTCTAAGTCTTCCACCATTCCCTTTCTTTCTGTGTCATTGATAGGGAAGAGGGTCTGGTATTCCTGTAGGAGATTTGTGATTTGTACAATTGCTTCATCCTACAAGTGATTTTGTATCACTCTGTGATCTTTACTTAGTTCCACTATTTTTGGCCCGCTGGAGTTAGTTGGGCTATCTTCTGCGTCCCTGGGTATATTGTCTTGTTGAGTAGCTGCGCTGTGTTGGTGAGCATTAGCATTGTTGATCTTCTTGACTATACCCCCTTTTTTCTGGATTGTATTATGAATTATAGGGTGTTTGTTAGCATTTAGGACTGTATGCGCGACCTGCTAGGTTCCTTGTCGCAGCTGCTCAGAGTTATGGCAGGTCCTGATCACCATATCCAAAGTGTATATGAAACTCTCATATGTGGGTAACTCCCTTGACTCAGTATCCACCCATCGCACAGACCTTGTGACTCTTGCACACCTTCTCATGGAGACTTCATGTAACCTATTTTTCCAATTCTCTAAAGCCTCCCCTAAATCATATGTACATGAGCTTGTGCACTTCCAGGTTAGGTTCCCATCTGCCGTCGGACTGATATGATCTTCGTGCACAACTGTTACATTGTAGATTTGATTGAGATAGTCGACCAGCCCCTCATTATAAATAGGTTCAACATATATTTTCCCCTCAAATGGTTCAATGGGTGAGATGACTCTCATTTCCTCATCTTCAAAGGAGAGGATCCTTTTCTTGAAATTTATAATTGTTTGATTGTCTATAGCCCAGTCTATCCCTAGTAGTGTAGGGTAAGGATTTGTATCATCCACAATGTTGATGACCTCAAAGTATGCATATGTGCGCAACCTTCAACATCGGCAATGCCATTGCTCAATCGTCCAATGGGTAGTACCTTTGCCTGATTGGCAAGACACAGCTGGATAGGAGACCAGTCCAAGCACAACTTGTCCATGCTTTCCCAGGTCTGGCACATTAGGATATTGACATCTGACCCCAGATATAAAATGATATAGTCCATGTCATAATCACCGATCTATGCATTCATTCTCAATTCATGGCTAGCATTACATTTTCGTCGCACTTGGTTAACATCCTTCTCAATTTGTGGTACTAAAGGGATTTCATCTATTATTGCTTGTAGCTCTACAATAACATCTTTATCTTGGATTAGCATCAAACAAGTTGATAGAATAGGTCTTAGATTACTAACCTCAGCTGAAGCCTTCTTCTGCAGTAGGTGTTGGAATCGTTCAGGCATGTCCTTAACTTCAGTTTAATTTGATGGTATGTCTAGGACTATGAAGTCTGATTGCACATCCCAGAATATTTCTTTATGATTCTAGTCGGTTGGTGATTCCTTTTTCTATGCTGCAGGCCTCACTTGCAGCTGCGGTTGTTCTTGCAAGTTATCTTGTTCTACTCCAGCCATCGCACCTCCTTTAGTTATAATAACAATGTTCAGGTCTTGCGGTTCAGCCACAATCATTTGAACATTCGCATTTGCATTTAGGTTTGGGTTTGGTGAGGGGTTGGGTGCGACAATGGTCCTTTCTTGCCACTTTGCGATCAGCTGGCGACATTATTCAACATTATGGTCTTGTCCCTTACAATATGAACATGTTCTTGTAGGCTCTAAACAATCTCTAGCAAAGTGATGTAGTTTTCCATAGTTATAACATGTAACTAGAACTCTCCCCCTACCAAATCCTTCTCTGCCACCTTGTCCTCTAAAGTTTCCACCACCCCTTCCCTGAGGGTGTATTTGTTGTGGTGGGTACTGGTTCTACTGGTAGTTTTGTTGCGCATATGGTTGCTGAAGTGGATATGGATTCTAGTAATGATTAGCTGGGAACTACGCAGGTTGATATGGGGCTTGCACCTATTCAACCTAAGGGAACCCCATATTTTTAATCAAGTACGTATCAACTGTTTTCTGCTTCAAGATATGGTATGCTATACAGTTTTTTTCCTCATGTCCTACCGATTTACAGAATTTACGGAATAAGTTTACAGGGGTAATTACAACTTTTTGTAGATACAGACATTCTTGATCACAGTGGCCTCTTGACTGGCATATACGATACCATGGTAGCCCTTGGCCATTTAATGGGTTAGGTGCGCCTGATGCGACATAATTCATGAAGGTCGGAAAGTTATCCTTGGTGTGTCCGTCCATTCTATATTTTGTGCACCACAAGTCCTCTTATGCTTCTTTTCCCTTCTTAATATCCTGAAGTTGTAGTGTGAGGTTGGCTAGCTATGACTGAATCTGTACCATTATAGTGACACCATCACCAATAGGTAGGGTCTCCAACTTCATCACCAACTCCAATGCTTCTATCTGTGCCTCAATATTTTGTTGCATCAATGGCCCACGGATGTGTGGTAGCAGAGTAGCAATAAAACACTCCCTATGCTATACATCAGACATTTGGAAACTTACTTTAGCCATCAGTGTCTTGAATCTTTGGTCAAAATCCCACACAGTTTCTGCTAGAGCCTATTTAATCTCCTTAATCTTAGTAATACATTGTGACTCTGATTTGTGTTTTCTGAACTCATAGATCATTGCAGCTTGGATTTCCTTGAGGGTCTTCTATGGTGTTTCAGCTGGTGTGGCACACAATTTCATGAACCAATCCAGGGCATAACCCCTTTAGGTCGTAATAATCTGTTCTTTCTTAACATTAGCGCCATGGACCAAATGTACCATCCACACAGCTTCACATAGGAACCAATGTTGTTTAGAGTCTTCCATTCCATTTCCATTAAATGTAGGTAACTGGACATCTATCCCAGCCATTGGGTTGGCGTTCAGGCTCTCTGGGGCAGGATTCAATTGAGTTGCACCTTCTGGCACACTAGTTTCAGGACTAGTGCTATCCAAATTAGAGGTCCTTTCCAGGAATGAGACTCTAGATCTCGTCTTAGGTGATATTGCTGGTGTTATATAATTGTGCTCTGACCTTGAGCTCTTGTCAGAGCTATCCAAATCTTCAGGTCCTTTCGAGATCACGCTATAGTCCTCCTCTTCATCGCAAGACCCTTCATCTTCACACGACTAAATTTCGTGTTCACTTCCTTCGAACAAACTAGGATTCCATCGGCCCCTTTTAGTTTTCCTTCTCTTTCCTGGTCTGAATTGTCTCCCACTCCTTAGAACTCCAACCTCGAGTTCAGGTTCTATTCTTTTGGGGAACACATCCATGCACTCTTCCCCATGTTCTTACTTGTTCGTTAGCGACATAACACCCTCCTAGACACATGGCTCAACTATCCAAGTGAAAAAGACCCTTCTCATAAGCAAGTAATTTCATCCATGTACTTATATTCAATAAGTATCTCCTTTGTGGTCCTTGAAAGAAATTTATTTTAGCTTCGCTATATGAAATTATAGTATCTACTACAAACTCAGTAAGATACCCTTACAATATACTATCAACCCAAAAATCAACAGCTCTAGAGACAATGTTACTTACACTAGTTATCTCCTGGACCAGTTGGTCGCTCCACTCGCTAATCTCCCTTGTCTAGTAGTTGGTCCGTCTAGATGCCAGTCTTACTAACCATTCATGTAGTAGAACAGGGAACTCGACAAAGAAGATCTCATGAATATCAGAGTATATATATTCATCTAACCATCTCTTTGCACTAAACCGTGTTCCTGCGCTTTCTTCTTGCGTAAACACCAGTGTTTTAGCATCTAGCCAGTCTTCTATCTCCTCCTTCGTTGGGTGCCACAACATCTCCCCGATTTAATCAAGAGGGTCCAGCAACAGAACCATTTGTTGGCCACTTTTTCCCACTCACGCGACCCAGGTTTTGCGCAGCCCGCCGATCCAACAACTACCCGAGATACCAACCTGATAGAGAAATCCCATTGGAAACACTTGCAAAGCAGGTGCAATCTCACCTAAGATATCTCATAGATGGGTAACCGTCATAACCATGTTTCCATGATTGTCGGGGAAGTATAGTCCCTTGTCTCACAACCAAGGAGCTCAACAAAGGCAGTAGGGTGGCTAGACGGAGGAGTCGATTCTGCGTGAATGAGCACAACTGTATGTCATCGCGTGCCCCCTGACTTTCCTTTTCCCCCTCGCAGTTGACACAACTCATGCGGTGCAACTGACTCACATTAATCGACTCTATGACTTAAGTCAGGATTCATAACAGGAGTTATCCAAAATGATATACACTTATACAGTTTCAATTCGGCAAGGCATTATGTTCATCCATTTACCAATTGCAAGAAACGAAGAAAAACTGAACCATATTTAACATTATATGGAAAGAAACTAGTAATCAAGCACATAAACATTCACCACATCAATCATTCATTTAGACATAAGAAATAATGTGGAAACCCATCTAGGAAAAACCACCAAGGTGCTCTTCATCTGGAATGAGAAAGGGTATAGCACCTTGTAGTCTACGGGATGTAGACTGGTATTGAGATATGTCTTTAAGTTCAGACTCATAGTTCTCATGCTCTCTGGTTCGCTCTCCTACTCTACTCCTACTCCTAGTGGTCTACTCACACTGTAGTCAGATCTACGGCTCAACAACCCCTCTAATGCTACCATACTCTTCCTAAGTCTACTCCTCTTCTGAATGCTATGACATTACAACATAATCGGCATCTCCTTTCACAGATTATCACTTAAATAGAAAACTACTACTGAAAACTGAACAAGGATCAATGAAAACCCTATAGACCAACCTTCTATCCATTGTATCCTTCCTATTTATACTAATTTACATGGCCATGCAAGGCCAACTACATCTCGACAGTCTGTTAGCCTTCACCATCAACCACCCCTCTGGTTACAGCTATGGTGATCATGACTTGACATGAGGAACTATCGGCCTGACTTACAAATATCTTCTTGTATGTGCATAGCTGTAGGCTTACGCCGTCTTATACGGCCATGATCTAGTTTCTGCATCTGTCGCTTTCCGACCATTTTCCCCTTGCACACTTCTGTGCTCACCTTTCCTTTGCCGTGCACTTCTCCATTCTGCCTTCATGGGCCCTTTTTGTCCTTGGCAATATTCCTTTCTTCTATCGCCCGCGCGACGCATTTTCCTTGGTTGTGCACGTGAACTTCCTTCTGATGCCCCTTTCCCGGGCCAACAAGAGTCATTATAATAAATGTTATATTTGGTGTCTTGCTAGACATGTCAACCCTGTTAGTTAAGAAATTCATCCCTGTTAGATCCTAGGACAATTCAAGTGACAAATATAAATAGGGAGGCACTACCCTTCATTTGCACACACTCACTCAAGAAAATTTGGAAGAGATATAAGAACAAGTGCACTAGAAATAAGAGAGAAGTAATTATCTGGGTTTTACACTGCTCTGGTTGAGTTCTATACTGAGGAAGTTTTGTGGGGTTTTCTCCCTTGTGGTTTCCATGAGGAAAAAAATTGTGTTATTTTTGTTTATGTGCTTGGTTTTCTTTCAGTGAACCTACCAGTGAAAATTGTTTTAAGATATCATCTAAGCAATTAAGAAAACTTAACATGGTATCAGAGCCATCCTGAAAGGAGACAAAACATAGCTAGGGTTTGTTACTCCAGAAAAATCCCTTGATAGATCAACTAGAAAAGAGAGCTCACTCAAATATTCCCATAAGGGCGCATATTTCTGTGGAAACGGAACTCAATTCCAAGAATTTTCAATTTTGGACCAAACATTGCTACTGGGAAGAACTAGGGATTCAGTTTTCCTGAGACTCCATCATCAATCTCAGAAAAAGCAAGATACCATCTATCTAGCCCCAGGGAGGTGCATATTTTTCCATCACTCATCCTTATCAGTGATCCCAACTAGAAAATTAGGGTTTCTACATCAAACCCTAGGTCATCTCGAAGGAGGTCAGCCATAAGTTGTATTTATAAAGTAAGTACTACTCCTTCTAATTCAATTTGAAGTTCTCATTATGTTAAAATATGACAAAGAGTTTCAAGCTAGATGAGAAGCTTGAAGTTGCTGAAAAATTTAGAGCATGGAAATATCATATCATGCTCATCCAAGAAGAAAATGATCTAGAAGGATTGATAAAGGAGGAAGTTGCAGAACCATAAGAAGTTGAAGCTAAGTCCAAATACAATAAGGATATGATTAAGGCTAATATAATCATACCTGAATTCATAAAATATAACTTGATTCCTCAAGTATCCTCAAGGAGCACACCAAAATAAATGTTTGATGCTCTATCCAGCCTATTTGAAGGAAGAACCATCGATAAGAATATGACCTTGAGGAATCACCTCAAAAGTAAGAAACCATGCAATCATATTTTACAAGAATAGCTCAAATCAAGGAGAATTTGGAATCAATTGGTGATATGGTTGAAGAAGACGAAATTGTAATGACCATCTTGAATGGTATTCCAAGAGATTGGGAATCCTTTATCAGAGGAATCTGTTCAAGAAGAAAACTAACCAAGTTCTGACAATTATGGGAAGAATGTGTGCAAGAAGAAGAAATAATAGCAGCCATAGAAGAGAAGCTAAATGAAAATGAGGATCAAGCTTTGGCAGTCCATACCAAAGGCAAGAACAAGAGAAATAGTTATGACCATCCTCTCAAAATGAATCAAGGGTTTAAGAAGCCCAAGAAATACTTCTCAAATTATGAATGCTTCACATGTCATAAGATGGGAGACATTGCTATAAACTGTCCCATGAAAGCAGAACAAGTCAAGAAGAGGAAAACATGTCAGGCCCATGCTGCTAAAGACAATGATCAAGAATATGAGGAAAGAACCAAGGAAAATAAATATTCATGTGAAGAATATGTCTTGATCTCTGCACTCACAGGATCAGTCTCACCAGGAAATGGCACTTAGATAGTATATAGTGGTGCCTCCAAGCACATGACAGGTTGCAAGGACTCACTCTCATGTCTTTTACAAAAGGATTCCCCACAAAAGTAATGCTTAGATATGATTACCAATATCCCATCAAAGGAATGGGAGAAGACTCCTACAAGTTGTAATCTAGAAAGTCCATGAAGATGAAGGATGTCCTGTATGTCCCAGGACTAAGGAAGAACCTCCTTTTAATAAAGGGTTCATAGTTGGTTTTGTGGATGGAGAAGCCCTCACGTGGACAAAAGGACAAACTATAGATGATGCAACAGTAATCAAAGTTGAAGAAGGAGGACTTTACATATTGAAGGGACATGTATGCTCAGCAATGATGACTAGTATCATACACCCATGTGAGCTATGGCATAGAATACTTATAAACTACAAAGAATTTCCAATTGTGAGAAAGGTTGTATCTGGTTTACTAGAGATTCAGATAGATCATGAAGGAGTGTGCAAAGGATGTGCACAAGGAAAGAATACTAAGAACCCTTATCCAAACAGTGACAACAAAGAAAAATGGGTCTTAGATATTATTCATTCAAATATATGTGGGCCAATGCAAACTACTTCATTAAGTGGGTATGGTTATTATGCTTCATTTATTGATGACTACTACCACAAAACTTGGATATGTTTCCTAAAGAAGAAAGATGAATTATTTTAAAGATTCAAAGAGTTTAAGACCCTGGTAGAAAACCTATCTGAAAATAGGATCAAGATCTTGAGATAAGATAATGGAGGAGAATTCACATCAAGTGAATTCAATGAGTACTGCAAAGAAGCTGGGATTAATAGGGAACTTACCATTCACTATAATACAAAACAAAATGGCATGACATAAAGAAATAATATATCTATCATGGAAGCTGTGAAAGTTATGATACATGATCAAGATCTACCTATGTACCTTTGGTAAGAAGTAACTAGAAAAACAGTATATGTACATAATAGAATCTCCCATAGTACCCTTGGGAACAAAAATCCAGAAGAGATGTTTACCGGAGAAAATCCTGAAGTAAGTCACCTAAATATATTTGGTTTTTCGATATACATACACATTCCCAAGGAGAAAATATCAAAGTTAGATCCTTTAGGAAATAAGAGTATGTTTGTAGGATATAGTGAGCAATCAATATCTTATGAATCTATATCCCAGGATATTGTCAAATTGAATTAAGCAGATATGTCACCTTTGACGAAGATAGAACCTTCATAAAATAAAATAAAGACAAGGAATATGAAGATGATAATGAAACTCCTCGAGCTGCAGAAGGTCCTAAATGAGTTAGGAACAAAGAATATGATCAGATTCCTGAGGATCATGACATCAAAGGACCTTAGAGACCTAAAGAATTTCCCAGTGAAATGATATCACAAAAGAAAAGACTTGCTTGGGCTCATGAAGTAATCAAAGAAGCAAAAATACATGGTGTCCTAGAAGGAATCATCAGAGAAATAAATAATCCAAAGCCATAACCTAGTTATGTAGCTTTGATGTGTGATCTCGTTGATAACGAACCAACATGTTTTGAAGAAGAAACAAAGCATAAAGAATGGGTTGATGCAATGGTATGGGAATACCAATCCATTATAAAGAATGATGTATGAGAAATAGTACCAATACCAAAAGACAAGTCAGTGGTCTCCTCGAAATGGATCTTCAAAACAAAACATTTAGTAGATAATAGTATATAAAAATACAAGGCAATATTTGTAGCTCGCAGAATCTCTGAGAAGGAAGGAATCGACTATGAGGAAACCTTTGCACAAGTAGCTAGGTACACCTCAATTAGAACCATCCTTGCCTTGGCATACAATATGAAGTGGAAGTTACATCAAATGGATGTAAAGAAAACCTTTCTAAATTCCTTGATAGAAGAAGAAGTATATATCGAACAACCACAAGTTTTTTAGACTAATGATCAGGAAAATCAATTATGTAAACTGAATAAGGAATTGTATGGGTTAAAGCAAGCTCACCTAGAGCATGGTATGGAAAAATCGACAGATTCCTCATGAGTTTAGGATTTACCAAGAGCAAAGGAGATTCCAACCTCTACTATAAAGTTAAGGGTGATGGACTTATGATATTGGTACTATATGTAGATGATATATTCTTTATAGGTGAAGTTAAGAACATCAACGAATGTAAGAAGAAGCTTGCTGCAGAATTTGAGATGAAAGACCTTGGAATGATGCACTATTTTCTAGGTCTTCAAGTATGGTAGTATCCAGACGATATTTTCCTAAACCAAGGAAAATATGTAGTAGAAATCCTAAATATATTTGGGATGATAGATTGCAAGGCTATGACTACTTCGATGACAACAAATTTGAAACTATTGAATGATGACACTTAGGAAGCAATCAATGCCACCCTATACAAACAAATTATTGACTCTCTAATTGCACCGAGAGGCACTCTAGATCCCAGTATGGGGGGGATCTTTAAACGTTATGTAACGTTCCTTATGCATGTAATGTTCCTCATGTAAATGTCAGCTATAAATAATATTTCTGATTATGAGGGAGATGTTGTAACATTATGTAACGTTGCTCATGTAAATGTCATCTATAAATATTATTGCTGATTACGAGGGAGATGATGTAAATTTATGTAAATTTCCTCATGCATGTAACGTTCCTCATATAAATGTCAGCTATAAATATTATTGCCCATTATGAAGGAGATGTTGTAACGTTATTTTTTTTTACTTCTATTTACTTATGATGTATATTTTGTCGGCCATTAATTAGAAGTAAATATATTTTATAGGTCATTAAAATAAAAACAAAATGATGTGTATTTTGAAAAACACCTACTATATAAACAACACCACTAGGTAATAAAAAAATTACATAGAAATTTATAAAATAATAATCTTCTGCAAAGAGAAGAGAAAGAAAAACTCTGCAACCAATAGGTAATTTATATTAAAATTGTATTTTAATTTTACGATGTCATCTACCTCCTCCTCCTGCTCTCTGAGCGACATCCCCTTCAAGCATTTAATGTTTTCAAAAGTGGAGACTTTTTATATAGTCATAGATTTAGGTTCAAATGTACATATTTAACACCATCCTAGATCCAAATCCTAGGCTCTATCAAGTGTCGAGAGGGATCAAATCTCCCGAGGTGCAAACCTCCTTGAGTGCAATACCCGAGAAGAGGTTTGCACCTCGGGATATTTGATCCCTCTATGAACTTGATAGATCCTGGGATTTGGATCTAGGCCGATGTACTTAACCAATACAAGACCATATATATGTTTAGTTGTAAACACTCTGAGTCAATATATGGTGAATTCCAAACATATTCACTTAGTTGGAGTGTTTCTAAGGAAATATACCTTATGAATTGGAGAAAAAGGGTCACCAACATACTATAGGTATGACTTGTAGACAACTAGGGTTTATAAACATATAACAAAGAATAAGAGATAATAGGATATGCACCTTATTCCAGATGGTTGATCCAAGCTTTAACTCTTCCTCTTCGATGATCCTAGACTTATTATCTTCAACACCTGCAACAATGATTTATATTCTTCACAGTATCTTCTATTGTTATTTAAAAGATACATGGACATCTATTAATTGCATTTGAAATAAAATAGATCGTAACTCATAAAAAAAATGAAAGGAAAACACTCTTTATTGATGAAGTTCAGGAAACATTATAGAACCCTGTCTAAGACAAGCTTCTTTTGCACACTAAGAACTGAGTCCTCATTGCTTCTCTATCCAATAGAATCCTCCAGCATAACCTTGATCTCAAAATTTCCTCCCCTATCCTCTACCCTTCCCCTCTTTTTATACTTGTTTGGAGAGGAGGAATTATAGGGTTAGGATGGTTGGGGAATTTGGGGAGGTTTCCAAATCGAGACCAACTGCCCCGAGTTAATCATGTTTTTATTTTTAAACTATTCTTAATGGAACTCGTGGGTTAATGTGGAGCAACTCACAAGTGACTCATGAGTTTACTTAAGGGAAGTCATGAGTACAAATTATTAGGGAAAACATATGGGTTGCACATAGGGTGACCTGCAAGTGACACAGGAGTTGTTATAAGAGAACCCGTGAGTGCAAGGTAATTTTAAATGAAAAAAGGGGTAATGATGAAGTAAATAGTATGTATCAAGGATCCAACTCATCTATAGTGGTAAGGACACTTCAATCCATAGTGTCCTTTTGTGTAATGACTCGTTTGGTGTCATTACTTGGACGGAGAAATGCCATTTCATAGTATAACATATGCTCACTAATGTGTGAGGTCAAAGGGTAGTGATGACTGAAATACATTACAATATTTTAACTCTGAGGACTCAGAGTCAAGGTCGCAAAGAAGTACATGAAATAGAAAAATCAAGGTCATTTACAAAATCATCATTGAGGATGCCATGTTCTTTAATGTGGAACACTAGCTCCTTTACAAGATGAATATACATCATATAGTATGGGTAACGAGTCCATGTATGCTTTACAAAGGTGGATCATAGCTACATGAGTACAATAATATATATTAAATAGCTAGAAATAGTGTCACGAGGCATGGCATAATATTGTGTAACTTAGGTTATATAAGTTGTCACCCAAGGTCTTCGTCCAAATCCATAGAAACCAGTACGAATCCTACCATGTGAATACATGAATTGAAGTTGAACATGGAAGGATACCATTGGAATGTACATTATAAATTTGTGTTGAAAACCAATGCAAAGGATTCCACCAATATGGGCAGTGGATCCTAAGGTACTATCTTTGAAACTCTAGGTCTTTTTCTGCATGAGACCCTGTTTGGAAGCCATTTTGCGAAGAGGAAGGCAATGGATCTTTCAACAGGTCACATGAGTAACTGGTAGAATAGATAAGGGAAGATGTATGTAGGATGATCTCAGAGATGAAAGTGATAGGGATTGGGATGAACAAATAGAGGGTAAATATCTTTGAATAGTGAGCATGACAAAAAGATGACCCAAGGAATATTTAAACTTTCAATGGAACAACTAGACTCACCTATCTGCCATGTAGGATACATTGACTGATTCTACATGTATTTAGGAAAAGTGGGGGAGTAGTGACTCAAAGTGTGAGTTGAATTGGGAAGTGAAAAACTCAAACATACAGTATCGGTAGAGTCAAACTAGTTCTTTGTTCAAGGATGACTTGCTACCAACAAACTTATAATAAAAAAGTGCATTTCCTTCATTCATTTCTTGTTAAATTTTAACGAGTCCAAGAAAGTAAACTTGAGTCTTTATTCATTTTTTAGCAAGCTTGAAGAAAAGAGAGAATAGTGCTTGATATGACACTGATTCGTGTATTTTACGAGCTCAGATTAGTATATGTTCATCGGTGTTTTTTTAGTTTTGAGTGTCTGAAAACTCCAAAGAAGACTCTAGGAGGGTGCATTTTTGTAAATTTAGTCTCCTAAGTTTGAAAACGTATAAAATAATCCAAAGGATAACTCTCTTAGCTTCCGAAGAACTAAGGTATACCTTTTTCGTACTTAGTTGGTAAGGTAATAAAAAGGGGAAAACTATCACCAAAATGATGATCCTTCAAAAGAAAGCATGTAGACTTAGTTTAATGAGTGTGAAGGAAGGAAATATCACTCAGAATGTTCCATTTATTTATGAGAATGGGACAAACAATAGTAAACTTGATTCTTTGTACTAAACTTTAATGAGCATGACAATGACATAAAGAACGCTTAGAATCTTTTTCATGGTTTGATCCAGAGCACGAAAAATAAAAATTAAGCTCGAACATGTTCCTTTTTCGTAAGTTTAGTCCTCTAGGACCGAAAAAGAGATAAACCTATACCTAAATATACTCTTCTAGCTTTCGAACAACTATAGTATTCATTTTTCGTAAATAATCCATAGGGCCCATAAAAGAGTTGAACTTATACCATTATGGATGATCCTTCATTTCCTTTAACGAGTCTAAAAGAAAATTGACTTGGATATCTAGTCATGTTTAAGGAGTTAGACTAGGGATTGATTATAAGTTTGCTGGCATAAGCTGAATACATTGTAGAATGTTCAACTTGTAGCAAAGTAGTATGGCTTCACAAGATGTTGGCAGGTTTATTTGATGCATAGATATATGTTATTGATATCCTTTGTGATAATTAGAGTTGTATTAAGATGACAAAAACCCAGTATGTCATGAAAAGATGAAAAATATTTAAGTTAGATATCATTACACCTCAGATATGGTTTAGAAGGGACCTGTAAATCTCAAGTATGTTCCTATAAAGGAAAAAGTGGCATATGTGTTGACTAAGCCTCTGTCTAGTGTAAAGTTTGAATAATTTCAAGGCAAGCTTGGCATAGTATGAAAGGACCTCTTGAGAGAGAGGGAGTGACGATAGATGGTAGAAGGATGAAATGGTGGTAGCCCAAGTTAGAATAGGGGAAGTGTGGCTAGGATTGTTGACCCAAAAGGGTTAGTAAGTCAGACGAGGCCTGCTAATCCTAGGGGGATTAGTATGTCGAGCTAGACTGGTTTAACCAAAGTGGGTTAGTAAGCCAAAACAAGACTTGTTAGTCCCCAGGAAGATCCATTTGTTTGACTAGGCTTGTTGACTCGAAAGGGTTAGTAATTTAGACAAAATGCCTAGATAGATCTACCAGAGAACTCACCAACATACTGCTTCCAGATAGTTAGTGGGAAATATGTGGTTTTAGTATTTTTATATTGATGATTGTTGAGATGATTGCTGAGATAGTTTCAGTATTCCTATACTGATGTAGCAGTTTCAATATTGTTATATTGATGATTGTTGAGATGATTGATGAGATAGTTTTAGTATTCCTATACTAATGTAGCAAATTCAATACTCTTATACTGAGGATTGTTGAGATGATTGCTGAGATAGTTTCAATATTTGTATATTGATGATGATGATGTTGTTTCAACATTTGTATGTTGATGATGATGATGTTCCAGCATCTGATCTATGTTGGTGATGCAGATGGTGATCTAGCATTTATTAATGATGTTTTTGCAGCAATAATATGCTAATGATGTTGTTATTTATGTTTTAGTATTTATATACTGATGTTGTAGATGATGTCTCGATATTTACATAATGATGTTGCATGTTATAGCTGATTTTACCACACTTGGTATATCACACCTTTATGGCCTTCCATGTCCTTTTGTAGACTCCTTGGACCCCCCTTTCTCAAGTTATACTTTGATCAACCAAGAAAGTACTTTAAAAACACATGTTTATGTGTCACATGTGAATTTTAATCCAATACCCGCGTACATCGAGAAATGTGCATAAAACAAAAAGTTTTGGAGTTTTCCTCATAAAGTCTTGAATAACTTGAATCTTGGCCTTCCATATGCCTGGAAAATGCTCAGAATCGACCCTCCATTGCCTATTGGAGGGCTATTTAGTGAGCCTCTTGGATCCATTGAAGGAGGATAATTTTGGAGAGAAAGGAAACTATAGTTCATTGTTGCCTCACTTTTTTATGCTTGAGTCTGCATCCCTTTATCCCTTTGGAGCAAACATTGCTGCTCTTCCCATGATTTCCTTTTCTTTGTTATATTTTAATTGAGATGGAGGATTGAAGTAGTGGAGGACCAAGTGGAGGAATCGATTTCTCTGTTTGGACGAGGTGCCAACAAATTTTTTCACTATTCTATCTCTATTTATTATTAATAGAAATATGAATTTCTCGTCCATTACATGTGTGTAATTGTGAATATTATTTCCATGGATGTAGTTATATTTTCTTATACATGATGGTTTATATATGCTAGAGTAGGCCTAAGACTTTGATATATAGCATGCTTGGCTTGTTTGTTGTTGTTGAGAGTGAATTGTAAATGCAAGTGTGTTGGAAAAGCTCAACGAGGATCTACATCAACTGTCTAGAATAAGGTATGCTTCATATCCCTTAGTGTTAGATGTATTTATTTCTCTTGCATATTGGAATGGATTGATTTCTAGTATCATTTAGTCTGTTTTGTTCTACCCCAAGCCATAGGAAGTTTCTATTCGTAATAGAATTGGTGACTCCGCTGGGGAGGTTCCTTGTTTTTCTTTGGGGATTGGGTGCACAATGTGCTTGAATTGCTCTCTGTTTCTCTGTGTTTCCGTGTCAGGTCTAGAAGTATGTTTTCCCATTATTATCCTAAAGAAGTGATTTTGGTCTTATATTTTTATTTTACCCCCTCTTTATTTCTGTACGTGAGTTTTTTCTTCAGAGCTGCGTATACACGCGGGTTTTTCCTAAATTTATGCATATACATGCAGGTTTTCTGTGAATAGTCGCGTATGTTTCCTTTTTGAGTTTGATTTGGATGATTGAGAGTTGTTGGGTGAAGTATGAATGTTGATGAGTCTTCTTGGGTATTGTTGGTGTCTTTTTACTACCTTTATTTCTGACCAGAGACCTTTTTTATTTTCTTTTTTATTAGAAGTTTTTCTTGTCACCTTATTTCCTTTTTTGTTGTGATATTAGTGCATTAGATTTATTCTATCTTAGTGCCTTGCTTGGCTGCTGTCTGAGAGTTGCTTCTTGGTCTGAGATTTTTGAGTCTTTTGTTGCTTTCACATATGTCATGTCCCAAATTTTTCATTGGGTCACAATGACCTAATCACATTTTCCATATTCATGAGAGTTTTTCAAATTGATGCTAAGGGTCAAATAATTGCCAAGGAGGAAAATTAGTAGTTTCCTAGGTTGTGACTGGAAGCTTTGGGATTTGGAATAAGGGGGAAAAAATGGTGTTTGAACATTAGAATGGAATAAATATTTAGTAAAGGAGCTAAATAAATAAATACAAGGGAAAATCAAAGTGGCAATTGATCATGAAGACACATGGAGGATGTGGGACCCACACAAGCTAGATTTTATATGCCACATTGAATCTTCCTCATGTCATTTCGAATCCATAAGAATACCAAGGGTCTTGGGATGAGTTGGAAGGTCAATATACTTGGAATGAGTCAATTAAGGTCTAATTTGAGTGGAAGAGTAACTCCCATGGAAGAGGAAGAGGCATTTTGGAGCTAGTGAGACACTTAAATTAGATTCCCTAGCTCTATGACAACAATGATGAAGATGCTATTACACCTATGAAACAAATAAGATATGAATTATGAAATATTTGAAATTTCATGTTGAAATATAGCATCCAAGAGGGCTCTCATGTGAGTTAGGGAAGTTCAATGGGCTCCTACTCAAATTGGGGGAAGTTGGAAGGCTAGGAAAGAGAGGACACATGGAAAATCATGAGCACACACCCAAATTCAAATTGGCTTGAATTTTTGGATGGATTGGTAACCTTAGAAGGATAATGATGCTTATAAAATATAGGAATCAACCAAGAGGAGGTATTTTTTTCATTTGATAAATTGTCATTTGTTTTTGTGAGAGCTAGTGGGTGACTAATTTTATTACCTTAGCAATTTCAAGGGTGAAAGATTACCATCCAAGTTGGTGTTTGGAGAGGCCACTTAGGTATTTCACGTAGATTTAATGGATTTGTATTTGTAGGTTGAAGCTATAGGGAAGCTCTTGGTTCCTTCTATTGCAGCACTTTCTCTCAACCATTTCCAGTTTTTATGGCATATTCTTGCTCATGGAGGGATTGCGGTTTGGGTGAGATATTGATCTCTTTGGGGAAGCTTATAATGCCCCATTATTTTAATATCTGATGTAAATTCCTTTTATTTCGAGTTTAGAAGAATATCAGCTCTAAATACTGAAATATTTCATGTAAAAATGTTAATCAATGAAGAAATAGTTCCATTTCTCCACTATCTTGTTGTGAACCAATGTAATGTTGATGGATTTGAATGGATAAGTAAAATACTGATGGTTTATGGATGAATGGAATGTTATTTATTTTTAAAAAGTTTAGAATAATCTCAGGTCAAAATACCAAAAATATTTCATGTATAAATGTTAAACAATGAAGAAACAGTGCCATTTCCCCACTACCTTGTTGTGAACCAATGTAATGTTGATAGATTCAAATGGATAAGTAAAATACTGATGGTTTATGGATGAATGGACTATTATTGATGGAATATATGAGTTTAATGTTCAGTACATAATAATTTGGAGTTATTTTGTTGATTTTCATAGCATTTGGAGAAGTTTTCCTATCATTCCCCCCAAGGTTGAAACTAGTCTTTTTGCATCTGACTTAAGGGAGTTATAGTAGACATTAAAAGTTGAATGGTGATGCACATGAGTTCATATTGATGTTAATTTAAATTTACCCTTCTTACATTCATAAATTTGAGCTGGATTGAGTGCATTTGGGAAGCCAGTTTCAGTATTCATTGTAGGGAAATTAGAACCCCAAATTACTAGTCAAAACTCCTACCCCGACGAGAATCTTAAAAATTTTTGCAGAAGACTTTAGAGGGTAATAAATATTACTTGAACATAATATTCAAACATTAATATCATTCATATAACTTATGTGAATATTTGGGAGCATTTGGACCAATTCGGAGACCTAGACATCAAAATTAGTCAAAGATCGAAATAGGGACAAAAGTGAAAAATTGGTCATTGTAATAAAATTTCGAAAAAAGGGAAATTACAGTGGTATCAGAGCATTGTATTGGCACCTGATGTGGTATGATATTTATGAGGATAAGAATTCAGGGACCACCATTAGATATTGAAACCAAAAGTGATTTTGTTGAATAGGAAACTATGACTAGGGATGAAAAGGGAACCTCATATGATGGTGAGGAGCATATAAAAATCATGGAACCTATATTTGAAGACATGAACAATAATATTATGAATGTATTCAAATTTTTGGATATCCAAAGTTGGAGAAAATATATTTATATTAAGAAAACCAAGGGGAAAAATGCATCAGTTTGCTTGAAGGAGCAAAAGGAGGAGACCCATGAACCACCTAGTTCTGAAATAGGTGAAGTAGAAGAAGTAGTACATGAAGAGGATTATAATGGAATAAATATTTAATAAAGGATATAAACAAATAAATACAATGGAAAATCAAAGTGGCAATTGATCAAGAAGACACGTGGAGCATGTGGGACCCACACAAGCTAGATTTTCTATGCCACATAGAATCTTCCTCTTGTCATTTCGAATCCACAAGAATCCCAAGGGTCTTGGGATGAGTTGGAAGGTAAATATAATTTTCATGAGTCAATTAAGGTTGAATTGGAGTGGAATAGTAACTCCCATGGAAGAGGAAGAGGCATTTTGGAGCTAGTGAGACACTTGGACTAGATTCCCTAGCTCTATGACAACAATGATGAAGATGCTATTACACCTATGACACAAACCAGAATTGAATGCTGAAATATGACACATATGAAATGTTAGGTCGAAATAGAGCATCCAAGAGGGTGCTCATGTGATTTGGGGAAGCTCAATGGGATCCTACTCAAATTGGGGGAAGATGGAAGGCTAGGAAAGGGAGGACACATGGCAAATCATGAGCACACACCCAAATTCGAATTGGATTGAGTTTTTGGATGGATTAGTAACCTTAGAAGGATAATTATGTTTATAAAATACAGGAATAAACCAATAGAATGGATTTTGTTCATTTGTGAATTGTGAGAGCTAGTGGATGACTAGTTTTCTTGCCTTGGCCAATTTCGAGGGTGAAATATTCCCATACAAGTTGGTGTTTGGAGAGGCCACTAAGATATTTCATGTAGATTTAATGGATTTGTTTTTGCAGTTGTAATCTACAGTGAATCTTGTGGTTCCTTCTATTGCAGCACTTTCTCTCAACCATTTCCATTTTTATGGCATATTCTTTCTCATGGAGGGATTATGCTTTGGGTGAGCTATTGATCTTTTTGGGGAAGCTTATAATGACCCGTTATTTTATGTAATGATGTGAATTATATGTATTTCAATTTAAATAGACTCTCAGGTCTAAATACTGAAATATTTCATGTAAAAATGTTAATCAATGAAGAAATAGTGCCATTTCCCCACTATCTTGTTGTGAACCAATGTAATGTTGATGGATTCGAATGGATAAGTAAAATACTGATGGTTTATGGATGAATGGAATTTTATTTATATATTTAAAATTTCAGAAGGCTCTCAGGCCGAAATATCCAAAATATTTCATGTATAAATGTTAAACAATGAAGAAACAGTGCTATTTCCCCACTACCTTGTTGTGAACGAATATAATGTTGATAGATTCGAATGGATAAGTAAAATACTGATGGTTTATGGATGAATGCAATATTATTGATGGATTATATGATTTTAATGTTCAGTACATAATAATTTGGAGTTATTTTGTTGATTTTCATAGCATTTGGAGAAGTTTTCCTATCATTCCCCCGAAGGTTGAAACTAGTTTTTTTGCATATGATTTAAAGGAGTTATAGCAGACATTAAAAGTTGAATGGTGATGCATGTTAGTTAATATTGTTTTATTTTACATTTACCCTACTTCCATTCATAAATTTGAGTTGGCTTGAGTGCATTTGGGAAGCCATTTTCTGTATTCATTGTGGGGGGATTAGAACCCCAAATTACTAGTCAAAACTCCTACCTTGACAAGAATATTAAAAATTTTTATAGAATCCTTTAGAAGGTCATAAAGCTTCCCTAAACATAATATTCAAACCTTAATATCATTCATATACCTTCTGTGAATATTGGGAGCATTTGCACCAATTCAGAGACGTAGACATCAAAACTAGTCAAAGGTCGAAATAGGGACAAAATTGAAAAAATGGTCATTGTAATAAAATTTTGAAAAAGGGACATTACAACATATCATTTATTTCAAAAAAATACAAAAATATTTCATTTTTGGCATGTTTATGCATTTTTTCATTTGCATGGTACTTTCATTATGCTTGCTTAGTTGATTAGTAATCAAGATTTCATATAGGAATGGTTGCATTGTCATTTAAAGGAAAAAATATGCATCTCATGTAGTGGCATACCCCGTTTTATCATTTAAATACAAAATTGCACTTGGCATTGTTTGTTAGGTGTGCATATTTACTTTCACTGTTGATTCATAACATCATTGGTTGCACGATCATTTCCTTTGAGTAATCACAACCCCTAAAATCAACACTCAATTTAAAATGAATTACACATTTTTATTTGATAGGATACATCACCAAGCTTAGGTTTTAGAGTCTTGGAATAGATCATTGTGAGTAAATTCTACAATACTACTAAACAAAACAAGTAGGTGTCTGTCTAGGCGAGAGAGTGAAATCCTTGGTATAATTAGTGTTCTCAGGAGGCTCCTCTTACACAGGAGTTAAGCACGATGCAATGTACACATTTGTGGTGGGGATATACCCTTGCCACTTTGTGTGAGCGTTGGAGATATTTCCAGGATCTTATTCATATCTAGGGTATTTTGAGGTACCTTTTGGTGCTTTCGAGCTTCAGGATTTTATATGCTTCCCATATGGTAGATCCCACCTGCGAATGTCCATCTAAGCATTGGTTATATTGGGGTGAACTTAGTTTCCTTACCTACATATCATAGGGGTACTTGCAGAGGTTATTTTGTGAGTGTCCTATCTAGGTAGGGGTCAGAAAACACCGTCTCTTTATGCGTTGAAGATGAGGGCCACTATAATTGGTTACACACCTCTGCTTATAGTGTATGAGAGTCTCAAGCCTCTCCTAGGAAAGACATACCTACTGCATTCAGGAGCTCACTTTTCCTCCCCTTGGCTTACTTTAATTTTGGCATAGATTCTCTTAGGATTGTGTTTTGTGTGCGCTAGATTTATCTAGGGTTCATAATTAGTTTGATAACTTTTTCTTTTTATGGATTCATCATGGATCCAAGAACATAATTTCTCTATTCTCGATGTTTAGCGGGTCTTCTGCCTTCTACATCTCCTCCTCCTTCATGGAAGAGAGATAAATAGTCTAGGCAGGCTCGTACTCACTTTGATTCACCCACCGATATCACTATGACTCACACATATGATATCTCAGAGCACCCCCCTTGTCCACCCCCTGGGAAGAGAACATTCTTGATAGTGTGTATGGGACTTCGAAAGAAGTCGATCACTTTGAGGTTGGTACATCATATAACGTGGGATAAAAATTTCCAGATTATATAAACATGAACCACTGATATTCTTCACATAGGTCGAGTGGTGAGACTCATTCGATATCCCCTAACACTGGCCCATTTACATTTGGCATGCCATACATCCCGGAGGTCATTCCATCATTTAATGTCAGATCTAGTTTTGACAATGGTACTATGCCTGGGGGCACTGCCATCCCTTTCCATGCAAATAGGTTTGGTAGTGGTCATATTGCACCTTCCACTCCTCTTGTGCGAGGCTCTTCATACCCATTACCTAGGCCTAACACTAGTGTCCCTGTTCACGGATATGGACCTATACATGTGAACATTGGAAGTACGAGTTATATTCCATCTTATGCTCCATCATCCACTGCACCTGTTCCTTCAAATAATTTTTTAATGTCACATCGTCCCCATAGCTCACATGGTCCTTTGGACTGGAGTACTACCTCTAGCCATGATTTCCCCTCGTCTGCCCACACCTTCATATCACAAGGGTACGTGCCTCCTTATGTGTCAGTAGGTTATGTACCACTTTATGTGTCTGGGGGTCAATATGATTATCATTCCTAGAATTATGGCTATGTAGCACCCCAGTCTCAAGGTATTCTAAATTACAACATTGCCATGTGTTAGATTTTTATCATTCAAGCTAGCAATATCTTAGGATATTTAACTGAGAGAATAACAAGCACATCAATCAAACACAAGAGACAATAGACATAAAGATTTTCCTCAGGGAAACCATAAAGGAGAAGACCCTGCAACTTCCTCAGAGATAGAATCAACACCAAAAGTAAAACCCAAAACAGTAAGATGATCCTCCGACAGCAGTAGTCTTTCTCTCTGATCCCAGCATCTTCTCTCTCACTCATACGCCCCAGCGAGTGTGTGTGTGTGTGATAAATAGAGAGTCTCACTCTCTATTTATATTCTTCCGTTCACTTAACCTTTAACTCAATTATGTAGGCTCAAGTAATCCTAACTCAGTTATGTAGGCTTGAGTAACTACAACTGGGGTACTAATGACCCGACTTCTCTAGGAGAGTCTAATAACCCTAGTGCCCCACAACTGTGTGGACTTTAACCCTTGATCAATAGGAGGGCTACCCACAATGAATTTACATGACTTATTATTGAATCTACCGATAGGAACATTGGGGAATGACATGACTCAAATACATTACAAACACTTCCCAGAATAAACATCGGGGTACAATACATAAGATATACGGATGAATACATTCCAAATTTACAAATACATCAACACTCCCTCTTAACTAGGAAGGTATTCTCTCAACACAATTTATCAGAACTAGTCTTCTTCTCTGTATCAACTGGATCATCATAAAGTTCTTGTCATCTTCATCTTCAAGTCATATTTATCACTGGATATGGATCATTACTTGATCTAGATCATCACTGGAACATCATCATTAGATCTGGATCATCACCGCTGGATAATCATCACTTGATCATCATCATGGGTGTTATCTCATGATTCTTCTCGTCACAGGAAGTTCTACATAGCCATCCCTTTTTCATGCTGGTTGTAGGCCTAGCCTTTGAGTAGGTCTTCAAATTCTTTAGCACTTATATCTGACCATGATAGGAAACTCATTCACACATAATGTCAAAAATGCTTTGTTCTTATATCTGACCATGATAGGAAACTTTATTCACACATCATGTCAAAAAGGCTCTGCACTTACATCTGACCACGATAGGAAAATTTATTCACACATCATGTCAAAAAGGCTCTACACTTACATCTGACCATGATAAGAAACTTTATTCACACATCATGTCAGAAAGGCTCTGCACTTACATCTGACCATGATAGGAAACTTTATTCACACATCATGTCAGAAAGGCTCTGCACTTACATCTGACCATGATAGGAAAATGTATTCACACATCATGTTAGAAAGGCTCTGCACTTACATCTGACCATGATAGGAAACTTTATTCACACATCATGTCAGAAAGGCTCTGCACTTACATCTAACCATGATAGGAAAATTTATTCACAAATCATGTTAGAAAGGCTCTACACTTACATCTAACCATGATAGGAAAATTTATTCATACATCATGTCAGAAAGGCTCTCAGTCCCAGACTGAAATTCTTGGTAACCAACCAGGTGCCTCCATTCTACCAAAGAATGGCATCTCAGCACTTAAGCTGAGCTTCAGTCCTAGACTAAAATTCTTGGTAACTAACCAGGTGCCTCCATTCAGAGAATGGCATTCATCGCTTATATCTGATCATGTGAGAACACATCTCACAGTCACCTCAAAATGGCTCAGCACTCACATTTGACCATGGAAGGAACCAATCCTCTCACCATGATAGAATGGATCAACCCTTAGATCTGACCATGGAGGGAACCAATCCTCTCACCATTTCAGAATGGCTCATAGACTCATCACTTCCCCTTGGAGGGAACCTTGATCTAGAGAACACCAAGCTTTTCCCTGAAGTACTCAAACTTCACTCTGGCCATTTCTAGCATAGAATCACATCAAGGTTGATTACATCCAATTATAACCCGTGAGCTTCGCCAGGACCGATTACATCCGAGGACAAACTATAGGACCATTTATGTCTAAGCAACCTACGAGCTTCACCAAGATTTATGCTCAGACAACCTATCTCATCAGCTATGCTAGAACTCCCTCTTTCGAGAGATCTTGATCTGGATCACTACTCCCCTCTCCTAAATAGCAAGTGGAAACATCTTTTTCCTCGACTGTACCCATCACCATACAGGACTCCATCCTGCCAAACCAAGAGATCACACCTGATCTCATATTGAAGTATCACCTCGAAGTGCTCTTCCTATCAATGGCATTTCCTGCCCAATACAAATCCACATAACCCTCCAGGTTAATCTTCTGATTCGTATCATACTTGAGCCCACACTCAACTTTACCCTTTAGGTACCTTAGAATATGCTTTGCAGCAATCAAGTGAACATGTCTTGGATTTGTCAGGAACTGGCTCAAGGTGTTTACAGCAAAGCAAATATCTGGTCTCGTAATTGTCAGGTACATCAAGGAATCAATCATCTAACAATACATCATAGCATCAACTGCTTATGATGAAGCATCACTCAATAGCTTCTGGTTCGATGCCATAGGTGTGGTTATGGCCTTGCAGTCCATCATCCTAAACCTCTTCAATATCTCTACTGCATACTTCTATTGTCCTAGGGATATTTTGCCACACCTCCATGCCTAGAAATTAGTGCATCATATCCAAGTCCTTAATCTCAAACTCGGCAACAAGTCTCCTTCTTGCAACTTTAATGAGTTCCTATTTTCTGTCAGGAACAAGTCATCGACATATAATAGGAGAATAATTAGTCTTCCGCCTTCAACCTTAAAGAAAAGGTTGGAATCCACTTTACCCTTAGTAAATCCTAGAGCCATCAGTAAGTTGTCCATCTTGTCGTACCATGTCAAACCTCAGGATCTTCTGTAGACACTCCCTCTAAAGAAGAGCATCGTTCTCCCTCTGTCTTTCGTACTTTATGCTTGAAACATTCTGTACCAGAGTGACAAGTAGCTTCCTCTGCTATTAATATTCTATGTATCCATCTAGGGTCACTGGATACCAAGATCCTGTATCTTAAAAACATTCTTCTCGCACCCATCTGTGAGCTTGCATCCTCTATAGGCTTTCATCTTCAACCTTGTAGCAAAGGTTAAGATCTTCATCAAGCTCATCATGTATGTGTTATCCCATGGGTGTCTTTTGAGCTCATACAAGACCTTCTTTCATTTGCACACATGATTCTTCCTGTCATGTGTCTCAACTCCCACTGGCTACAAATATCTCTTCGTAGTCTATGACTTCTTTTCATGAGAAGCCTCGTGCTACCAATCTTTCCTTGTATCCCACAATGTTTCCATCTACTGCATGATGGAACTATGGACTTTCCTTCATGTATCTATATTGCATCCTAGACATCATTCTTCTTGAACTGGTCTTCCCTTTCTTCTTGGTTGCTTCTTCATGGATGGAAGGTTCTACATCAATGATGTTGCTGCATTCATCATATTATTCTTCATCTTGAACTATCATCACTTGTTCTTCGGAACAAGTCTCACCCTTCTTTGCTTGTAGGATATTTTACGTGATCTTTCCTACAAGTCAAATGCATTAGTTGTATGGTTAGAAACATTTCATAAGGCATATTCATAATGGAAAATTTATTATGCATAAATATATGATCATGCAACTATTTTAGCCAATACAACATTCATCCATATCTCATGGAAACGTTTCTAGATGCCTTCCATCTCTACCAGGACAACATTGAGATTGTGTAATAATCCAATATGTCAGCAAAGAGGTTTCACTCTAGATAAGTAGCAATGGAGAGTTGTATAATACCATGAGCTACTTACCCATCACATGCACATTAGTAGTATACTCTCATTAATGCAAACATTCTATCATGCATAACAAAACAATATCATGAAATGACAATTGAATACTTATCTTTATTTGTTTCATGGGTAGATTCCTTCTTAAGCCTTCAGCTTCATCATCTTCTTCATTCATAATTTATTATCCAAATTCTAAGATGGATAAGAGGTTCTTCAAGAGTTGAGTTCTTCACATTCCTCATCACTTGAGGGATATTCTTTGGATGGTGAGAGCTTGATCTTCAGTTGCTCCCATATTCTATTCTCTTATTATGAGTCGAGCTTCTTCTTCTTCCCAGAGTTTGCTGAAATTAATCACTTTCTTCTGGCACACATTCCTTGCATGAATGAATCTCATGATCCTGGGAGGCCATTCAAGGTGGTTATCACAACTTATGCATTCTCCACTTCTTCTTCTACCGCTACAAGTCGTTCTTTGATTTGAGAGACCCTCGTAAAGTATGACTGTATGGTCTATGCATTCTGGATATTTACATTCTTCAATTGTTTTCTCAAAGTAATATTCTGATTTATGTTCTTCCCTTCAAATAGCTTGGTCAAGGAATCAAACATCTCTTTCGATGTCTTTAGGGAAGACACTTGTGGTATAAGGTCATCTGTGATTGAATCAACAATGATCTTCTTGGCCTTGACCAAGTTCTTCTTGTGAAGGGATTTTAGTCTCATCTCCCTCTGGAACTGTAACCTCTCTACTTATGTAGGTGCCAATTCATTTTCTTCAGAGAGATCATATACTTCCATGCTTGGAATTTTTCAACTTCAACAAGCTTATCATCAAGTTGATGAGATAGATCAATTTGAAATGAGAACCTCAAATGAAAATAGCAAAAGATTAGATCTTACCGATTTGAGGTGTCCATCCTAGTTCCGAAGCTGGCTGATCTAGGGTTTGTCAGAGAAACCATAATTTTCAAAACTTGGAATATTTTAGATCTAATTGACTAGAAATATATACCTCTTCAAGGTGAGCTGTCCAATGTACGCCTTTTCTAAAAAAACTGGAGAGAAGCTCTAGGAACAAGAAGCCCTAGTTTTCTAATTTCTTCTGCAGAAATTCCTGATACATTTTATGTGGTCTCTATGAAATTACTACTCCTCTATGTCTGAAACTTCACACTCAGGTATCCTCACCTGTCCCTATTTCAATACCATAGGTTTCATCAGAATTGGTTTCACCAATTGGGATTTATGAGCATTTTACCAAGGTGACCTGTTTCAGTACTGTTCAACATAGTGAAGTTGTACGAACTTCTACGTGTCACAATTTCATATTCTAGGTCTGAAACTTGCAGCATAGAAATTAAAGTCCGTGCCCTTTCTAGAACGTCTTCATAAATGTAATTTGGACCTTCATAGCTCGAGATATAACAATTCTCCCCAGGTGTCCTGTTTGGGTATTAATCTTGGGAGAGGTTGGAAGCCTAACTTGGAGGAATCATATCTCCTAGAATATCGCGAATATGAGGCTGAAACTTGGAAAACATGTACATCAGGATTTTGTATTCAAACTATGAAAGTTTCATTCCCTGTGACTTCTAAAATCCTGAGATATAGCAAATGTACCAAAACTTATCAGTTTTAGTATTTAGGGTTTTTCTAGCCTGGGGTCAAACTACGGTTTGACTTTCCTGGAGTTTCACCCAACCAAAAATCTTGACCAAGGTCTCTAAAATTCGATTTTGATGAGGAGATAAATCCTATGCTGGGCTCACTCAAAAATTCCTCTTTTTTAAGAAGCCCTAATTTATCGCACCAAAAACTGAAAATGTTCGGAATCGAATTCTGCTTCGACAGAAAGATGTGCCCTTCATGGAGATTCAACCTAACATACTTTTGCTGATGGATTGTGGAGAGAGACCCAAAAATTAAGAAGCGCTAGCTTTTGCAACTGCACATTGTCTTCTTCTCAGGTTAGCCTAATACCATGTTATATTTTTATCATTCAATCTAGCATTATCTTAGGATCTTTAACTGAGAGAATAACAAGCACAACAATAAAACACAAGAGACAATAGACACAAAGATTTTCCTCGGGGAAACCATAAAGGAGAAAACCCTGCAAATTACTCAGAGATAGAATCAGCACCAAAACTAAAACCCAAAATAGTAAGATGATCTCCCGACAGCAGTAGTCTCTCTCTATGATCCCAACTTCTTCTCTCTCACTCATGCACCCCAGTGAGTGAGCGTGTGTGTGATAAATAGAGAGTCTCACTCTCTATTTATATTATTCCATTCACTTAACCCTTAACTCTGCTATGCAGTATTGATTAATACTAACTCAGTTATGTAGCCTCTAGTAACCACAACTGGGGTACTAATGACCCAAATTACATTAACTCACCTAGGGCTGACTTCTATAGGAGAGTCAAATAACCCTAGTGCCCCACAACTGTGGGGACTTTAACCCTTGATCAATAGGAGGGTTACCCACAATGACTTTACATGACTTATTATTGAATCTCTTAATAGGAACATCGAGGCATGACATGACTCAATTACATTACAGACACTTCCCAGAATAAACATCAGGGTACAATACATAAGATATACGGATGAACACATTCCAAAGTTACAAAGACATCAACACCTGTACCCTTTTATGGGTCAAGCGGGAGGAGGCTATTATCCCACTGGCCAAGGCCATGGTGTTTACAACAAGCATACTTACATGAACCAATCTTATCAAGGAGCGTGGAACTAGATGATTCAACCTAGGATCCCTTTCCTAGCGATGCTAAACTTGCCTGATTTATCGAGATTGACTATTGATCCAGTATCTCATGATCCGACATGGCTAGTTGTTCCTCCAAGATTCCTTCAGACATTCCAAAATTTTAAGGTAAGAGTGGTGAGGACCATGGTGAGCACGTTACAACTTTCGACCTATGGTGCTTTTCAAATTCGTTGAACCATGATTTCATTTTTTTATGACTATTTCAATGCACCCTCATGAGTCTTGCGGAGAAATGGTATATAGAGTTTCCAGGGGAACATATCAGACATTAAATGAATTAGCCATGACCTTTCTCAACCATTTTCAATTACCTATGCATTAGGATGCCGGTACTGAGCTGTTTTCGACATTTCAATAGGATAAAGCCACACATATTTCTGACCATATTCAAGAGTGCCATAGATGAAAGTAGTTGATTAAGGACAACATTCCACCATAGTTTCTCTTGGAATGGTTCCTCAAGTCGTTATTGGCATATATAGTGAAGGATGTTTCTACATCTCGAGTGATGAATGAGGAACATGCTATCTTTCGAGATCAACAACTAGATTTGATTTATGCTTAGTCTAGGCTCTTATATGAGATTATTTCAAATGCACCGCGGTCCAATTTTGATCCTAAGTTCAAACCTAGGCCACATGTTGATGGAATTGTTGGATCTGTGAGTACCAAACCAGTAGACTCAGTTACGAATCAAATGAAAAAAAAATATATTAACCATCCTGCATTGGGACAAGCTATGACTTCGTCTCATCTCACCCAATCGACGGATGTAAACTCAGTGCAATCGTCGAACCCGAAGGGTGACCAACAACCTGGATGAAACTAGAAAAAAGGAAGAAATAATTGTAAGGGTGGGAATAGCAACATAAATGCTAACAATGACAAGAACGATAATAATGTTGGGGGGACAAGAAGTCTAAACTTAAGGTCAAGTTGACTTTCAATTTTTGTGGGGTATATCACCTCACTCACTTGTGCTCTTATATGGAAGTTGCCTCAAAACTCATCGCACAAAACCCAACTATGTTGATGAATCCTTTACTGCATAATCAAAATATGAATTCGAGGACCTTAAACTCTGGAATTGCTTCTTATGGGAATCAAAACCTGTCGAACACCAAAATTGGCCATGGGTGCATCAACATGATGTCCATCGAGAATGTTGTGACATGGGAAAAGGATTATGGTTCGTCGCAACTTGACCTTGGAAAATAACCTACTCCTCCCAAGACCCCTATTCATATTGATAAGCCCAGTGAGAAGCCTAAAGTTCCACCTCACATTCCTAAGGGAGTCTTACAGTGTTTAGGGAACAATCCTAATTCTTGAGCTACCCAACACTATTCCATTGTCGAGGATTTGAGCCAGACTCCTTGTGCGATGTCCACCTTAGAAGTACTTCAGACTTCCCTTCGTAGAGAAAATATTTGTTATCTGCTCTTGGGGTGGTTGATTCACTTCCTTCCACAGTGATTAAATTCGAAACCCATGAAGTCCAACCTCATTTTCCTTACCATGTGGATCTCCTTGTCCACGTGGAGTGTATGAGCAACACCATTAAATGCACAATGATTGATGAAGGAGATGTGAATTATGTGACGTCTTTGGCCTGTTGGAAGGGTTTAGGTTCTCCTACGTTGTTAATATCTGGAACCATGTTGACTCCTTTTGATGGGATATATTTTCAGCCACATGGGATACTTACTTCTCTTGAGGTCCAATTGGGAGGGAATATCGTGTCGATCAAGGTCAAGGTGGTTGATGTGCCCCTTAACTATAATATTCTACTGGGTCGTAACTAGATTTATAACATGAAAGTGGTCATGTCATCTCTCTTCTGAGTTGTTTGTTTCCCTTTTGAAGGGAGGATAGTCACGGTCACGCAAAAATATTTTGATAATTACGGTACGAAAGCATAGTCCCAATATACTATCTTGGTCATTGATAATTCTCATTCGACAACTGAGAATACTGGGGTGGGAATGTATCCATCATTGATGGGAACTTTCAATATTTCCGCACCAATTCTTACAATAGGTTCCAGACTTGGTAGTGGATCATCATCGTTGAGTTCTATTCCATTTCATGTCTCGCATTTGGAATACCCTTGGACTCTCCCTTCTTTAAGCACTTCAAATGAAAATACTAGACCTACCAGGATGGACATGCCATTATATACAATGAGGATTGCATATCAAGTCACTCTTGGTCCCATTTTAGATCCTAGTCCTTCCTCTTCATGAACGGAGGAGGAGGACCCGTATGTAGTGCCTACTTGGGAAGTTGCTTCATCGCACTCTCATGATTGCTTTGATGATGATTTTATATTGGATGAAGCTATCCTTGAACCCATGAATGGTTTATATGAGCCTTGGGAGGAGTTACACCATCGCTCCTACTTTTCCCCAGAGCTTGAATGTATGGAGTGTGATGACTATAGGGAGATCCTTAGCGAGAAAGTTGGTAAGAACATGGTTCCATTAGGCACTCCTAGTAAGTTGGAGAAAGGAAACATGGCTAATCTATATGCAACTATTCCTATAAACATTTCTTGCACTCCTAGAAAAACTGAAAATGTTTACATTGGGGAAGATTGTTTCGCCGATGAAATTGAGGCATACACTAAGGTTTTCAAGGAATTTCAAGATGTTTTTGCTTGGTCATATGACGAAATGCTGGGAATAGACCCTCACAATTTTGAACATGATATTAAGACCTATCTAGATGCTATACCTATTTGAAAATGCTTGTGAGCGATGAAACTATGAAAGGCATCGGCTATTAAGGCAGAGATATAGAAGTTGCTCAAAGTTGGATTTTCCTATCTCGTTCCCTTGATTGAATGGGTATCCAATCTCGTTCCAGTTGATAAGAAACATGGGACTATCCATGTGTGCACTGATTTTCAAGACCTAAACAGAGCTTTTCCTAAAGGTAACTTCCCAACACCATTCATAGATCATACTTTGGATGAGTGTGCGGGAAGTGAGGTGGTCTCGTTCATGGATGGATTTTCAGAGTATAATTAGATTCAAATCAAACCTGGGGATCAACATAAAGAGAATTTCATTTGTCCTTACGGTATGTTTTCATACTGAAAAATTCCTTTCGGCCTTAAAAACATCGGAGCTACTTTTCAATGGGCTATGACCTTCTCTTTTCACAACCTTAAGACGATTATTGAAAGACGTCATCGATCATCCTGGCCATCTACGCTTGGTTTTCGAAATATGCCTCCGATATCAAATCCCTTTAAATCCAAAAAAGTGCATATTTTGCATTAAAGTAGGTCACTTGCTGGGGTTTATCATTTCTAAGGAGGGAATTAGGGTTGACCCTCTTACGGTTGAGGGAATACTTTGATTGTCTCCCCCATACACAATTAGATATCTTCAGAGTTTGCAGGGACTGAATAACTTCTTGCGGAGGTTTTTTGTCAATTTTTCCAATTTGACCAAGGGTTTCATGCAAAGTTTTGAAGAGAGACACACCTTTTATATAGGATGAGCGAGCCTAGGAGTATTTCGATGCATTGAAGAAAGCCTTGGCATCAACCCCTATGCTTAGTCCACCCGATTATTGTTAGAAAAAAGGACCGCGAAACAATAACAGATATACAATTAAATCATTAAACAAGATGCAAAACATATTACAGAGAGACACAGATATAACATGGTTCACCTAAACAATGGGATACATCCACAGAGAAATTTCCAGTCCTTTTATTACCGTCCAGAAAGATGAAGGGATACAACCTGCAGCATTACCACTACACTTTCTCTTCACGCTCTCATGGTCTCTCTCACACAATCACAGAGATTGTTTACAATACAATACAATACCATACACAACCATATTGCAATGCTTTTCTTTTATAGGGGAAATACCATGGGAAAATACTACGGTTAACCCAATACCATGGGTTCGCAAAACTGTTGGCCAACAAACATCTCAAATTTTTTTCTCTGTATCTGTGACGAGTGTACAGTAGACCTGGGGTACAAACATGACTGAATAATATCTCTGGATGTAGAATATTAGGCTCCACAACCAACAATTATAGCTGCGATTTCTTATTATATGTGGTCACGCATCAAGAGATGATTGGTATAGTTTTGGTTCAAGAGGATGAGGAGCTCCAAGAGCACATTATTTATTATCTTAGCTGAAACCTCATTGATGTGAAACTTTGTTATACTCATGTCGAGAATCTATCCTTAGCTACCACCCATGCGATTCAACGATTGAGACATTACATAATCCTTCGCCAGACTTTGGTTGTGGCTCACATCAATCCATTTCAGTTCGTCCTCACTAGACGAATGACAGGGGGGAAATACAATAAGTGGATTGTGATTTTGCAAGAATTCGATCTCGAGTTTGTTTCGTTAAAGTCGAAGAAATTGTTGATTTTTGGGGAGCTCATATCATATTTTCCTAGTTTGGATGAATTTGAGGTTCATGAAGAACCTTTCATGGATGAGCATATTTTTCTCATTTTGACTATGGACCCATGGTATGTGTTGGTAGGAATATTTGAGGATATTTAGCTGCACAACATTGAGGATGATGTACAAGGTCAAATATACCGCGCAAAGGTGGAAGTTGGTGTGCAAGGAGGATTGAACATATTTTGTATATTTTGGTCCCTTTTATGTATTTTGGTCATCTTTTGTATATTTGGACTGCATTATGTTGATTGTGGTCATCATTTTGTAGATTTTGGTACAAGTAGTTAGGAAGTTGACTTAAGTGGACCACCAATGTAAAGAAGCAGGCCTATAAATAGATTTAGGATTGCAAGTGTTAAGTCTTCTTCATTTTCTTGATCTTCTGAACTTCTTCGGTCGGCTGCGATTGGAGATCAAGTTTATGTTTGTCTTTTGATTTTGAACCTATGAGCAGTGTGTGTTTTGATATGAACTGAAGAACTATTTTTGGGAACCTTTGTTTTTATGCGAAGGTTAATATGACATGACAGAGATTGGACAAAAACATTGTGTCTTTTTCATCTTCCTATTTTCCTATTTTCTGCAATGTGAATGTAGATGAATATTGCATTGTGATGTTGATATCTGTGTGATGCGATGCTTTCCTATTATGAATGATGCTATATTGTTAGATCTATTTATGCATCGATGTTTATGTTGTGATCCAAGTATGTTTACATGATCCATTGAATTCCAATATGAATTTGTCAATGTATAATGTGAAAGGATTGGATCTATTAAGTAATTTTGCACTGAGTTCGAAGTAGATGCATGATCCTCTTTCATACCTTGGAAACTTGGTTTTGAAATTTCTCCCTCGAACATCTCGAGTGAGGCCTCATCTTCTCTATAGGTGTTGTTGGATGGGGTAAAACCTTTCTGGGCCTATGCTCAGAGAGATTGTAGTGTTTTAGGTGTCGACAGAGAGTGAACCCCTATCGACATATCTATGTCAACAAATGGTTTCATTTCCAGGATCATAGTGCGAAGGGGAAGGAGGACATGTTGTGGAGTCCGATGAGACTAGAAATTCAAGACTAGTTTGATTAGAAGGCACAAGAATTTGCTGCGGAGGAGAATCAGAACCCTGGATTAACGAAACATAAGTGGTTGGAGAGGCACCTGTATTTCAATCTACATGAATCTTTCTTTTCTGATTTCTTGATCTTCTTGTACGATTGGTTGGCATGATTGACTTATCCGAAGGAAAATTTCCAAGGAGGAGAACCAACTAGTTGGACCCCCGAATTGATCCAGCAGTTGCAGGAGGTAGAAAACAAAGAATCGAGGGTTGTTGTAGTCTAGCTTGACAACATATTGGAGGGATACATCTATGAGTTTGTGGTCGACACCGTTAAGTCTTACACTGATGTAGAAAGGGAGTTCTTCAACGAACCAAGAGGCAGGTTTCTGTTATCTTTACAATTGCCTATTAAGATGCTCATCTATGAAAAAGGAATATTAAAGATGAACTCTGCCGAGTAGAGCACTCGTGTGTGGAGGCTACGAGTATTGTGGAGATGAGGGTTGGATGGAATGATATGGGGTAGATGGATGTAAGTTACGACGGGATTGTGAGGGATGCCAAGGAAGGAAGTGGTATTACACGAGGTGGAGCAAGGTTTCGGTAAGAGAAGAGGAAGAGGACAAGGGAGAGTCCTATTATGACCAAAACATAAGACCGTGAGAGAATACCACACAAGACGAAGTGACCCTACAAAGAAGAAGGAGATGACCAGGCTACGTCTAAGCCCAAGGAAATACCAACCCAAAGCAACAACGTACCCATACCTCCATGCACTACGCTGCACTTAGGAAGAAATACTAGCTCAACATCGAATTGTCTGGTGTATCAACAACTCTCTAATAGTAGTGGATCAACAAATTTAGGAAGAAGGCATAGGATGGTGGGCGATGATTTGAAGTTACCTATATTTCACGGGAATGATACCGAGGATCCTGAGCAATACTGGTTTTTATGCAAGGCAGTCTGGACCGTAAAGTAAGAACAGGATGACGATGTTAAGAAAGGCGAATTGGCGATGACCATTCGAGGTCATGCACTGGATTGGTATATGAAATTTGTACAAGTTTCCCTAGGGACTACAATGAAGAATCTAGCATAAATATGAAAGGAATTGGTTGAGGAATTCAGAAAACCAAAATCTGAGGAGCAATACATCACATAGTTGAAGGAGATTAAGCAATATCCAAATGAAAATGTTTGGGATTTTGATCAGGGATTCAAGATGCTGATGGTGAGAGTAAAATTTGATATGAGTGATGTTCATCATAAGGAATGGTTCATTGCAACATTAGTACTACATAAAAGAATTCCTTTGATGCAACAAAAGCTTGCGACACAGAGAGAGGCTCTGGAGATCGTGATGAATTTGGACGCTTCACCTAATGGTGAGATGAGAGTTGGTATGAATCAAATTCAATCTCAACTAGAAAACTTGATGATCTAGTTGTAGGACATCAAGAAGGGGAAAGAGAAGCACAAATAAATATGGTGTACTCGATGCCATGCAAAAGGACATCATAAAGATCAGTGCCCAGATTTTGGAAACTACCTACTGTTGGGAGCACCAAATCCATTAAGATATGGTGACATGTCATGACTCCGTATCTGTTGAGTTTGTGGCCATTGACATGAATATTGTGGGTATATGCAGAAGATGGTCATGAAGCTGAAAAATTTCTACTGCACATTTTGCCGGTCTGTTGGGAATGAAGATAAGGACTATCAAGCATATGATTTACTCCAGGAAAAAACAATGGACATGTACTACGTGAAGGGAGAATACCATTGAATGATGCAGTAGAATCCATAGGTGGTACAGCCACCACCTCAGCCACAGTTTGTACCGCATCCACAACCTCAGTTGTGGTTTGTAACACAGCTACAACCACAACCACAGTTTTTGTCACAAGCGAAGTTTGCTCTACCACCTCCACAGTACAACTAGATGCAGATGGATCCATAATAGCCACAGTATACTCAACCACACTATGCACAATTACAACTGAATCCCCCGCAGTAACAATAGTTCAATACACCGCAATATCAAGAGCAAGGAGGATTCCACAGAGGTTTTAGAGGAGAACAAGGTGGAGGTTTTGGTCGAGGAGGAGGCCGAGGTCGCAAACCCGTACAATGTTATAATTGCAGAGTGCTGGGACATTATCAACATGATTTCTTGAACTTGTAAGCACAGTGAACTTATTGTCTCGCTGCTGACCACACTATTGAGATCTATCTACATTTGATCGTGAAGTGGAAGGAAAGAAACATTCCACGGTTGTAGACCCAGAACTAGAACCAATTGTAGAACTAGAACTAGTTGCAGAACTAGAACTAGAACCAGAACTAGATTTAGAATCAGAACTAGAATGCAAATCAAAATGTGAACCAACTAGTGAATCTACCACCAAACCAGAATCAAGGACCAACAATTGTGAAGATCTCAACAGAACCAAGAATGCAGGACGTTGATGTTGTTGTCATTACTTATGGAGGTGCAACGATAGGGGTTGATATTCCGTTTCCACAAATTCAGATGGATGGAAAGAAGAAGGTGCAATTTGATGTCAATGATGAGAGAGACACAATATTTGAAGCATGCGATGCGATAACAAGAGATCCAGGTAAGTTTCCTATTTATGAAATCCCGACTGCTTTTGATTCAACTTTGGTAGCAGGATCATCGCAACCACATGGTACCTTGTAGAACTTCTTTGAAATTTTTTTGTCACTGGAAAATGATCCCAATGCCCTCGCTGAGATTGCGAATCTATTGCATCGGCCGAAGAAGGGATGGAAGGAGTCCACGGTGAACTCTTTGCATAAGAAAAAGATGGGAAAAGAGATGAGAATGAATATTCAGATTAGGGATTGTGAGGTAGATTTAGTCATTTTGGATCTATGCTTAGATGTAAATATTCTAACAAATCATACATGGGAAAAGAAGGGGAGCCCATAGTTCGTTTGGTCTTTGGTGCAGCTGCAACTCGCTAACCAGGCCAAGATAACACCAATTGGGTGAGTTCCGCGTCTCGTAGTGGAAGTCGAAGGGATGAATACTTATGCTGATTTGGATGTTATCAAAGTTATTGATGGTGGAGGCTCCTATCCCACATTTTTGGGGATTGGATGGGCCAATGAAATTTTGGTGGTGATTAATTTTAAGAAACACATGATTACCGTTCAAAACCGTGATATCAAAGTCATAGCTCTGATGGACCCAACTGAGGGAAGAATATATGTTGAACCAGTTAAGGAAGAAGTGGTAGGTGGATGGAATCATGCGTATAACATCTCTAAGGATTACATGCTTTCGATTTTCAACGGTGAGCTCGGTTGGCACATATCTAGATTTGCATCTTCAGACTCATATGATTCTTTGGAAAAATGGAAGAATCGAATGCATGAGGTATCACTTCAGAATTGTGGCCTGAAAACTCAGTCATTATGCCAAGTCACAATAGAAACCATTGAGTTGCTAGTGTATGAAGCACTTCCTAAGTTATCTGAGTTTCTAATTGAATTCAAGGATAAGGTGTTAGAACCACAATGATTGTTGGCATTGGATGATGTGTTGAAGGCTACCCCAGCACGTTGGTGGGAGACCCATAATAAGTCGATCACAGGGTGGTCACAGTGTTGCAGGTTGATGACAGTTCTCTTTGGTGAAGCAAAAACATATCAAGCTAAGAGGTACGATGGATGGAGTGATCTTAGTGGTCTCTGATCGCATGTCATACCATGTGGGTCTTGCGACCAAAGGACGAGTGGGTACATAAATTTGTACACACATTGGATGAGATTCCATGACAATGCTATGTGTCAGCTAAATTGCATAGAGAAACTACGACCTGGGATGAGCTATTGACCTGTTTTATTCATACATTCATTTTTGCGGATGCAAACCCAACCATTCATAGTGCATTGCAACATATCTGCGATGTTGTTCTGAAGGTGGTACCAATCGCATACTTGGTGGATCCACATGCAACACATACAATGCAGTCAATGATGGAATGTTACATTGTGACAGGAGGGCCGAATGACGGTGATGATCCACGAAACATCAAATTCTAGAAATAGAATGCAATTGCAATGTCGTAACACCTGAGATATCGACATATCAAATGAATCAACCATTAAAAATTTGGAAAGTCAACATTGACATAGAGGAGAAACCAAAGTTTGCGAATGTTGGGGACTACTGGGACAAGGAAACAATGATGAAGATCACTGACTTGTTGTATGACTTCCAAGATTTGTTTCCTACAAATTTTTTCGAGATGAAGGGGAGAGTGGGAGATTTGGGAGAAATGAAGATCCCATTGAAACCAGATGCAAAGATGGTAAAGCAACGGTCATATCGCTTGAATCCGTAGTACAAGGAAAGGGTCAAGACTGAGCTCAACATAATGCTAGATTCTAGGATAATAGAATTGGATGAGGAATTGGAATGGATCAGTCCCATGGTAGTGCAAGACAAGAAGACAGATGAGGTCCAAATTTGTGTCGACCTACTAAAATTGAATGTGTGTCTCCATGATCCATTTCTAACACCATTCACTAATGAGGTACTAGAAGGAATGGGTGGTCAAGAAATCTATTCATTCACGGATGGATTTTCTGTCTATCACCAAATTAATATCATGAAAGAAGATCATCATAAGACAACCCTTATTACTGAATGGGGATGTTTTCAGTATGCTGTGATGTTATTTGGACTGAAGAATGCACCTACGATATTCTCCATAATTTTTGTCGCCGCATTCAAGGATTTTATTCATAAGTTTCTGGTAGTTTACATGGATGATTGAATGGTTTATGGATTGATCAGGGACCATCTAAAAAACCTATGACTGATGCTGGAGCGATGTCGACAACACCAGATTGTGCTGAACTCGAAGAAGTACATTTTTTGCGCAACTTTTGGGATGTTGTTGGGACAAATTGTTTGCAAGCAAGGACTGTTGGTTGACCTAGACAAGATTGCGTGGATTTTGAGCTTGCCACCACCTACAAATGTGAAGCAACTTAGAGAAACATTAGTCCATATAGGATATTATTGCAAGTTCACCAGAGGCTATGCCGCGATCACAGCCCCTATGGAGAAGTTGTTAAAAAAGGATGTGGTATTCATATGGAGCCGGGAGTGTCAAGGAAGTTTTAATACATTGAAGGCCAAGATGTCTTCTGCACCGATATTGGATTTACCCGATTGGAAGAAGGAGTTCCATGTTCATGTTGATGCATCATAAACTATGCTAGGAGTGGTGCTGGCCCAACTAGGTGAAGGTGATTTTGATCACCCAATTGCTTTCGCTAGTCGGAAGCTGTCGTCTACGGAGAAGAATTATACTACGACAGAGAGGGAAGGATTGGAAATGGTATATTCACTACATAATTTTTGACATTACCTATTGGGAGGTAATTTCAAGATGTTCATGGACCACTCTACTTTGAAATACCCGATGAATAATCCTATGTTGGGGGGGAATATATGTCATTGGCTACGTCTCTTCTAGGAGTTTTATTTTGAGATAATTGTGAAGTCGGGTCGCTTGAATGCAAGCCTAGATCACTTATCACAAATTGAGATAGGTGAAGAACCGACAAACATTGAATATGGCCTACCAGATGCACAATTATTCAAAGTCGATATGCTTGATGAATACTATGAGAAAATAGTTCATTTTTTGGTGACGAGAACAACACCAGAAGGGCTTACTACAAGTCAAAATAAGCAATTGGTTGTTTGAGCCATGGATTTCCAGTTGATCACTGGAGAACTCTATAAGATGGGACCATATGAGATCCTACGACGATGTGTCCTTTTGCATGAACAAGGGAAGGTATTGGTAGAAGCACATGCGGGCATTGTAGGTGGACACTACGGAGGTAGAGTTACTTCTATAAAGGTACTCCGCATAGGGATTTGGTGTCCAACTCTCAATGGTGATGCAATGGACTATGCACGAACTTGCAAAATTTCTCAAAGGTATGGAAAACCATTGAGGAGGGATGAGATTCCATTAGTACCTCAGGTGACATTGCAACCATTTGACAAATGGGCTGTTGATTTTGGGGGACCAATCAACCCACCTAGAAAGAGAACCAATGCACGGTATATCATTACACCAACATATTATTTGACAAGATGGGTGAAGTCCATGCCAGTTGCAGATTTCACCGCTACGACATCAGCGAGGTTCCTGTTTGACAATGTTGTTACTCAGTTTGGGTGTCCAAATATATCAATGAGTGATCAAGGGAGTCACTTCATCAATTTCACTATTAGCAAGGTGAGAGAAAAACTTTAGATACAACATAAGAAGAGTACCCTGTATCATCCACAAGAAAATGAGGCAGTTGAGGCATTCAACAAGGTATTGGATCACATGCTCACAAAGGTGTGCAATGTAAACCGTGATGACTAGGATTTGAATATTCCAGCAGTCTTATGGGAATATCGCATCACTTGCAAAAGATTGACAAGATAGACACCATTTAAGTTGGTGTATGGGAATGAGGTAGCCATGCCAATGGAGTACATTATTTCGAGTTTGTGTATTGCAGCAGTGACAAGAATGGATGAGGAAGGAGAATTAGAAGAATGGCTAGCGTAGTTGGTGTAGCTAGAGGAAGATCACTTTGTTGTAGGTTTTCACCAGCACGTTGAGAAGGAGAGGCATAAATATTGACATGATCGACATATCAAGAACAAGCATTTTCAGCAAGGAGACCTGGTACTAATGTATGATAGTAAGTTCATCAAATATCTAGGTAAGTTGCAGATGCATTGGCTAGGTCCATATGTTATCAATTCCATTACTACAGGAGGCACAATACAACTGCAATAGTTAGATGGTGTGATGTTGCCTAAGATGGTGAACGGTAGCAAGATGAATCCCTACAAGATGGGACTAGAGCCGCGCGATGCTTGAGGCACTATGCAATATTTAAAATATATATATATATTTTTGCATAAGATGGTAGTTAGGAGGATGGCACACTGGGAGGAAGTGGCTGCGTAAGTAGAGGTGTCTGTACTGTAGTTAGGGAGTCATGTTGCAATAGTTACAGGGATCTGACAAATTCAAATCAACAATAAATATAGTAGTTAAATAAATTAACCATCGACACTCTTAGACGAGACGTGCATTAGTGGAAGAACCAACTGTTGGATTGGGAAGATCGACGGTGGATTCAGGTGGTTAATGAAGGATTCATTCGTAATTATTAGGAGACTATTCACATGGTCGACTTGATGCTATAAGATGAGGTAGATCATGTTCTAAATTCACCATTGTGAATTTTGAGCTACTGAGTTGATTGTAGTGTGTTATGTTGCATTGAGAAAGTGAATTACAAAACAAAGTGAGGTTGAGGTGCCTCATTGTGCATTTGTGAGATTTTGTGAGGAATGCCGAGTGACCTAATACACATAGAGAGACTTGTCGATTATCAGGGTGCCAATTGAGAAAGAAGTATTCAATAGGTCAGTGGGTTCGTCCTCGGTTCCTAAGAAGAAGAGAGGGGCGTAGCGACCCAAGTCACCAGTACAGAAGAAGCGATCAACTATAAATTCTGCTAGAAAACAAGAAGAGGAAGTCCAACAGATGGTACGGTCGACATCAGAGGCTAAGGAATCCATGGCCCCGACTAGGGTGTCCACTGCGGACATCCCTAGTTATGTTCCTCCGTGTCGACCTAATTCAAAGGTGCAAAAAATCATGAAGAACAAGAGGTATCTGGTTAGGATGTTGATGATACCGCAGGGCATGATATGCACCATGGACATCGTTCCCTTGATCATGCAAATGAAATATGAAGGTCACGATCTTCTCATGTCAACCGAGATCACTATAGACCCACTTGTACCAGCAACAGAAGCAGGCACTGGCCCAGTGGCATGCATTCCACATGACTAGGCACAGGGATTGGAGAGATCGGGGTTGTTGGGACTCATCAACATGCCACATTTTAGGAGGTTGGTGGAAGCCAATGCATGTGCAAAGCAGCTGTTAGTGTTCTTACATGGAGGCTGTCTATGGCTAGACTAGTCGGTACGAGTCACTTTGGAACTAATTTCACAAATCACTGGGATGCCCAAGGAGGGGCCCAACCCATCACAATATTTTCATAGGAAGGAAAATGATAATAAACTAGCAGCAAAGCTGAAAAAGAGGTATAAATTGTAGGGCGACAGGAGTACATATGCCATTGACAGCATTAACAAGCAGGCTATCTGTGTCACAGTGAGGATTCTGAATAGAAAGGTGGTTAGAAAGAACCGACCCAACCAGTGCAATTCGAGGGTCATAGTGTGCGTAGATCAATGCCCACAAGGAGTGCAGATGAACTTGTCTTTGTTCCTGATGAACTAGTTGATAGATGATGTGCTTGTAGTACAGGCGGGGCAACAACCGTTTACTTATAGCTGATATCTAATTATGATCGCATTGGTGGCTTGGATGGAGTCCGAAGACTACTAGGGCATGGACATAAAGGTGGTCAAGATATGAAAAGGAGCACACTATGAGAACCTTTGGTACATTAAGGAGGTGGAGCGGCTTAAGGACTGCTCAATACAATTCTAGCTGTATTGGGAGGTGTTGTAGGTGACAGCCATGAATATTCCATAGTTATCAGAAGAGGCACTGTTGAAATAAAAATACGTTGCTCGGTTTATAATAGGGCCACATGCCATTCATGTGTAGGCAAGAAGGGACATACATATGCAGTGGTTTCCCTCACTCTACAAATTGTCTAATGTAGAGTTGGATTACATTATAGATGACTGGCCTGTGGAGTGGCGAGAACATATTAGTGCAGAGGAAGTGTTGATGGGTCCACCAACCAATGCTCTAGTGGATCCCCTGCCAAAACCACAGAGTGAGCATGAGTCAGATGAAGTGTCGACAAGGAACCCAATTGATTCAGAAGCGAAATGGATATTCAAGGAATACCGCACTAATAAGCAACAAGACCAGGGTGTGACCAAAAAACATTACCAATGACAGAAGAACAATTGAGCTGCATCATTGCAGAAATTACAATAGCAGCTGATGTGATGGGAGAGAAGCTGAAGAAGCAGGAGACTGGTGGATTCGATGAGGTAAACACTCACCTTAATTCATTAATTGATGCAATTTTGAACAGGATACTAGAGGCAACCACTTTGCATAAGGTTGGCTCGATCAGGAATGGGAAGCGGATCAGGAATGTGCGAATTCGGGCACATGCAATCGAGACCAACAGTGAGGACGTCACCGCCTCACTTCAGCAGTTTTAGGACCTCTCACTGGACCTCAATGAACTATCAACAAAGACATTGGTTCAGCTACATAGGGTAGCGACTTAAGAGTTATTTGACTGGGAGTAGGTTATTGGTGACCGCCTATTGAGGTCACATGAGAAAGAAGTGGTGGAAAGGAAGGATATTGAGGACCTAAAGAAGGAGAAGGATCGACTAACAGTGGAGAAAGAGTAACTATGGGACATCAGGGTTCGCTTAGAGCAAGAAGTATCTGTTGCATTCCAAGAAGTACCGAAAATCACTGCAAATATGGGCATGTAGGAAAAAGTGAAACGTATTGGAGCCATCATTTCCCGACTAAAGCACGACAATGAATATCTACATGACCTGGTGAATCTAGGTACACCACCAGAGCAATCTGCGGAACAGAAAGTCACCATTGAGTAATTGGTAACGTAGCTGGAAGAAATGGAGAAACAAGCCAAGCGAGTCACATACACGACTACACAATGTTAGGTAAGTGTAGTCCAGGATGCATAGTTGGAGCAACTCACCCCGTAGTTTCCGGAAGATGAAGGGTAGTTGGCTACATTAAGGATATCACTCAAAGTGATTCCCCCATTTGTGTAGATGACGAAGGCAACCGAGATGAAGGATTTACAACAACATATTGCAAAGGAAAGGGAGTGTGAATGAGGTGCACAACACAGTTGGATGAATTCCAAGACATTGGTGTGCAACTCTCAGTAAAATTAGTTTCGGTGCTACAGGAGGTTCATGATGACCGAAGGGATGTCACTGCAAAGGTTGCTGAGCACCCATTGGAGTAAGAAGTGACAAAAATATGAGATATTAGCTATAGGATAAAGGAATAGGTCAAGGAGATCACCCAATAGTATGAATATTTCAAAGTAAAGATCAGCGGTTACACTGTTTCCAGCTGACATGGCTCAAGGGTGAGCCACAATATTGTGTTGTGGGCTTGTTTCCAAACAATTTTTTGGGATATTTAGTTTTGCAACATCGAGGATGTTGCACAAGCTCAAAGGTATCGCACAAAGGTGGAAGTTGGTGCACAAGGCTGTTTGACCATATTTTGTATATTTTGGTCACATTTTATGTATTTTTGTCATATTTTGTATATTTGGACCGCATTATATGGATTGTGGTCATCCTTCTGTAGATTTTGGTACAATTAGTTAGGAAGTTGACTTAAGTGGACCACCAATGTAAAGGTACATGCCTATAAATAGATTTAGGATTACAAGTGTTAAGTATTCTTCGTCTTCTTGATATTCTGAACTTTTTTGGTTGGTTGCAATTGGAGATCAAGTTTATGTATGTCATTTGATCTTGAACCTATGAGCGGTGTGTGTTTTCATATGAACTGAAGAACTACTTTTGGGAACCTGTGTTTTGCTACGAAGGTTAATATGACATGATGGAGATTGGACAAAAACATTGTGTATTTTTGCATCTTCATGTTTTCCTTTTTTTCTTTGATGTGAATGTAGATGAATATTGCATTGTGATGTTGATCTCTGTGTGATGCAATGCTTTACTGTTGTGAATGATGCGATATTGTTATATATATTTATGCATTGATGTTTATGCTGCAATCCAAGTATATTGGCTTGAACCATTGAATGACAATATCAATATGTTAATGTATAATATGAATGATTGTATCTGTTAAGTAATGTTTTGATGAGTTGGCAGTAGATGAATGATCCTCCTTCATAATACATATACTTGGTTCTGACAGTTCTCCATATAACATCTCGGGTGAGACCTCATCTACTCTGCAGGTGTTGTTGCATGGGGTAAAACCTATCTGGGTCGGTCCTTAGGGAGATTGTGGTGTTTTAGGTGTCGACCAAGAGTGAACCCCTGTCAATGGATCTGTGTCAAAAAAATTGGGATATTGTCATCTATTTGCAAAATTTGAAGGTTCCTCCTCACCTCTCATGGGACGAGTGTCAACGATTATGTCATTTAGCTAAGAATTACCTCATTGTTTGTGACACTTTTTATTGCCGTGGGGCTGATTCCATTTTGTGTTAATGTCTAAATCACGAGGAGGCTAAGGCTATGCTGACTGATTACCATGGAGGGGCATGTGGTGGTCATTTATATTGGCTTGATACAAGCCAAAATATTCTGAGAGAGGGTTATTTTTTGCAGTCGATATTCAAATATTGTGTCAATACGATCAAGAGGTGCCACCCTTGCCAAGTGTTTGCATGGAATGTGTGCTCACATCCTGCCCCGTTACATCCGATTATCACTGTTGGTCCCATCACCGTGTGGGGGGTTGATTTTATGGATTGCAACCGAGCTTCGGTTGGGGGGCATCATCATATCATAGTGGTTGTTGATTAATTCATGAAATGGGAAGAGGATATTCCAACTATTAAATCTAACGATGAGACAACTGCACATTTCATTTTCAATTAGATTGTCACCCGATTTGGTATCCCGAGAGAGCTTGTCACAAACCATGGCAGACACTTTCAAAACAATATGATGTCTGAGCTATATTTGAAGTTGGGATATAAGAAAGAGCTATCCTCTTCTTATTATCCTCAAGCGAATGGACAGGTTGAAGCTGTGAATAATTCCCTTAAGTCCATTATCCAAAGAACCATCACACAAAGCAAGACTAATTGGCATATCATGTTGTATCCTGCTTTGTGGGCTTACCGAAATGTGCTTAAAGACTGCGATTGAATTTTCTCCATATTAGTTGGTGCATGGGGTAAATTCAATGTTACTGATTGAATGAAAAATCCCTTCTTTGAAGCTAACTCTGGAACTTTTTCCAGAAAATTCTAGGTTAGAGGAACGTCTAGTCCACTTAGAGCAACTTGATGAGCAACGTTGAGATGACTTAGTGGATTTTGAGGTAAACAAGCATCATGTTAAGGCTCAGTATGATAATTTTTTGCATTCCTGGAAGTTTAGTGAAGGTGACTGGGTCCTCTTATATGACCAAGCTAGTGAACCGTTAGGGGCAGGAAATTTCAACCCTAAGTGGCATGGTACTTACATAGTCAAATGAGTGTTAGAGAAAGGGGATTGTGAGCTAGTAGATTATGAGGGGACAACCTTGGTGGAGCCTAGAAATGGGCTCTATCTTAAAAAATACTATGTGTAATTCTCAGTCGAGGTTGATACTTTGTATATTATTGTACAACTTCATTGTTTAGTTTTGGTATCCTTATGGTGATCGGGATTTTTGACTTGCTTCAGTTTGTTGTGGAAGATGTCAACAGAGTATTCGATATATGCAGGATATGTTAACGGTTCCATCTGCCACACCCAGAACTTAGCTTCAACTAATTCGGTGATCTATATGCCTACGGGATAGGTTTTGTCTTTAGGAGGTGTATGTCTTCGGCCTTCATTGAAAAATAATGATGAATATACTGTCATGATTGAGTTATTACGTGATGCCATCTCCCATGGTATTCGATCTCTTGAGGTACATATTGACTCACAGTTAGTGGTATTATAGTTAAATGGCGTGTATCATGTTAGAGATTGAACTTTATTACAGATATTCTTGCGATTAAGTTGTTAGAATGGCAAGTTGAAAACATTACTTACATTCACATTCGTAGGAACTACAATCATGTTGTTGATTCATATGAAAATTACGTACTAGATTGGCATTTGATACACTAACAATGAACCATTCACATCACATTCACACATGTAAATATAAATAACTGATCATCATAATATTTTTTCATTAAAAATATGGTCCAAAAAGTGGTGTCGTAATACATAATGTCATGATACAAAAGTGGGGCTTTCGAGCCACCAAAACATACTACATGGTTGATACAAAAAGTACATCTAGGCCTCTAAGCATGTGGAGCAGGGTTTTGGTTATGAAAACACACAACAACTATAGCTAGCCGTCTGAATAGCCAAACCCATGCATGTGGTACACCTACTACCTGTCGTTGCATCGCCTCAGGAAAGTCCTCGACTTATGCCATGGGTACCCTGTGTGTCAATCAAATGAAGTCTTTGTGGATGTTTTGGAGCATATGCTCCGCATACACACCCAATATATCATGACCTCTCCCCCTTCGATGATGTCGAGGGAATCCTTCTGGTTGTCTAGGACCAACATCTACATTTACATTACTAGTGTCAATATGTGTCACCACCCAAAAACATGTTTTTTGATTTCACTATCTGAAAAGGTACAAAAAATTAAATAATTCAAAAAAAAATAGACTTGGGATTGTTACCTATATCTCTGTATGCATATCCCTATGGAATAGGCATGTTAGGATTACCACGAAATTCTATCCCTGCATAGTGGTAGTCGTCTATAGCTATGATCTTTCTGTGCCACCAATGGAAAAATTTGGGTGGGTAGGGCATAGCCACTCGCTCTCCTCCTAGCCTCCACATAACATTTTCCCAATGTAGGTGAGATGGATCTTGAGGACCGTCAGGAGTGATATCCACTCTTGGGCTTATCCACGGTACGTGTTCAAATAATAATGTACTCTGGAACAGTCTTAGTTTAGGCCTTAAGATACCAAGACACCAAAACTTGTATAATCCACATTCCCTCAAAGCTTGTTGGGCGATTAGACATGTTCATGTTCACGCCATTCCAAAACCATCATGCACAAAAACATGAGAGTTTCATGAGTTTTCACCCCCAAAATTGGTATGAACGGCCTTGTATGCGACTATTTTTCAAGCAACTACGTGTATACGTGGAAATCGAAGGATTTCCCATGTATACTCGTTCCTATACATAGAAATTGAGAGGTTTTCTACATGGGCTGAAACGCCAAATTTTAGGGTGCTCCAAAATAAAAATTCAACCACTGAAAATTTAAATAAAAAAATTAAAATGAAAGACGATGGCATGAAGAGTTACCTGGCTCAGACGGTTCTTGGTTTCGTGGCCCGTAGCTCAGGGAATTAGTGTTTGAAGTTCGTGGTTAAATGCATTATGTGTGGTAAAAACTCCAAATGGTATGGTGAAAATGAGTTTTTTACTATTTTAAAGAAAAATTGTGAAATTTTTACCCACTACTCTATAGTTTGGACCCTTATTGACTATTTTGGACTATTTTTGCCTAATATTGTGGTGTAGGGACCTGATTTGAGTATAATTTGACCGAGACTTTGACCCATTCATATCTATGATAGGTATAATTTTGAACTAGCATATAGGTTAGGACTACACATCTGCTTGCATTATGCATCACCTTATGACCATCTCACCTTAAATCTAGGTACGAACCCACTTCGTAATGTCACAGAAACTTCATACTGCTATTATAAGTGGAATTATGTAAGTGGTAGAGATTTCCTATTCATGGGTGCCCTAGTTAGATCCCGCTTTGCAGTTTGGTACCCTTACCGATATTTCTCCTCTAGGTTTGGGGTCCCTTATTAGTCCCACCATGTCCTTGTGCAAGAGCTTCATATCCCTCTTGAACTTTATGCTGGCCATCTCCCATAGGGACTCCCTTGTATATCAAGTTGTAATTGCATATTCATGTGTTTTTCTTGCCTTATTGAGATTTATGTTGGCTCCCCGCTTCAGAGTTATAATCCATATAACATGAGATTTCCTCAATCCTAGCAAAGTAGAGCCTTTTATATATCCTTTGCATCTTTATCATCCCTTACTTGGAGGAGACCTTCCCCCGAGTGTCCTCATCCTGCACATGCTTCCTTGCATTAAGCATAGGTATGTTCCATTGCTTGGAACTAGTTTGCTTTCCCACGACACTCATCTCCTCTTAGTTGTATACTATACGCACTTTTATTCTTTTTCAAGCTTTTTAAATTTGAAAAAGTCCAAAAAACTAAAAATAAAAACATAAAAATCGGGACGAGAAATGATATTACTTTTGGCAGTTGTCGAGTCGTGTCACCTTTGAACAGAGCACTGCATATCACATCTGTTAGTTGGGTCATTAGTATGACTTTAGGAGTTGTACTTGTTACTATGATTTTTCTCCACTGAATGGTTATTCTTCCAGTCCTGATGGAGCCTCTGTCGATGGCTCCTGTGTCGCAAAGTTGTCCCAGTTTGCATTTCGAGTCTATGCTGCCTATGTTCATTCACCATTTTCCTTATTATTTTGTTCGAAGGAATTTTATCCTGAGTCAGACATTCCTCATTTATCTTGACTTTGCATGTCGTCCATTCCTGATACAATTACTGGTTCGTGCACATCTTGTCCGTTCGAGTTTTCGACATTATCCAGCGTTACTAAGTACTTCGTGTTGGTTGATGGGGGATTCCCTAATACCATCCTTCCAGCGAATTTCATTCCATTGAATTCAGATCATCCATTCTGGAATATGATTCTAGAGTCCATTTGAGTTCCTTGACAGTTGTAGTCATCAGTGTTAGGTTCTCTTGCCATCGAAAGTTTTGGGAATACATCAATGTCCCCTAATCAATGGATTCTTTTAGGTGTTCGACCTCAACACATATATTCACACTTGTTAGATTGCACTATGTACCTTGATTCCCATTATAATTATCGGTGGGATATCTCATGTCTTTTAACAGTATACATCAATGACTGGTAATTAGACAATGGACCATCATGTTCGACCTTGACACCTTTATTTGTGTGATGGGACATGTACTCATAGTGGTTTGTGTAGAAGACCTCTGAGCTTGGTGGCATTCCACATATGCTACCTCCTTGATCATGCCAGTATTTATGAGATGTTAGTTCTCATGACCAGATTCTAGTGTATTATCAGATATCTGTATCCACTATGGATATTTTTTTCATTGTATAATGTATGTGGTGATGACCACATATGGAATTTGTATATCATGCCTATTCATGGCCATTGTACTCTTATGTATCCGAGACTAATATATGTATATTTGCAGTGACATGGTGATATTTATCATTGTATTGTATGGATGAGTGGTTGGTTCTTCCACTTGGGTCTTCATTACTCCACTTCTAGGATGGATATAATGTATTTCGGCCATCATGTTACCCCTCTGACCTCACACATTAGGGGGCATCTGTTATAGCTGATTTTACAACAGTTGGTAGATCACACCTTTATGGCCTTTGGTGTCCCTCTGCAAACTCCTTGAACCCCCCTTTCTCAGTTTATACTTTGATCAACCAAAGAAAGTACTTAAAAAACACATGTTTATGTGTATACATGAATTTTAATCCAATATCTGCGTGTACATGCAGCTTTTGAGCCAATACCCATGTACACCAGGAAATGTGCATAAAAACAAAAAAAATTGGATTTTTCCTCATAGAGTCCTGAATAACTTGACTCTTGGTCTTCCATATGCCTGGAAAATGCTCATACTTAACCCTCCTTTTCCTATTGGATGGCTATATATTGAGCCTCTTGGATGCATTGGAGGAGGAGAATTTTGGAGAGCAAGGAAAGTATTGTTCATTATTTCCTCACTTGTTTATGCTTGAGTCCGTGTCCTTTTGTCCCTTTGGAGCACACATTTCTACTCTTCCCAAGCTTTCCTTTGCTTTGTAAGCTTTCCATTGAGATGGAGGATTGAAGTGGTGGATCCCCAAGTGGAGGACTTGGTTTCTCCGTTTTGACGAGGTGCCAACATAGTTTTTCATTGTTCTATCTTTGTTTATTATTAATAGAAATATCCATTTCTCGTCCATTACATGTGTATAACTATGAATATTGTGTCCATGGATGTAGTTATATTTTCTTATACATGATGGTTTATATATGCTAGAGTGGGCCTAACACTTTGATATATAGCATTCTTGTCTTGTTTGTTCTTGTTGAGAGCAAATTGTAAATGAAAGCGTGTTGGAAAATCTCAACAGGGACCTACATCAACCATCGGGAATAAGGTACACTTTATATCCCTTAGTGTTAAATGTATTTATTTCTCTTGCATATTGGAATGGATTGGTTTATGGTGTCATGTAGTCTATTGTGGTCTACCCCAAGCCATAGGAAGTTTCTCTCTGTAACATTGCAGATGATGTTTTAGTATCTACATACTGATGTTGATAGAAGATGATTCAGTATTCACATATTGATGTTGCAAAATATGATCCAGTATACGCATAAGATGATTCAGTATCCACATATTGATGTCATAGAAGATGATTCAGTATCCACATACTGATGTGAGAGAATATGGTCCCGTACACAAAGAAGATGATTTAGTATTTACATATTGAGGTTGCATAATATGATCCAGGTGAGATCAATGATGAAGATGTATGATGGTTTTCCAAAACTTCCTATGACATACAAAGACTCACCAGTCATATGTACAACTACGGTAGTAGTTTCTACCTTTGTTGAATACCTAGTTAAGAGGGAGTGTTAAAGAATTGTAACTTCGGAAGATATTCCAGATGTATTGATTGTATTCCTCCATTAGGAGATGAGTTTGGTCATGTAAAGAATCAATGTAAATGTTCGGATGTAAGTCGGGTCAATAGTACCCAAGTGTCATTACAATAAATTTTATTTTTGGTGTCTTGCTATACAAGTTGGCCCTGTCAATTAGACAAGTTGGCCATGTCAGTTAGACAAGTTATCCCTTTTAGGTCCTAGGACAAGTCAAGTGATGAATATAAATGGGGAGGCACTTCCCTTAATTTGTACACACTCACTCGAGAAATTTTGCAAGAGGGAGAAGAACAAGTGTGCCAGAAAGAAGAGAAAAGTAGTTGTATGGGTTTTACACTGCTATGATTGAGGTCTGTATTGAGGATGTTTCATGGGGTTTTCTCCATTGTGGTTTACTCGAGGAAAATAGTTGTGTTCTTTTTGTTTTTGTGCTTGTTTTTTCTTTGATTCCAACCCCACCTTAGTGGCATGTTTTTTCCACCTATGAGATCAAAAACATGAAACTCATAGCATGGAGGGACTTTAAACCCTTCCTGACATCCAAATTTTTGTGTTTAATCTTCTTATGCAACCCTAATCCTTCCATTTATTGATTTTCTGCAACTATCTGTTCTTTCCACAATTTTCTGTTTCTGCACCACCCTTTCCACACGCTCTCTTCTGCAACAGGATTTCCACAAACGTCGTTTCGTAAGACATTTCCCACAACTCTGTTTCCGCATTTGCAGATTATGGATTGTGGAAATTCCAAATTTGACTTCCGCAATTATGCGGCTGCAACACTCCTTTCCCCAATTGGATTGTGGATCCAGCTTTTCCAAAAGTTGAACTTCCACAATTTCCCTCCCGTAATTCATTTTTCGCAACTATTTACAACCGTTGATTTCATGCGGCTTCCCTCTTAACCATTGATCTAAGATCAGATGCGAAACTCATCTTATCTTTGCAGATTCTTTATCTTCCTTACACCTTTCTCTTGCAGTATTTGATTGCGACCCTTGATCTTCTTCTAAGATCATTCCCCAGTGTCTGATCTTTCTCAAGGCGACTAGTTAAGATTTTACTTACGCATCTATGAAATCGATTTTCTTCAATATTCAATCAAACCATGCACAGGCTTGAATATCCATCTTCATCGATCCTTCAATGATTGACTTCAGCTCCTTGACTTGCAATAGGGTTAATACACGCACGCATTCATTTATAAAATCCTCAAAGGATCATTCATCTAACTCCTTTGATGGATTAGAGCATTGATCCATCGATCTTTGCTTCTCCCGCTTTCATAAACCCTGAATTCATATATATTATTTTCACATATGGAAATAGAATTTATCCAAGCATTTAGTTCACGAATTTATACATTCAAACTGAATTCATTCACACATACAGAGATATGTCAAATAGGCATTTTCTTCATTTACACAAGAAAATTATACATTCAATTTGTCTTAGAACCTACATTTTGATCTCCTAAGGCCTGATATATCTGTAATTTGCCTTCCATGACTCCTACAGGCCCTACTAACCTCTATCTATCCTCTCTATATCTCTTTTTCCCTGTCTCTTCTCTCCTCTCCCTACTGCTATGCCTCGTAGGCTTACATATATACACAACAAGATTCATGAACCATTCTGGTTTAGATCCACATAATATGCTAACAAATCATGATTATAATAAACCTTAAATATTACCCTATGACTCGTTGCCATAATTGAGGGATTTGGTACATGATTCATAAATTGTCTCATCATCCACCTAGTGACTCACTCAATGACTCACCATCATCTAGAATCAAATAAACATAGGTTATTTACAATATGATGGTTTGAAGACCATCAATTCAGATTTTGAAGACCCTTTCTAGGCCTAACCCAACATTGAGCTTGGAATTTGAAATGGAGAGAAGGATGCTCCTACATCATTCTTTCAGTGATCCTACTATTGAAAATTGCTTGAAGATATCATCTAAGAAATTAAGAAAACATGACAGGTATACCCAGATGAGAGGTGTGAGGATAATAAGATGAGGAAGAAGAAATATGTTGTTGATATGTAGATAATTAGAATAAGTTTTAGGATCCCTATATTCAGTTTTAGCTCCTATCAACTTGGCGGTTACCTTGGATGGATCCTTGGTATTCTAGTAATATGGAATTATGGAAATAGGTACATGTTTTCTAGTGTAGATATATGTATTGGATGTTCCACCCACAAATTCCTATAGATTGCAACACAGATAGTTAGGTACGAGGCTATAGAGTGGTTCCAAAAGTGTGCACTAAGAGAGGCACCAAAAGGGAGCATCTAGTAGAAGTAGTATCACATATGCAGAGCAACATACATATAGAAGATGGGGTACCACTGAGAGTTGTATCTAGTTTTAGGTGTGCATTGAACATTGGATCATCCTGATATGCTTGTCTCAAGGAAAGGATAATGTTTGTGTTGGGGGCCTATTGGTGCCCTAGTATTCATAACAATGTAAAGGGGGGAATATATTTTATAAAATGGAAAAATGAAAAATATTAGAGAAATGTAATGACCCACCTCCTTAGGGTTAGGTTTTATGACTCATTTAGGATTCATGATCCTATATAATGATGTCTTGGAAAGAGATATAGGAATGTATAATGAGATATCGAGATATTGGAGACTCAAATATTTGGTATTTGAGCTTGACTCAATGGATTTGAGAGGCTAGGATTTGAAACAACTTGCATCCTCCTCTATGGAAGGGAGGTTTTTTGTACACTTTATTCTCAACATGAATAAAATATCCAGATCTAGTTTATATTATTTGTATGTGTGCATATTATTGTTCATGTTGTACTTTCTTGGCATATTTGGTTTTGGTTTATGCACGTAAATCTATAAATCAAGGTAGATATATCCCCGCGTAGATGTATGGAATAGTTGGTGCATAAATCCAACAAAAACTCTTTGTTTCCTACGACTAGGGTTTCATGTTAAATCCTAGATTAACCTTAGACACACAAATCTACATCTTTTATTAATATTTTTTGGGATACACAAATTTGTACACTTTGCATTGTAAAGTATTTAAAGGATAATAGTGTGTCTTTGTACCTGTAATATTATGGTTGGGTTACTGATGAGCCTCATTTTTGTTACGTAATAATCCCACTTTTACATATTTTCAAGAAGATAATAAGGAATCATGGGACATCAATTGATTAGAACTTAAAAGTTTGAGTCTATCATACATGTTTAGCGAGTAGAATGATAATGTTTAAGTGTTTCCCTTTTCTTGCTTGAATTTCCTTAATTTCTAGTTAAGATTGATCTAAGTCAATGGAACTAGAATTTATTAACTAATTCAAGTAAGAAAACATAAAAATCACAAAGTGTTAGTGCATAGGTTAGATATTGTATCTAAGTTGTGATGATCCATGGAAATTTCTATGCACAACTAAACACAAAATCACCAATTTCAGACACACTTATAACTACCTAGATTTTAGGATCATTATTATTGTTGATTACTCCTAAATCATAGGGAGTAATATTTACCATGCAAGTTTTTAATCTCTTTTTTAATTGTACAAATTACAACCTTTGGGAACATCCTAAGGGGGATCGACAATCGTTTCCCATTTTGAACTTATACTATTTTGTAGCTGCAATATGGTATATTGCTTTTGGTCATGAGACAAAATATTTGATTTAATGAAAAAGCAATGTTCATCTTATATTGTGAGTAACTAAGGTTTCCTTTAGATTTATGTACCTTATTAGGGAAGTTCCACCTAAAGGCGATATATGGGTCTCAATAGTAGTTTGTTACTTTAATGTAGATCAAGTTGCAATTATTTTACATTTTAAGAATGTTTTGTTTTTCCTATAGAATCTCACAGTAGTTCCTATAGTTTCCTTTATAACTTCCTATAGTTTTCTGTTACAATTGTTTTTCCATCATTTATTGCTTGTTATTATTTTTCCTACACTTTATTTCTCACAATGATTCAATTCTTGTTTTATGCTCACAAAGAGGTCAATTGAACCTATGATGCTTGGCTTGTTTCATAAACTTGAAACCCAAAAGAATTTCTTTCACACGAATTTTGAAACTCCTCACAAAGTGACAGGAAAAATTAGTTTGTCAAAATTGGAGGTAGAATTGAGCCTCACTAGCCTAGGAAGAAATAGGGATGAATGTGAAAGAGTGGGATCCCAAGAAATTTTATCATTAAGAAAGTCACTTTTATTTTTACATAGAAATTAGTTTAATTGGTTTTCATTCCATATTTTCTAGTAGTTAGATCCCTTATAAGTTGCATATAATGTGCACAACACCTCTAAAGTTTGTGCGTTCCTCAGGTTGATAAATTAAATTAAGAAGTCTCGATTCTAGAAATTATCATTGCTAAATATGTGGCCCACCACTTTTTGGCATTGTTTTCGGGGAGGTTTTGAAACTATGAGAGAAAATAAACCTAAAATAATTTAAAAAAAAAGATTTCCTTAATATGCATCCCTCAATCGAGGATGAATTTGGTTTCTTTATACCTAATAATCCTATTATGAGTGAATTAGGAAAAATAGAAAGGTATTTCGAAGAATTTATATTTTTTGGCCTTAAAACTAATGAAGACCCTCACTTTAGTCCTCTATAAGAATTTGAAAATCCAACTACTAGTGTAAGAAGCGATTCAGAAGATCCTTCTGTCAATGACCCCATGGAAGAAGAATAGAAGGTATAGTTCTTTGATTTTCCTATTAGGGTATCCAATGAGCAGGCTAGAATGAATAACATTAACCCTACTTCTCTCCCAAATTTTCATTTCCTAACCTTAAAGGACCCAAATGCATTCCTATTTGAGTTTGAAGTGGTCTGCAAACTTTTATGACTATTCCTAAAATTATCAAAAGCTTAAAATATTCCGTTCTACCCTAAAATATTTAGCATTGAAATGGTTTATGATCCTAGAAGGGAATAATATTGACTCATGGGAGTAGATGAAGAAAACTTTCATAGAGAAGTATAAGGGTAATTGGAAGGATAAAGACACCAGATATGAATTTTTTAGGATGTACCAAGGGGAGAATGAGTCTTTAGAGGATTAGGATCAATAGTTTCAAGTAAGATATAAGAGATCCCATAGTTGCAAATTAGATGAAGAATCACTAAAATTGTTACTCCTCTGATTCTAGAACTGGTGAAGAAACCCAAAATGGGGTGACAAACCCCAAAATGATATGTTTTCCTTTAAAATGTAATGTATTTATCAATGAATATTAATGTTTACTTGTAGTTCATGTACTTATAACTTTATTGTTTCAATGTTAGATGAGGTTGTTGATCCAAGAGTAGACGAAGAGACGAGAACCAAACTGATGGTGTTAGCTACTCTTGATCTAAATGAAAAACATTGTAATTATATTTGTATTAATTAAGTACTCCTATGAACAATAAATAACCACATCATTTAAATGTTTTTTTTTTATCACAGTGGTTACCCCTTTACTACCTCATCCTACACGTCGTAATACTATAAGTAATGCATGGCGTGAGGCACTGCATAATAATGTTGCATCGGATTAAGGAACAATAGACGAAGATGGTGGATATAATTCCAATGATGATTTAATCTTTGTATATGTGAAGAAGAAAAATAACTTATTGTATAATTTATTAATATGAAGGACTTTATGTGATAAAATTTCATGTTAGTTTTTCTACTTATTATGCATTATTGCTACTNCAAGGGGGCTGGGGGTGGCAGGAGAGGCCATACGAGCTTCCAAATTCATGTCTTTGGTCTTGTTTAGTAGAGAATATTAAATTATTCTTGAAACCAAGAGAAGCTCATTCAGGTATACCCCTTTAGTATTTGTATATCAGGTCGTTACATGTTTAATTATTATTTTGTAATATAACCTTTATTCTATTTGGAAAATGTAGGTTTGAAGGCTAGTCACCTCCATGATCCACAAGGAATTTTCATCAAGGTAATAATTTTCTTCTCTTGAGTCATGATGTTTTAATCATTACTACTTGATATTACTTTAAGTTAGCTATTTTATTTAATCATGAAAATACTTGATCATTTATAAGAGGGATGTGTGTAGTGCTAAAGTTACCGGGAACTAAAATATTACTATTACCACAACTTTTAATTCACACGCAACACCACTTGTTCATATAACTAATAGATAGAGAAACTAGGATTTGCCTTCATTAACACCTCATGCTCACTAGTAAGGTGTTATAGTAAGTTGTACAATGTTGAGATATGATTCAATATGTTTGACGATGTTAGTTGGTTGGGATTGTTAAGAAAATATAAATAGTATACTATGGCATCCATTTTCAACACAATTGAATTCCCATACTCTGGGTAATGTTATCTAATAGAAACAACTACCTAACCAGATATATACTCTAAAAGCAACTTTGTAAATGACTAATAAAAATTTGAACGGTTGGTATGGCAATTATGTTCATTGGAGAACTATTTTATGGAATCAAAAACACTTTTCCTGAATACATCTATACGTTTGTTGTTGCTACTATTGTATCTTTATTTTCACTTTCTACAATATTACATAGTTCATCATCCATTTATTCCTTTTGTGAAATAGATTTGTTACATTGTATTGATATGATTGCACCACTATTGGAGTACAATTGAATATTAACTTGAAGACTATAAGTAATCTTGCACACCCAAATGCACCATGGGGATATGGATATAGAAATTCCACTTAGGATAATATAAAAAAAAGGTCATCCCTCCCTTAAATTATTAAACTCATGTATAAGAGATATATTTAAAATTGTGAAATTCTCATATTTTTCAGATATCATATAACAAGTGGATGGGATATCATGCTAGGGATGAATCTATAGGGTTATGGGTAATCCCTCTTTATATTTATCTTGCTAGGTAACACATGGCTTTTTGGCAGTGCATTTATACAAACAACACCCTAAAGCTGAGTGGGATATTTTATGGTTCAATCCTTAGCAAGGATTCAATTCTTTGGAAAAGTAAGTAAATATGTATTATATGCATTAAGTCATGTTGTACCTAAACCTTGAACATTTGTATTGCATGTTTTTTCATATTGTGATGTTTTTTATGGTTCCAGGAAGGAAAGCATGGCATGATTATGGAGTTTAATGATCCAAATAATACAAGACACAATGAAAATTACTTTCCTGAATCAACTTCTCAAGAAGGTATATTATGATATATTCCAACATTTAGTAGTTGTTGAGGATTTCCACTTTCTAAGATATTGTGGTTTCTTAAAACATGGCTAATCATCTTTTACTTTTTAAATAGAATATCCAAGTTAACAGGTTTTGTGAGTAATTGTATATGAGAATATAATTTTGTATTTGTTTTATAGAATGCAATTACATTACTATTTAAAACCAAAAACCACTTGGTGGAATTATTTTGGTTGTTGATTCAAGCAGAGGTGTTAAGTGTTTGAGTTATATTAGGAATATGGAATTCACAATGACACTATACTTGCTAATGTAGTGAATCGTGTGTAGAATGAAATGGTCTAAACCTTATATATTCCTGGTTCCTTTAATGGTTGATAAACTATGGATCATTTGATAGAGTGTATATCATTACTAATAAATATAGTTTTTATTCTAAATATATAATTTGATTCATTGTGGTGTTTCTTGCGGGTTCATATTTGTATTTTATGTGAGTTGATATTTTTAATGCTGGAAGAATCGTGCTTTCTTTGGGACACAGTGGTGAATTACTCTCTACCTTTTTATAATACCGAAAATTCACTATGTTTTGTTTTAGTTTTAAAATTTCCTTTTGGTCCCAAATCCTCCACTTCTCATATTTTCTAAGTTGCATTTGGAAAACCTAGTTGAAGTTTAAATTCATTGGTCCTTCATAGGAGGCTTCCATTAATTTTTGAAAGAATATGTATAAACTTCTCTAAATTAATTTTATTACAATGCCCCCTGACCTATATATCCTGTTAGAAAACAAATCCTCTATATCATTAGATTTAGCAATTTTACTTATTTCTCCTCAATTCAATTCATGTCTAGCTGTAGAGAGATTGAAGGAATTGAATCATATGAGGCTCACTAATTTATCTGACGACAATAGGAATTCCAAATTCTAAACCAATATGCATTTGTCATTGTTGTAATCCCTTTAGAGAGTTATCGATCAAGTATGATGAATCAAAATCATAATTATTTCAAGACAGTTAACTACATGAGAAATTTGAAATGTAGAATATTATATTCGTTCTCTTTCCAAACCAACATGAATAAGTTCCCAAATTATGTTTATGGGAAAGGTTGAATCCCAACACTCTAACACTGTCAACCAAACAAAACGATGTTTACTACATGCACACAACTAAAAGTCCACCCATTCACAAAACCAATACTTAAAATAAATGAAAATATATCCAAAGAAATTTGTTAATGGGTCAATCTTGGTGTTGCAACCATTTATGAATTTACCATTCACATATGTTGATTTCTAGTTTACAAAAATATTTTCTAAATGAAATATACTCTGCATATTGGAAACTGTTGAGCCAAATACAACCCAACAACTGGTCAATTACAAAAACAACCAAAAGCATACTCTTTCCCTTGTTTAAATTTCCTTACAAAGCACTCATTCTTTAGTCATCTGTGTCCAATTACAAGAAACCAACGATTAATTAATTATTTACTAATATTTCCAAGCATATGGTTGTAGGTAGAAATAAATATGCATTTATAAGTAGATTTAGATTGTTGAAGAATTTTTTTTTTTCTAGCCAAGGATTCCTAATTAAAAAACCAATGTAACCAATATAATATGCAAATATTAATTTTCCAACGTGTGCTGGTTGCAATGTATAACAAAAATCGTGGAATAGGGGTATGGATGTAGGTAACAGTACGAACCAATACATAATGTTTCCAGGATTAGGCAGAGCGAAGGATTCCACATGATGTTGTAGCATGTGGGATACACAACATTTAAGTGATTAATTCAATCCACCAATCAACAGAATAGCTAACCCATTGAGGACCCAACCAATAATCCATCACATTATCAATAGCGTTGTCAACTAATCACCAACAAAGAACACATGGATATATTCCTTTTCAACGATCCAATAAACACTTAATTGAAGGAATCAAATGAATTTTAGTGTTGTGGTGAATTAAAAATAGATTGGGAATATGACTAGCATTTGATTATTGGTTGGATGATTTGCAATACAAAATAGGACTATATTTGTAACCAAATAATATATATATGACACAAATTGTGATTTACATACAAACATTTGTAAACCAAATCAAGCACACACCACTTAGACAACCACAAACATGAGTAGGTAGATATTATATTAAAAGAGGAGTGTGGCACAAGGCCAAACAAATGAATATATAAAATTCTAGATAACTTATTGAGCCTGAAATTGTATAGTTGTTTAAAAAATTCTAGAGATTATGCAACTATCTATCTACCTTATAGAGGGAAAAGATCCTTATTCCCTAAGAACTATATATCCTTATAAATTGTCCATAAAACAATTGAATTTAAAAAAAAATTACATAGTATTAAAGAAAAGGCCATCCTAAATCTATCTTGATTGATTATCATTGCTTCCATCCATGTTTGAATCCTCTTGAGGAGGGGGAACCATGCCTTGATTCCCATAACACTACATCAAATCCTAGAATTAGTGTACCATTTAGTGTAATTTATTTTACATTGAGTGGTCAAAAGATACATTAAATAGGACATGTCATGGACAAAACTTAAAGCGTCTCAAAAAATCTCTTTTTTTTACTTCCTAGATAGCATCCTTTATGACGTCCAAAATAACCTCTATTTTTTTCTTCCAAAATAATGTCCAAATTTTCTTCCTAAACAATGTCAAGGTTTGCGTCCTAAATAATATCCTATTTTTCTTCCTAGAGAGCGTTCACTTTTGATTCCTAAATGACATCCGTGTTAGCGCCATGTTTGCATCCTTAATATAAAAATATTAGGATCTATGTTTGCATCTATTTTCACACCATATTTGCATCCACATTAGCATCCAATATTGCATCCATTTGTGCTACCATTTTAGCATCCCATTTTGCACCACATTTTACTTCCAAATATGCACCAATTTTCACTTCCAAATTTGTACCAAAATTTTCTTCCTTTTTTGCATCATGTTTTTCTACCAAAATGACGCCAAATATTTCTTCTATTGTTGCACCATATTTTGCTTCCTATGTAGCGCCATGTTTTGCATCNAGCTTAATTATTAGCGTCAATTGTTGCACCCTTTTTAATTCCTAGTTTCACATCTCTATTTACACCCACATTAGCACCATGTTTTTCTACTACTTTAGCACCCAATTTATCGTCCATTGTTAATCCCACACTAGCACCACATTTTGCCTCCTGTATAGCTTCTTTTATTTCTTCTTATTTTGCTTCCTCGTGAGTGCCTCATTTAGCTTCTCTTTTAGCATCCAATTTTTCTCCTTTGTTGGACACTATTTTAGCTTCTAATTTGGTGTCCAGATTAACATCAAAATTGACTTCCAACTTAACACCAATTTTTGCGTCCAGTGTTGCTTCTATCAAGGACATAGTGGGCTTCCATTTTAGCTCCTGATTTTGCTTTCTTATTAGCACCACATTATACTTGTTATTTAACACCTACAACCATATCCAATTGTTTGCTAAGAGATTTATTATATCAAATTATTATAATTATTCATTAATTTCAATAGTTCTCATATATCATTTACTTCATAGTTCTGAAATAACGTAATGAAACATTCAAATTAATTGTAAATACCATTATTGAAATTAATTGCATAGCATTTATAAATAAATTTAACAGGCACAAATACCATTTATCCAAAGTAGTAATATCATCATATATATTATTTTTCCATGAAAAGATCATCAAAAACTTCCGATATATATAATTTAAAATATAATAATGGTAACATCAACATTATATTTCATTAAAAGAAGTGAAATTACAAAACATCATCGCATCAACAACCTATCATACAGGTCATCATATTAAGGTTAAAAGAAAGTGAACAAGATATATAGTGAAAATACCAATATCACAAGAAATATATTTTTTTTATATCCGTATCTAGAAAAGTCAAAATGATCAACAGTAATAAAATTTTATATGTGAACATGAATCCACCATACAAATCAAAATGACCCAAAATGTAATATGAAGTTGGATCATCACAAAAATAAAAATATGTATCTAGTAGCATGGTGAAAGCAAAAAACATCTACAATATCAATAGTAGCATCAATGGCTACCATCATCATAACCATCATCCTCATCCTCATCCTCATCATCCTCATCTATCCCAACATCATATCCATCACCATTTCCATTTGATCCATTTGCATCATTATCAACAATATCTTTCTATGGTACATCGGTGACAACATAATTAGGATCATCATCTGAGTAGTCATCTTCACCATTTTTCTGCAAATACCAAGAAATAATCAATTTAAAGAATTAGAATTAATTTCATTACATAATGCATATTTTTTGTTATATTGAAAAGATTAGTGTGATAATTTATGCATTCTCAGGAGTTTTCCAACGATGAATATAAACATCATCTCATCAACAGATAGTAACCACACATATCAAGTGTATCCACAACCATGCACATATTCATGCATACACACACATGTACTCCATAAATTTTCATATCACAATAGAAGAAGACATAGAGGAAAGGAAAAATATACATCCCAATGATTATATATAAAGAGAAGAAAAATATGATATCACATATATTATTTGCTTCGAACCATTTTTTTCCTAAAGTTGTTACGTCATAAATCTATATATAACATGTTATTCCATCTATATCTTCAATAGCATATTAACCATTGTTTTGATCTCTTAATCAAGTTCATGAATTGTTTACATTGTAATCTAAAAGTGAATTTAATATAACATGCTTGATAATATCCCCTCATAAGCATGACTAAGAGATTATTAACATAGATATAGTTTTTAACATAATAATCATATCATTGGTATAACAATCACAAAACTTCAATGGAGTCGTGTTATCCAAGTACCTACAGGAGATAACAAAACTCATTTCCATTGCTTGGAATTCACCTGGTATCCCAAAATGGCCATTGGAAGCGAGTTAAAACTCACCATAAAAAAAAAAAGAGAGTATAAGATGGACAAAATGTTAGTTAAGTTAGATTTGTGACATCTGAGTATCGCTAGGGACACCCCTTATCAGTGGTTTCATGGACCGAAAGTTGTCTATTTTGAAAAAAAATTAAACTAAGATTTTGTTAAATGACGTGCAGTGCAATTTCTACATAATAGGCTAATATTTTGAGAAATGTTCCAAGCAAGTGCATGGGAATCATGATCATATCACCCTTTTCCAAACACAATTGCAGGAAGCAACAAAATTGAATTCAATTGTTCGGTTTGGTTTTGATGCCCTAGGTTGAAATTTGTCTAGTGTCCCTGAATGGCCTTGATAAGAAAGAATAAACTCACTATAACTAGAAAAGCATGGCTATGATGGAAAAATATTCAGTTCTGTTGGATTTGAGACATCCGAGTACCATTAGGGACACCCATGTCTGGTGGCTTCATGGACTGAAAGTTGTATATTTTGTTGGTTTTGTAAACTAGGGTTTTTCTAAGTGACATGCAGTGCAATTTTTGTACGATAGGATAATATTTTGAAAAATATTCCCAACAAGTGTGTGTGCATCGTAGTCATCTATTCCTTGCCCAAACACACTTTCATGGGGCAACAAAACTCAATTTTATTTCTTGTTTTGGTTTTTATGCTCTCGGTTGAAATTTGAATGGTGTCCCCAAATGGCATTGGTAAACAAGATGAAACTCACCATAAATTGAAAACCAAATATCCTTTGTACAAACAATCAGTTTTGTTAGATTCGTGACATCTTATTACTGTTAGAGACACCCCTGTTTGGTGGCTTCATGGACATAATGTTGTATATTTTGACGGTTTTCTAAAATATGGTTTGTCTCAGTGACATGCAATGAAATTATGCACAATAGGCCAATATTTTGAAAAATGTGTTAAGAAAATGCATGGGAATCATAGTCATCTCTCCCTTTCAAAATCAAACATGTAGGAGGTAACATAACTCAATTCTGTTTTTTATTTGGCTTTTATGCCACTGATTGAAATTTTCCTTGTGTCCCTGAATGACCTTGAGAAGTGAGATAAAACTTTCCATAACTAGAAAACTAAAGATCTGATCGACAAAAGTTTAGTTCCATTGGATTTGTGACATCAAAGTACCTCTGGGGACACCCTTTTCTAGTGGCTTCATGGACCGAACATTGTCTATTTTGACAATATTCTATACTAGGGTTTTGCGCATTGACGTGTAGTGGAATTTCTACATGATAGGATACGATTTTGAAAAATGTTACCAACGAGTGTGTGGGAATATAAATCATCTCTCCCTTTACCAAACATACCTCCAGGAGGAAACAAAACTCAATTCCATTGCTCGTTTTGGTTTTTATGCTCCCGGTTGAAATTTTCTTGGTGTCCCTAAATGATATTAGGAAGCGAGAAGGAGATTACCATAACTCAAAAAATGAGGCTTCGATGGATAAACTATCAGTTCCTTTGGTTTTGTGACATACAAATACCACTAGGGAAAACCATGCCTGGTGACTTCATGGATTGAACGTTGTCATTTTGATGGTTTTCTAATTTAGGGTTTTACTCGGTAATGCGCAGTACAATTTCTGCACAATAAATCAAGATTTTGAAAAATGTTCCAAGTGAGTGAATGGAAATCACATTTATCTCTCCATTTCCTAAAAACACTTGCAGGAGGCAACAAAAATCAATTCCGTTGCTCTGATTGGTTTTTATGCCCCTGGTTGAAATTTGTTTGGTGTCCCTGAATGGCCTTGATAAGCGAGATGAAGCGTACCATAACCTAAAAACCGAGGCTGTGATGGAAACGTGTTAATTCCATTAGATTCATGACATCTGAGTACTGCTAGGAATACTATTTCTCGATGGTTTCTTAGACCACAAGTTGTCTATTTTGACGATTTTTTAAACTAGCATTTTGTTAAGTGACATGTAGTGCAATTTTTGCATGATAGGATAATATTTTGAGAAATATGGCGAGTGAGTGCATGGGTGTCATAGTCACATTTCCCTTTCCAAGACATACTTACAGGATGCTATGAAAATGAATTCAGTTGCTCAGTTTGGTTTTTATGCCCTCGGTTGAAATTTGTCTGGTGTCCCTTAGTGGCCTTGGGAATAGAGATAAAAATAGCTATAACTCAAAAAATATGGCTCCAATGGACAAAATGTCAGTTCTGTTGGATTCATGAAATATGAGTACCGCTAGGGACACCCCTATTTAGTGGCTTCATGGAATTAAAGTTATCTCTTTTGTTGTATATTTAAACTAGGGTTTTGCTAAGTACATGCAACACAATTTCTATAAGATAGCCTAAGATTTTGAAAAAATTTCACAACAAGTGTGTGGGAATCATATTCACCTCTTAATTACTCAAAAACACTTTCAGGAGGCAACACAACTCAATTCCTTTGCTCGTTTTGGTTTATATGCTCTTGGTTGAAATTTGCCTGATGTCCCTGAATGGAATTGGTAAGCAAGATGAAACTCACCATAACTTGAAAACCGAGGCTTCGATGGAAAAAGAGTCAATTCTGTTGGATTTGTGACATTCTATTATCACTAGAGACACACTAGTTTGATGGCTTTATGGACCAAACATTGTATATTTTGACAGTTTTCTAAAGTAGGTTTTTCTCAGTGACGTCGAGTGCAATGTTTGCCCAATAATCCAATATTTTGATAAATGTGTTGAGCGAGTTCATAAGAATCACATTCATATCTCCCTTTCCCAAACACACATGCAGGAGGCAATATAACTCAAATTCATTGCTCGGTTTGGTTTTTATGCCCCTGATTGAAATTTTTCTAGTGTCCTTGAATGGCCTTGAGAAGTGAGATAAAATCTCCATAACTAAAAAAATAATGCTTTGATGGAAAAAACGTTAGTTCCATTGGATTTTTGACATCTGTGTACCACTTAGGACACCCATTTTCGGTGGATTCATGGAGCGAATGTTGTTTATTTTGACAATTTTCTATACTAGGGGTTTTATCTTTGACGTGTAGTGCAATTTCTGCATTATAGGCTACGATTTTGAAAAAAATTCCCAATGATTGCATGGGAATACCAGTCATCTCTCCTTTTACCAAACACAAATCCAAGAGGAAACATAACTCAATTCAGTTGCTCAGTTTGGTTTTTATGCTCTCGGTTGAAATTTTTCATAGTGTCCTTGAATGACTTTAACAAGTGAGAAGGAAGTTAATATAAGTCAAAAAATGAGGATTCAATGGAAAAATCACAACTTCCGTTGGTTTCATGAAATCCGAGTACTGTTAGGGACACCCCTGTTTTGATGCTTTTCTAAACTAGGGTTTTTCTCGGTGATGTGCAATGCAAGTTTTGCACAACAGGGACACATTTTGAAAAATGTTGTGATAATTTCTTCACAATGAGATCTAGGATCTAAGGAAATATTCACAATTCAATATATTTACAAACTATCTAGAAAACAGTGAGAAGAGAGAAAATTAACACACATAGATGGTGCCAGTAACTGAAGTTTCTATTACTATGCATCCTGTAAATATGTGTGGCACATATTTTTAGTACAATGGGAGAAAACCGTGAGCCCTTGGAGGCGATATGGATGCATACAAGTGTGACGCTAGGATTTGAACTCAAAACCCCCTAGGTGGACCAATGAACTCCCAAACAATCACGAATGCCACTGGGAACATGGATGGAGAATATTGATTCATAAATGAGGGTACGTTAGGCATGGGTGAACACATGGGTGAGTGGGAGTGGCTCCAAGAAGAAATAAATTCCCAAGGAGAGCCAAAATCCACCAAATACATGCACTAGCGTCTATGGTCAAACAAATTCCCTGATTTAAGTGATGGGGAGCACACCAATATTGAACTGTCATTAATGAGGGTACTTGGCAGTATGAATGATCAAAGTGGAGTGCCTCAACTGTCAGAATGATCAAAGTGGAGTGCCTCAACTATAGTAAATGATCAACATAGCCTAAGTTTTGGACCATATGACATAGCATAAAAGATAATGTAATGTATCATAGGTATATGACAATGGTACTAAGGTGGATTAATGCTCTAACACCTCCCCTTAAGCCTATCTTAGTACAAATTATATCATATTATTGAGGTCTTGGAAACTAAGGCTCAAGTCACCTCTTACAAAAACTTATTTGTCCATGTAAAAATGAGGAAAGAGGAAAAACCTCATGGAGAAAATCCTCTCTCAAGAATGGACATAACATAGAGATGATAAAAATGTCTTCAACAAGTCTTCTTATTCACTTAAATTTATTCAATAGGTCTTCTTCTTCACTTGAATGAGTTGAATTAACAAATTCTTGGTGATAGACTTGGTGAAGATGTTGTGGATGCCAAGATCATGCATCAATGCATCAATGTGTTGTAGACAAAGAACATGTGGAGAGGTCCCTTGAAGGCCATAATTGTATGATTGAGGAACATCATAAGAATTATTTTTGTTGTAATCATACTCTGATATGGAAGAATAATCTATAATGGAAAAGATATATCTGCAAACTCTTTCCCAAAGAGCATCAAAAGACTCAACACAATCAACTTCATGTGTAGCTTCCATATGATGAATTAAACCATGAATCTTATTCTCAATTTGATGAAGCACCTTCATAAATATGTAACAAAGCTCATGATTCTATAAAATATTATACTAGAATGCATATACAACAGAAAATATCATCGGTATAGTGTCTCCATGAGTGAATGGGTCCATAGTGGGAAAAGAGTGGGCAACTAGATCACACCGACAATCGAGTGAACTTGGATGGTATGGAGATTTGAAACTCAAACCATGGGTGGTGATATCAAGTCCATAAATGTGTAAAATCAGTCCCATGAAGGCCATTTACATATATCTCCAACCAATGAATGATATTCAGACATAAAAACAACATACACAAGTGACATAGTATTGGAAACAATGCCATTCTAAGATTTTCCATAGAAAACTTGAGGGTTGTTGGGCCTTTAGGGAATCAAATGGTTGGGGAAATTATTTTATGACTGTAATAACCTATATATAAGCATGTATATCACCTTCATAATCAAAATGGGATGGATTTGAATGGAGTGGGAAAGATCTTTCAGAAGACAAGTCGGAAACTAGTGAAAATGGCTAGTTTTTGGAGGAAAATTTGGTGAATTGTTTGGGGTTTATTCCAAGGAAGGGATGGAGGTTTCAGAATATGATATATCAGAATGTAAATCAGAAACAAATATATCCAAACCAAATACATGATAAACAGGTTTCTCCTAAGCACCCAAAGCATACAAGCGCTTACCATCTTCTTTCTCCAAGGAGAGCTTGCACTCCTCTCTTTTTGCAAAATCTGGAACATAAATATTGTTGTATTCAAGGACCTTGGTCATGATGTCCATATTTATTTTGAAGAAATATTTATCATGATGTGAACCTCTGCAATAATCACATTTGGGTTTCTCTCTTTGTTGGGTGCTAGAAATGCCCCTTTTGCCTAATCGTATTTATCCGTTTTACCCTGATTTGCCTCTTAATTATAACGAAGTCATGACCTTTCCCAAAGAACAAGCATGTGTTTCAAAGGTATAATTCATCATTTAATTGTTTCATTAATGATATATTTTTCTTATGATTATGAAATTTATCTTTGTATTGCGCTGACTCGTGATTGGTTTTATAAGAAAAGTTCAGAATCTCCAGATGTTCTAAGTGTAACAGCTCGTAGGACTCGGAAGGTAAAGAATGCCTAGCGTCAGTTTCCTTTTTATGATCTGATATAATCCATCAATATGATAAGTTTGGATGTACTTCCACGCAACTAGCTGAAACTTCCTGAGCATCTTTCTTCATCAGTTGGAACATGTTCGACCTTTGAATAGTTCAGATTAAAATTTCATTCATGCTTTGAACTAATTATATGTAATGTAATAATAGCTGTAAATGTTTCTATTTAATTTGACATCCTGAAGATCATAGATATTCATGGATTCTTGAGATTAGTGGATCTGAACTACTTCATCTCTATATAAGTATTAACATGCAATTGGAGCCAGGGGGTTGGAAATATTGAAGAACAATTGTAGAAGAGGATATTGTAATTGTACTTTGATCACTTTAATAAAGGAGCAGCAATTCACAATACCCTCTTATTGTAGATTTTGTTAATCCTTTAATAACATCTCTATTTGAAGGCCAAGGCCCGCCTTCTTACAGATTTGCTGGTACTAGTAGATGTTTTAGTTTTAGTTCTTTTGGCTTGGTGTGGAATTTTAGTTCGATGCATTAGTAGATGGTTGAAACAATATTTATTAGATAATTTCATTGTTATAATTTCCTTTGGTTTGGTGTGAATAGTTGACTATGTATAATAATTCTTTTCTTTATGAAAAGTGTGCTAATTAAGTATAACTGTTACAGTCACACTCAGTTCTTACGTAGTATTGTCATTTATCTTTCCTAGAGTTTATTGAATTAGATAGATAATTACTTTTATGAATTGGTTGTTTTATTGATGGTTTACGATTGTCTTCATTTGGTAAATTAGGATTTAACTTATTACAAAAGAAATTATAGATTAATTCATTCTTAGATCAGTAGTCACAGGATTGATATTGTAGGAATCAGGAATCCATCTTTGAGTTCTTAGATAGATAATCTATATTGGTTTTTATAGGGAGTTGAGTTGACTGAGCAGCTATTAGGATTGAATGATATGCATTTCATTAATCAGCTACTAATGTTCTTATGCATATAGTTTTCTTATTTACCTTTGAAATAACCAGACTTTCTTGGGTTGATAATTTATATTGAGCACTATGCTTGTTACTTAATTTAATGGGCATATAGAGTGACCAACATTTTGGTAGCATTGTCAGGGAAGGTAATTGGTAGACATAAATAGTATTTGATTGGTTCAGTTTCTTTATCAATTATTATTTTTGGGGTTATAGGGACAATAAGACGTAGTGAAGAGATGCACATCCTTCAATGGAATGAATGGGTTCCTACCCCGAGGATCAGGTATGATTATTTAAGATTGCATGAATATAAGAAGAACTCAACGAAAAACCCCCAGAAGCACTACCTTTGTAGGTGGAAGAGGTCGCGACTATAACCCAGGCCTAGTAAGACCGCCATTTATTAATGAACTAATTTCTATGGCTGATTTTTCTACCAAAGATTTATATTGAATATCATCTTCCGTAAGGAGGATCCATGTTCATCCTAGGCTGGAGTCATTGGTATCAACTACAGAGAAATCAGTAGGAGCTACAAATCCATCTCGTAGCCCTGCGAAGCGGTCTCGAGAGGATAGTGGAAGTTATGTGGGGGTAGGTGGGCCATAGGAGGTATATCGAATAAATGGGTAGGAAGTTACTAAAGAAGAGTGGTTGTAGTTTTGACAGGAATTTGAAGTTCAAAAGAAGAAAGAAGAGTGAGGGGAGGAGGAAATCATGAATAACCAACATCATCGTGAAAATCGTGAAGAAGTAGTGGGGACAATAATAATGACAATGGAAATGATCAGGATGAAGAGACAATTAACACACTTCAGTTTCCCATTCGACAGAAAACTAAACAAGCACCCATGAAAAATATCTCACCGCTAGTATTACCAAATTTCCATGGTAAGTCTACTGAAGGTCCAGATGAATTTCTTTTTGAATTCGATATCCTCTCTCAAAGCTATGATTATATCTCCAGTGAGCAGAGGCTGAAATTATTTCATGCTACCTTGAAAGGGAATGTATTACGATGGTTTATGAGTTTGGGTGGTGAAACTATTACAACATGGGATCAAATGAAACAGGTATTTCTTGCGAAGTACCAAGATTATTGCAGGACTAAGGATAAGCATGAAGAACTATTTAAAATGGTGCAGAAGGATGATGAAAGCTTGGAGAAATTTGTATAAAGACTCCTCTATAATGTGCAGAGATCAGGCCATACCAATATTGGGAGGGATGTCCTTAAAATTATTTTGTTGTGAGGTATAAGAGAGGACTTCCTTGATATGATTAATTTATTAGGAAAGGGGGACATCTCCAAGGATTCTTTTGATCATATTGTGGATCTATTTCAAAGATAATCCATAGGGTCTTCACACGAGCACAAAAGTAAGCTAGTGGAGGGGATACTCGGAAAGAGATAGGTAATCTTCTCAAAAATTTTAAAACTGATATGATGAATTCCATTTACTCACAGTTGGATGTCATGAGAGAAAAGCATAAACAAGCAGCATAAGATCTCGTACTCGTGTATTCTTCCCTAAGTGTAGAAATAAGCACCCACTCAAAGAATTCTCGCTTGACAAGGTGGAGGTATGTGGTCTGTGTGATTTGGATCATGATACTAAAGATTGGAATTCACCACCAAAAGTCAAAGCAGTATTTCAAGCATGTCCTGTGGAAACGGAGCAAGCCTGCTTTATATCAAAAAAGAAGCCATGACAACCTCATATTCCAGGTATGAATTCAAACCCTACAACTTTTAATTCTTGGAATAATATGAATAATCATTTCCCTCCAGAATACTAGTATCCTAATGCATAGTGGAACTAGCCACCTATGAAACCTACAAGGAAATATCCTACACCTTGGACTTCATGGGCACCACACTCAAACCAACAATCCTCTTGGTTTCCAGGTTGGATAAATCCTTATCTAGGAAATCGGTTTCCCCATATTCCAACTTCTCATCCGAGGTATCAAAATCCGCAGTTGCAACTCCCTAACAATGTTGCACCAATGGGTGCACCACTTCACCCTCAACTACCTACTCAACCTAACCCTAACCCCAATAATAAGGCAGTGCAACAATTTGAAACTTCGAACATGCCAGCTTATTCCATTTCCCCTCTCCCTTGCAATGAATTACATTCACGATCAGGGAGGGTAGTGGAACCTATTGTCATTAAGGATGTTCCATCCCCTATGACCAAATATAAAATGAATCAACGGTTTAAGAATTCATTCAATACAGTAATCCCCGTTATTGAGGATGTTAAAACACTAGCTAAAACACTATATGAAACACATGATGACACACTAGTTGAAACACTTGTAGAAACACGTACTATGACTCAACCTACACAACTTTTGAGAGAATTGCCATATCCTGAACGTTTGGCCTTGTAGAAAGTAGTGGAACAACGTATTTTCAATATCCTAGGAGAATTGAAAAAACTTTATGTAAAGATTCCACTACTAAAATCCCTACATGATGTACCTATCTATGCCAAGAATGTTAAAGATCTGTGTGTGAAAAAACCAGGGAGAAATCCTAAGGATTCTCCTACAATTCATGTAGTAGGGAAGTTATCTGAACTTATGATAGGAAGGGCTCCATCGGCTAAATATGACGACCCAGGTAACCCCACTATTACAGTATATATTGGGCATACCCATATCCACAATGTTTTGGTTGACTTAGGTGTCGCAATAAATGTTATGACCATTGAGACTATAAAGTAATGGGGACTCACTAATCTCAGCCCTACCCCTACCATTATAGAATTGGATGACAGATCTATGATCAAACTTGAAGGAATCTTGGATGACTTGGTCGTCTCTTTAGACTCATGGGAATACCCTGCATACTTCCTTGTCTTATAGCTTAAGTCACAGCTGGGGGGACACCCATTAATCTTAGGGAGATGATGGTTAGCTACAATAGACACATGTATTAGTTATAGATCAGGATCCATGAATATTTCCGATGGAACTGACATAAAAAAACTGACCTTATATCCTCCAGCTTGACCAAGCTCAGATGCTAAAACTCCATTATGGATGGATTTGGAGGAAGAGGAAGGTACTCATCCATTACTAACAATTGGGAGGGCCATGACTTAAAAAAATGAGAATAAAGATAATACTATTTGTAGTTTTATTAGTGAGCCAATGGTTGTCACCAAACATGCATATCAAATCTTGAATAGCACCCTAAGTGAATTGGAGCAAGAAGAACTTACTAAAGAAACCCTAGTACATAATACTGGAAGAATCCCAGCAATCGAAAATTCAAAGAGTATTCCAGTAGAAATCAAACCAGGGAAGACATGGAATATTAATCTTAATCTCAAGGCTGATGAATAGGAACGTCTGGTTACGCTGCTGAAAAAACATAAGGGAGCCTTTGATGGAGAATATAAGGACATGAGGGATATCCCCTTAGTACTGTGTACTCACCACATTTATATAAAAAATGATTATGGGCCAGTATGCCAACCCAACGCAGAATGAAACCAAACTTGAGAGACATTTTGAAGGAAGAAATTCAGAAAATCTTGGAGGCAAGTTTCATCTATCCTATTTCAGACAGTGAGTGGGTTTCCACACTGGTGATTGTACCCAAGAAAAATGGAAAATGGTGAATTTGAGTATATTATAGAGAATTGAATAAAACAACACAAAAATACCACTTCCCTTTACCATTTATTGATTGGGTTTTAGATACCTTGTCTTGAAAAAGATTATTTTCTTTCCTAGATGGTTTTAGAGAACGTAATCAGATCCAGAATGCCCCAGAAGATCAAGATAAAACCACCTTCACTTGTCCTTGGGGAACCTTTGCATATAGGGTGCTTCCTTTTGGGTTATGTAATGCACCAGCTACATTTCAATGAGCTGTAATCATAATCTTTTCTGAAATGGTAAATGATTGCATGGAAATATTTATGGATTATTTCACTCTGTATGGTAGTAATTTTGACGAAGCTTTAAGAAATTTGGAAAAAAATTTAGAATGCTGTGAACAGACCCACCTATCCCTGCATACTAAAAAGTTTCATATGATGATGAGTGAGGGTATAGTTCTTGGGAATTTTATTTATGCTGCAGGAATCTAGGTAGATCCAACTAAAATAAATTGCAAACATTCCTACTCCTGGAATGCAAAAAAAGGTATGTACTTTTATTGGACATACCGGCTACTATAGACGATTTATAGAATTTTTTTTCTAAATTAGCATCCCCTTTATTCACTTTAGTAATGAAGGATGCACAATTTTTTTGGACAGATGCATTCCAGCCAACGTTTGCAGAACTAAACAAAAGGTTTTCTACAACAGTTATTCTAAGAGGGCATAATTGGGCCTTTCCTTTTCACATCTCTTATGACGCTTCAGATACTACTATTGGAGAGGTCCTTGAACAATATCAAGGTCACAATCCATATGTTATTTATTATGTTAGTAAGAATATGGCCCCTGTTGAACTAAACTATACGATAACAGAAAAATAGTTACTTGATATTGTTTATGCCATTAATAAATCTAGGCATTATATTACTGGGTATTCTACTTTTGTGCATTCTGATCACTCAACTATTAAATATTTAACGAATAAACCTATTATGTCTAATTCTCAAGTGAATAGGGGGTTGTTGTTGTTACAAGAATTTGATATAACTATTGTTGACAGACTAGGAAAGGAAAATGTGGTTGCAGACTTCCTTTCTCGACTAACTCATAATGATTATGATTCACCAGTCGAGGACTCCTTTCCTGACAAGAATTTGTTCGCAGTCTCAGATTATTCCCCATGGTATGTAGATATCGCTAATTATTTGGCTGTAGGTAGAATTCCAGTGCACTTATCAAAACAAGAAAGAATAAGGATCATGCAACAGAGTGCTAGATACTGCTGGATCAAAGGTCATCTCTTCTGCACAGGGCCTTATTTGGAAATCAGATGCTGTGTGAGGGAATATGATATTCACAGCATCCTGAAATACTTCCATGATGAGCCCTGTGAGGGGCATCTTTATGATAAGATAAATGGTCATAAGGCATTAAGAATGGTATTTTTTTGCCAACTATGTTTCAGGATGCAAAAATATGTGCAAGCCTACAATGATATTCCAAAGGATGGGCCATCCAAACAGATTGGATGAAATGTTGCTTCAGCCACAGTTAGTGGTTGAACCTTTTGGCAGATGGGCTCTAGACTTTGTAGGGCCTATCAAACCTCCTTCAAAACAAAAGGTTTATATCATGTTTTGCACATATTACATGGCTAAGTGGGTGGAGGTTGTGGCTTTGGTAAAATCCAATGATAAAGATGTGATAGATTTCTTATATGGAGAGATATTCACCTGCTTTGGAGTACCCAGAGAGATAATAATAGATGGATAACTGTAGTTTTTGTTGCATAAAATGGAAGCCCTAATTTAGAAATATCATATTCAGCATCGGATAACCTCACCATATCATCCACAAGCCAATGAATAGGTGGAAAGTACGAATAAGGTAATTGAGGAGATCCTTACAAAAATAGTGAAGAGTCACCACAAGGATTGGGCTAAAAGGCTTCCAGAAGCATTATGGGCCTATCGTACTACATGGCACAACACTAAAAGTTTCTCCCAATATGAACTGGTGTATGAAAAGAATGTTGTTTTTCCCATTGAATTCGAGATCAAAACCATGAAAACAACTGTAGAAGCAAATTTGGACTTAACAGAGGCTCAGAGGAACCGGTTGAATCAATTAAATGAATTAGATGAGAAGCACACATCTGCTATACATCACATGACATTAATTCAACAACAGTGCTCCAAATGGCATGATAGGTTTATAAAGAAGAAGGTATTTTGTGAAGGAGAATGGGCTTTGTTATATGATTCATGGTTCAAAAAGGATTTCAAAGGAAATTTGTGTACAAGATGGTTAGGACCCTACAGAATAGATAAGCTATTCGACAATGGAACCATCTATTTGACCACTATCAATGAAAATCAGACACCTTTTTTTGTGAATGATCTTCGGCTACAGATTTATCATAAACCTATCTCAAAGGATGAGTTAACCTCTCATGTTGCAGCTGATATAGATTGTCAATTGATATAGGAGCAGGGGTTTTCCCCTCTTTCTGAGAATCTTTAAAATCTACTGCAAATTCCATACAAAAAAATTGTATATAAATAAATTGTTGATTTCCTTTTTTTAATCTTTGATTGGTTTGTTGTTTTTTAGAATTGTGTACAGGAATACATGCGAAGGTTAAGTCAAAGGGAAATAATCGGGTTGGGCCAAGCAATTGTGGGAATTTTGGATGATCCTTCTCAACTTGAATTACTCCTTGTAAGAAAAAGTGAACAAAATTGGATACCTATTTTGGAAGTGCATCATTTCCCCATGTTTTTACCAAAATTCTGTCAAAATTTTTTCCAGTTGAAGCTCCACCAAACTGCTTTTTTTTCTCCGCTACAACTCTGTTATTTTTCTGCTAGACTGGCTATTTTTTCGCTGCAACTCCGTTATTTTTCCACTCCAACTCCACTATTTTTCTGCCAGACTAGCTATTTTTTCGATGCAACTCCGTTATTTTTTTGCCAAACTGGTCATTTTTCCGCTGCAACTCCGCTACTTTTCTTCCAAACTGGCTATTTTTCCATTGAAACCCCGCCAATATTTTTGCTAAAATCTCACTAAAATTTTGTCACATCTCAGCTGAAATTTCACTCAAATTTTCCTGTTTTATGATAAGATTATGTTAAAGGTCCACCACCTTGCTACAATTCCTAAAAAGAATTCCAAAGAGTTCATCTATCTTCCACGCGTCCTTGAAATTAATTCTAACATGATCATGTTCAATCTATTCATTGGATGACGACCGACTTGTTATGTGAAGGAGCGTGTGTAATTATGTCCCTCTCGATTGATTTGGCATCAAACAAATCCACCTTGGAAAGATGATGGTTGGTGCGATAATGACAAGGTACAAGTTCTAATTATAAGCATGATTAAACATGAATTGATATTGTAATAATCATTATACTTTTCTTTTTAGTCCTTGTCAGCATCCTGTAACCAATTAATCTTCAAGTGAATCATGTCAAATATACCCCCTGTACTTATTTAACGACCATTGTTTAATGCAATCCATACGTTAACCTGTTAAAATATCTTAGTCCATAACTATGCCAACTTTCTAAGAATATCAACACGAACCCTAGCTATCCATTAACTATTTTTTCATGCTACAACTCCAACGGTTGATAATGTAGTTGTTTCATTTGCCATCAGAGCTAGTAGACCAAAGGAAGTCTGGGTCTTCCAGTGAGACACAATACCAAGAACTTAGATTCCCTACATGAAAACAAAGAAGTATTTTCTATCTTTTAGCAAGCCTGGTGGATCGAGTACTTTCAGAGACTAGATGGCTTTCATGAGTAGATGACACTCCAATTTACCCTGAATTTAACTGGAAATCATTCAGAGATCATAGGACTAAGGATATATGTATCAGAGAAAAAATTATCAAAAGTAACAGGATTACCCATAATCAGGGATAGATGGTTTTTCCAAAAGAGGAATTACTTGACAACAGTAGAAGACTTGCTTGTAGCAAGAGAGTGTGTGCACCTAAGGTCCAACGGAATAGCACTGGAAACATTACCAAGACCTTTAGACCATGTTTCCATCTTTTTGAAGAGTTACATTACTTGTGAAGGAAGGTACAAAGTTGTGTATATTTATGATTTCCTCCTGCTTTCTCATTTGCTTCATGGTAGATTGTTGAACATGTCAATTTATCTTCTACAAACCCTACAAAACATGGCACATTATGTGAAAACATCTCAACACCCATTATCCTCTATAACAAACCATGGACTGATTAAACTACTAGTTCAAAGAGCCTTAGCATGAACAAATCAAACATGGGAGCAATTTATTACCATAGTTGGGGTGAATCGAGCACCTGTAGTAGGAGGTATTGAAGAAAGGGATGTCGAGTGGAGCTCCTCAGATCCATTTGGGGGGAGGGGTGGAGCATTGGAAGGATTGGGAGATGGTCAGGAAGAAATTTCAGGGGAAACTACAACAACATCAAAACCTGTAGAAGAGATGGCTAGGGTGGCGGTGGTGGCAGAAGAAACTATGTTACTTGTAGCTGTAGCACAAAAAATGAAGCTGGAGAAGCTGCGGAAGTGGAAGTTGTAGCTACAGATGCTATAGTAGGAGAATAATTTGCAGTGACAAAATATTTTCAGAGAATAAACCCTCAAGTTTTGAACATTGAATCTTCCTCTAAAATACGAGGAACCATAATTGAAGAAGAATTTTTTTTTTCTAAAACAAGAGAAGTTTCTATCCCTTCTAGGACATAAAGAATAAATAAGAGATCAAATACTAAGGGACAATCATCCGGTCTCATAAAAAGGAGAGCTAGAGCTTCTTCTACAATAAACATGGAAAATGTTGAGATCCCCATTTTAAAACCTAGACTACCCTCTGTAACACAAGAATAGGGAGGTAATGTACCTATGGGATCCACCTATCCAAAAGAACCTATTGCATACCAAACCCAATTGGAAATTTTACTTTATGAGAATGAGTTGCTAAAGGAGGATTTACAAGCACTCAGAGAAGAATTGCAGAGGTTGAAGGAAGCATGTAAAATGCAGGTGTTAGCACTTGTGCTAAATTTTGAATAGGCACCAGTGGAGCAAGGTGAACAATGAGAGAACTCGGCTACCACAAGGACAGATCTATGGCAAATGCACATCTTTGTGATGGGAGGAGTAGGGAGCATAAAGGTGCATTGATATCGGGATGCCTGGAAAGACACCCATATTAAATGGTCAAGATTCCCCAATCAGAGAGATCTACGACAGAGAATCCTTTTGTCGCCCCAACTTGCATGAAAAATAAGATGGAGGGTGGATGCGAAGCAGAGGAAGGGCCCTGTGCTTTGAACGATGATGATCTAACAAGGGTTTGATCTTTGGAACTGGTCGTTTTCACAATGGGAAGGTGCACGGTGGATAAGGGAAGGGGACGATGCAAAATCACATAACACCCCATGCCCTTGACGACATAGTTTTGACGGGTTGATCAATCGACAACCTCAATCTACTTTGTGATAGGAACTTGCGTGAAATATAACCAATGGGAAGATTGCGAGGTGGGTTAGAGGGGCCATAAATTTGACCGAATGAGATATATACTAGAGAAAATATACGCCGGTGAATGTTTCGACGACATGAGATGCTAGGGGGAATAAGGAGGAGATGGTCTATGAAATAGAGGCTGAGATAGGTAATATTGATGGTGTGGATCACATCTCAGAGAACTAAGAGTGGTTTCCTATCACGCATGAGGAGGACGAGTGCCATAATGACAAGGTGACGGAAGGTAAGAATGACCTTACACGCAGTATGGTAAGCAAGAAAGGCACTAAAAAATAGGTGTACCAGTATCATCATAAGGAGGGGGTCAAGGGAGTGATGAGCATCAAGTCCACCCACCACGAAATAACTGAAGGATGATTACAAGTGAGTTCGAGGGTCACCTATTCCATTAATTTTGTGATGTCACTACCAAGGAGATGGCGTTACTGGAACCTCCACATAATAAAATTAGATCATCACCTCACGTGACTATTCATGTTGTCATCATGTTACTGGATAGTGGCATGTGTGAGGATCTGCTAAACTCAGGATAGGCTCGACTACTAATAATGGTTCAATAATCTCCCAGCTCGCTATAGTGCCACGGTCAGAGATGTTCTGAGATGCAGAGTGGAAGAATACTGGTAAAGACTCAGGGAAATTAACTGTTGTTGCACTGAGAGACCTATAAACCTTGATTTTAAAACTCATAATGACTATTCTGATCAACGAGTATGTTTCTTGATATGTTTCAATGACCACTAGGCACTATTTGGAGATGTAGCCACTTCTGGGTCTTCATGCATTAGCCACCCCAACTATCGAGGTAAAGATGTGCATTTCGCCAGGAATACTTTCTAAGGTCGATAAAGGAGTTACCATCCTAAGGAATGAAAAACCACTGTGGGAGAAAATCCATGGATATCCAACCAAATGGATATCTCATCGAGACCTCTGGAAAAATCCATGGAAAAAACTCCCGTGCTGCATAGTATCCATTTCTAGGGGCATCCGATCTGAATGAACGCTCAGACCGGGGGAAATAAAGTCAGGGGTATACACCATCACCATCCTTGCCAAAAATTGCCAATCCTAATGAAGATGATGGAAAATCTAAATATATGTTGCGCTAGTGCACCCTGAAAGAGGGGACTGGTCTTGGTGACTGAGTAGTGCAGGAGACTGGAAACCTATAGGAATGACGAGCCCATCAAAGTTATCATACTATGGATAAAAGGGGTGGTCATCTTGAGGTATACAAGTTTAACCATGTTACCAGGGCATGTAGGGGCCAACAGACATAAAACCGAACTTAGAAGGAACATAAGCATCCCTTCTAGTTGTTGGCATAGGAAAAACATGTTCTGGAACATGGAGGAACATAAAGGTTAAGAAGTAGAAAGTGGTCCATGAGGATAATTCAAGATTGTATGCCTTATCACACATAAGGAATAAAACCGTTAGTTCTCGAACTTCACTACCAAAAGCAAGCGAGCCTATATTTGAAAGTTGCAGTACCATTCCGACCAACGTGAACGATATACCATATTTCCTATCTTGATTATAAAATCATGGTGAATCTGCTACCTTAGGCGGTTTGTTAGGATTTGAAATTATTGTTCTGGTTTAATCCCATATTTTGTAACCATTTTGATACCTTGTTTTAGGACGTATCCTGGGGGTAATGTGCATTATAAAAATAACCTCCTCAACGAAGAACAAGGGTTGGATTGACTTTCATTTTTTAGGCCTCAGTGTCAGTTTTGTATCTCTGTAAAAAAATTTGGGAGTATTAATGAAAATATTTCTCGATGGTTATGAGATTCATCATGGTGTATGTGTTTAGTTTGTGTTCCTTGTTTATTTCATTTTCACATGTGTTATTTCTGCCAATACATTTCTAGATTAGCATGCAAGAATTCGCTCTCAGTTAAGCACTCATGCATCAAAAATCGTGTTTATAATGTGAGTGTAATAGCTTTGAAATAATTCATCCATCAATACATGCTCTGTTTTAGATTTTTCCCTTTGTTATTTTCTACTAAAAGTGTTCTCAGAGATTCATCCTCGATAGATGCCTATGTGTTTCATTGGGCTCTTTCCTTATTTTTGTCTACCATCACTTTAAATATATTTGACTAGATGATGCGATTACTTTGACTCATAATACATAAGAGAAACTCATTTTCATTATATGTTGTAATGTCCTTAAATGTTTCAGACTGTGACTCCATCGCCCAATGGTTTTATTATTTGTCTATCTTTCAATATTTTATTTTATGAATCACTCTATTACCTGCATAAATATAGCCTTTTGTATGCTTTTTTAGATCCAAATGTACATGTGAATGTTACTGTGACAAGAGAGAGCCCTCTTTGACTACATTGGCTAGAATGCAATCTAAATTTGGTTTGAAATGGTTACCCCTATGACTTCCTACAATAACCATAGGAAAATTAGAGGGTGCTAACAATAGGAAACGCAAAGCTTGGACACATTTTGAGAACCCACCTTCTGTTTCAAAGAATGGTGAAAATGATGAACAATTATGTCCAAAATATTAGGACTTGTTAAAATTTCAAGGTACAAAGTTATAAAGATGGAAGTTTCAGCTTGGAAATTGTCACAATCAAGCCAAGGAGGAGGTGAGACACCAATGGTGGAATTAACAAAGCAAAAGAAGTTGGATATGAATATAAATCCTGACCAAGAGTTACAAGAGGATGAAGAAATGAACCTCAATAGTTATGGGACACTAAATTTCTCCCAAATCAATCTCAACATTCAGGGGACACTGAGTTATTTCTGGACCAGGATCAATAGTCGAGAGACATAGAAATGGTCCAATAGAAATATCACAAGTCTAAAGGTATGGAAACAAAGAAGGATGTTGAAACACAAGAACCAACATTCTAAAAATGTGTTGTTGAAGCATCAAATCAAATAGAATTTTTTGAGGTTGAGGTACAAGAAATGAATGTTGTTACACAAGAACCAACGTTCTTAAAACTAGTTGTTGAAGCAGCGATTCAGATTGAAGATGTTTAAACTCAAGAAGAAGTAATGTAAACAAAAGCTGTTGAAACACATGAAGCAACAACACAAACTGAAGCTACTGAAATACAAGAACCAACAACACAAGAGAAAGTTGCTGACTCAGAGAAATCAGCCATATATGAAGGTAATCAAGATATGGCGAGAGAGATTTCATTGTTGAAGCTCAAATTAAGTAAATGGAAATATCATGCTACCCAATGTGAGAAAGGAATGATTCCTCTATATGATAACAACAAGGATATTCAAGGATTTAAGGAAAAAGTGTGCTGAGGAGCTTTTCTTCCAAAAAATTCATTGGGAGAAATTACAGGAAGAATCGAAGGAGTTAAGGAAGTACAAGTCCATGCAAAAGGAAAAAGAACAAATGTACACCCTAACTTAGGAATTCTTGAGCTGTAGAGATCCATCACCATATTACCCTATATTTCTCTTTCAACATATGAATCTGATCAAAATGAGGGATTTAAAAGAAGGTAGGCCTTGTCAAATCATGACAATCCCTCAATTTCTGGAATCCTTTACTCATAGTGACTTTTCTGAACAAAATATGTTATATGTCTCATGGAATCTCGAGATAACCCAGTTCCTCACATTAGGGATATTCACTTGAGGGTGTTCACTTATTTTGCACTGGTGGGATGCTTCTCATACCATTCACAGGAATGAGGATAATTCCACTTTGTGGATTCGCAGTGAACCTCGGGGCCCCGTGCCTCTAATTTCTAGACATAAAAGACATCTTTCGTATCCTAATAAGGTTAGTTAGTTAATTGTATTTCAGTAGGTAATTATTTCTATCTATGTCAATATGATTTCTCTATAGGAGGATTATTCCTTGAAAGGAAGTAGTTATTAGTGGGAAGTTTCTTCCATCTCCTTAAAGTCAAAGGATATGTATTGTTTTGAGAAATTTAAGTATGCCTTTTCTTGAATACCAAGATATGTTAAACTTCATGGAGACATGCGAGCCAAGTTGGTTAGGGCTAAAGTTCAGGTTTCCACTCATTTGGGGGCCATAGAGGAAGTATACGAGCATTTATAGGATAACCAAGAAAAAAGAGAGGGATTTGGAAGAATCTTCCTTCAACCTCACCAATTTTCACAGAAAAAGTCTTGAGTCTGACTCGGATTCAAACTAGTTGGATTTTGTTGCATGAGGACATGCAATTGGATAGATGGGGGGAGATGTTGGGTGCTAGAAATGCCCCTTTTTCCTAATATTATTTAGTCCTTTTCCCCTAATTTTTCCTCTTAATTATAACCAAGTCATGAACTTTCCCAAAGAATAAGCATGGGTTTCAAATGTATAATTCATTATTTCTTTGTTTCATTAATGCTTGATTTTGCTTATGATTATGAACTTTAAATTTGTATTGCGCTGACTCGTGATTGGTTTTATAAGAAAAGTTCAGAATCTCTAGATGTTCTAAGTGTAACAACTCGTGAGACTCGAGAGGTAAATAATTCTTGGCATTAGTTTCATTTTTATGATCTAGTATAAGCTATTGATGAGATAATCCTGGATGTCCTTCCATGTAGCTAGTTAAAATTGCCCGATCATATTTCTTCATCATCTAGAACACATTTGGCCTTTGAATAGTTCAGATTAAAAGTTCATTCATGATTATGAACTAATTATATGTAATGTAATAATAGTTGTAACTATTTCTATTTAATTCGGTAGCTTGAATATCGTAGATCTTCATGGCCTCCCGATATTAATGGATCTGAACTACTTCATCTCTGTATAAGTATGAATAGGAAATTGGAGCCAGGGGGTTGGAAATATTGAAGAAGAATTGTAGGAGAGGATACTGTAATTGTACTTTGATTACTTTAATAAAGGAGCAACAATTCTCAATACCCTCTTGTTGTATATTTTTTTAAGCTTTTAACAACATCTCTGTTTGAAGGCCAGGGCCCGCGTTCTTACGGAGTTGTTGGTACTAGTAGATGTTTTAGTTTTAGTTATTTTGGCTTGGTGTGTAAATTCAGTTCAATGCATTAGTATATGGTTGCAACAACATTTATCAGGTAATTACATTGTTATAATTTCCTTTGGTTTGGTGTGAACAGTCGACTCTGTAGAATAATTATTTTCTTTATGCAAAGTGTGATAATTAAGTATAGTTGGTACAATCATGCTCAACTCCTGCATAGTATTGTCATTTATCTTTCTTATAGTTTACTGAATTAGATAGATCATTACTTTTATGAATTGGATTTTTTATTGATGGTTTTTTATTGTCTTGATTTGGTAAATTAGGATTTAACTTCTTGCAAAAGCAATTCTAGATTAATTCATTCTTAGAACAGTAGTCACATGATTGATATTGTAGGAATCATGAATCCTTTGAGTTCTTAGATTGAAAATCTAGATTCATTTTAACAAGGAGTTGAGTTGACTAAGAAGTTATTAGGATTGAATGATTTGCATTTCATTAATCAGCTAGTGAAGTGTTTATGCATATATTTTTCTTAGTTACCTTTGAAATAACCAAACTTTACTGGGTTGACAATTTATATTGAGCACTCTGCTTGTTACTAAAATTAATGAGCATATAGAGTAACCAACACTCTATTTCTCTTCATTCTCTTGTATTTTTAATCCTCATTAGTTGAACTTGAGCTTTCTACATCTGAATGCTTCTTCTCCTTCATTCTTTGTTTCTTCGAATCCTTGGATTTCTTCTTACCTTTGCCTTGATTCAGCACACCTGCAACAAGGGCTTGATCCTTGGTGGATTTGATGGTAGCCATTTGAACTAGCTTGTCTTGTTACTGAGTCAAGGACTCCATGAAGTGTTCTAGTGGAGGCATTCTCCAATTTCGAAGTGTTAGCTTGCATGAATGGAATGTCGAGAAAAATATAGAATACTCAGGCCCTAGATTCAAAAGGATAGAGAAGATCAACTGCTCTTTTTTCTTCTTGATGCCACATTGTTTCAGCTGAAGAACCAATGATTTAAAATTGGCGAAGAAGTCATGGATCATCTCAAAGTGAGTTGGTCTCAGTGAGGGAAACTCATTTTCGAGCTGGTGGCCTTTCATCTCATAAGTATTCCCAAATAGTGACTCAATGTTATTCTTGAGCCAAAGTTCATTGGGTGTGCCAAGAATGTCTACATGGAAGAGAAGGTCTCTTGAAATGTTGATACAAAGCATCCCAACTGCCTCATCAATTATTTTGAAGTACTTCTATTTTTCCACAATAGAGTTTTTCTCGGTTTCAGTCCGCATGGTGACTCTATACAGGACTTTCGACCTCAGCGGATCACCATTTAGGACTTCCATTCGAAATAATTGAATGGAGTAAGCAACACATGAGTCTTCTCCATTTCTGCTGGTGCACTGAGTGACAGAAACATTGATGTACCTGCAATGCAAACACTCAATTTTTTTTGAAAATTCCCTAGACAACAACTCAAACACTTTGGCTTTGATTTGCAGTGTTGGACAAGAAGAGCTAACTGATAGGGGGGGTGAATCATTTAACTGTCAGAATTTTCCTCTTAACACTATTAAGATTAATATAAAAACAATTAATCAATCCATAAACACTTAGACATAGAAGTTTTCATGAGGAAACCCATCAAGGGAAAAAACCTCTTTCTTTAAATGTAGGGAAAGCATCAACTTCTTTATACATCAATTTTATTTGAGTAAATGACTCAAATGAATAAACTACCTCTGTTTCTTCAACATCTACTGAAAAGAAGCTTCTACTCCTTCTTTGTACAAGCAATAACTCATACTGAATACTTATAGTCTTCCCTAGCTCCACCCTTCCTCCTTGTAGCACAAACACTAACCTGTTTCACACATTTTCAAGCTTAAAGTTGTTTTCTTTGTCAAATCCATCTTGTATCAAATCTAAAATTTATCAAGAATAATTCTGCCAAATAATCTCTTTCAAAATCATCTTGTCAAAAACATCACTGTCAAAACCTCTCTTTCACAACCATCTTGTCAAAACTATCTCTATTAAAACCTCTCTATCAAAAATTAACTTGTCTTTGTCAACATAACTCTATAATTTTATCTTAACAATTTTTACTGCAAGTGTAAAACTTAGAACTTTAATACTAGTGATATAAACTCTTTCACAATTAGTTCACACAGATCATTCAATCTTCATTTCAATGTTCAATATGACTACTCTGATTTCTTCAGTCTACAAAAAACTTATTAACTTATCAAATCTCTACATATCATTTCTTTTTGTTTTAATTCCTTAAATATGTAGACTACTTTCTTCATTTATTGACCAATCCAAAATTATGTGAGCATATAGAGGGTCCAAAGAGTCATACAATACTTACTCTATTTCATCGTATAGTCAAATCATACAAAACTACTTCTGTCGGAAAGAAATTTACAACACAACAACTAATACAGTCATTTACTTCACCTTGTGTTGTTTCATAACATATATTTAACACATACCTTTACTCTTTGATCAACACATTCATTTTAAATATCTCTTCTACAAATCGTTCAATGTTGAGACTTCAGTGTTTTCTTCATTTCCCTTATTTTTACAATTTATTCAATGCTCAGTGTTTTACAATTCATTCATTGTTGTTTTCTTCATTGCTGAGACACTTCAGCAATTTCTTTACTACTCTGCATTTTCTGTGTATTTTGAATCAAATATCCTTAATGCCAGACAAAGCACTTTTGTTTTTCTCATCATTTTCTGCACATACATCCACCTTACTTTTATCTTACACCACATACATTAAACAGGTAGATATGGTTATCATAACTATAGAAATATTCAAGACAGAGAATCAAAACGTTTTAACCAAAACATGAAAACCTTAACTAAAGGTTAGAGCTAAACATTTCTGGGAAGCATCAATCATGAAGGACTAACATTTAGAAGAAATTCATTTTAAATTTCTATTAGAAAAAAAAATTGGAACTGTATTGCTTGATTGATTGATGGACATTGGAACCATGCTTGACATGATGGAATCATGTGTTTGATAGCTCAAAATTGGATAACAAATCGTTTTAGCCATCACATGAAAAACCCTAACTATTTTCTGACTCCCATTTATGTGAACGCAATAAACTTTATGTATGAAGAAAAGAGTTTCTGTCTCTTTCATGATTTCAGTTACATTCATGGATTTCTGTATCATTCATGAATTTTTGTTAATGCAAATAACCATCTTTCTGTCTCATCAACGATTTCAGTTACATTCACAGATTTTTGTATCATCCACGGATTTTCGTTAATGCAAATAACTATCTGTCTATATACAAGGACATATGTTACATTCATTTTTTATTAATCAACATTATGAACTTTCTGTCTATGCATAAGAAATTCTGTTAAATATTTAGAATAATTATTAATAGACATATATTTGTTAATCATAAGTTTGATAGCTTACACATTATTTACATCAATGACAAACAAACTCATTAAATTGACTAACAAACTCCCCCTTTGTCATTGATGGAAAACATATACATGTTCTCCCCCTTTGACATCGATGGCAAAGGACCGGACTGCATGATCTGAAAAATCTCCCCCTAACACAAATACCTGTCTCTGAATATATCTATGAAAGTTGTAACCAATCTGTGTGAATTTTAAACCAAATCTGAACCTCTCAATAGAAGTCTGTCACTGAAAATATGCAAGTCTGAAATATAATTATAACCGGTTGTTCATCACTTTGATAACAAAATGAAAGAGATTACATAGAAAAAACACCTAAATGTTCCCTGAGAGTTTCAATTTGTTGTTGAGGTAAAGGCTTAGTGAATATATCAGCAATTTGATTATGTATGCCAACATATTCCAACTTGATAAGATTGTTTAAAACCTGCTCTCTGAGAAAATGAAACTTAATTGGAATATGTTTTGTTTTTGAGTGCATAATTGGGTTCTTGGAAATGATAATGGCACTTGTATTGTCACATAAAATAGGAATAGGATCATCATAGGTGACATGTATATTTGCTAGCATTTGTTTCACCCGAATTACCTATGTGCAACAATTTGCAGCTGCAATGTATTCTGCTTCAGCAGTAGAAAGAGCAGTAGAAAGAGATACTGGTGATTGTTTCTTGCTAGAACAACTTACCAAGCATCCTCCTAGATAAAATGTTTCCCCACTTGTACTTTTCCGATCATCTACACAACCTTCCCAATCTGCATCAGTAAAAGCATATAAATCAATATTGTTACCTTTGGGATACCATAAGCCATAATTTGCCTTTTACATATCTAAAAATCCTCTTCACTGCATGCAAATGAGAATCTTTGGGAGAGGATTGAAACCGAGAAACCTGCCATACTGCATTCATAACACCTGTCCTTGTAGTTGTTACATATAAAATACTACCAATCATAGATCTATATATTTTATGCTCAACACTCTCAGAGTCATCTGTGTTACTTAACTTACATCCAGTAACCATGGGAGTTCCTGCTAGTTTACAATCTTCCATTTGAATTTTCTTTAGCATTTCATTTATGTATTTTGTTTGAGAGATAAAAATTACTTTATCATATTGTGAAATTTGGAGGACTAAGAAAAACTTTAATTCACCAAGCACAGACATTTCAAACTCATTCTGCATACTTTGTGAACACTGTTTGCTAAGCTGATCATTATCACTCTCAAATATAATATCATCTACATATATTTCAACAATAATCAAGCTATAATATTCTTCTTTAATGTAGAGATTATTGTCAATGTTTCCTTTTTTGTATCCTTGTTGCCTTAGATATTTATCAAGTCGGGAATACCAATCTCATGGAGATTACTTTAGCCCATACAGAGATTTCTTTAAAACCTATAAACACAATTTTATGTTTTAGATAAATGAAATCCTTTTGGTTGTTCCATGTAAACCTCTTCTTCTAGTTCACCATTTAAGAAAGAAAACTTGGCATCCACATTAGAGGAAACTTGGGGTCTAAAATGGGCCTTATAAGAAAATGTGCCTACAATAAGTTCTTGTGAGTTGGAATTCAAGAACCAATAGAATTTCAATAAAATAAGTCAACCATAATGGTTGAATTGACATATTTGTCATAAAAAAACTACTTTTTTGTTCGTATTTTCGACATATCTCCCTATGTTTTTACTCAAATTTTGATCGGGAGAACTCATTGGATACAGAATTTGATTCTGCATCCAAGAAGTACATACTTTTGATGGATCCCGCTACCCCAAAAACAAGAAATACCTGAAAAAATGTGATGATGATGTCATCATCACATTTTTTCAGGTATTTCTTGTTTTTGGGGTAGCGGGATCCATCAAAAGTATGCACTGTGCCTACTTGTTCGATGTAGAATCAAATTTCACATCCAACGAGCTCTCCCGATCGAAATTTGAGTAAAAACATGGGGAGATATGTCGAAATTACAAACACAAAAAGTTGTTTTTTCTTTCTTCCTCCAAAATTAATAAATATTATTTTATTATTTTAACTATTATTTTATTATTTTCCTTAGGAGGCCCATTTTAGACCCCAAATTTCCTCTAATGTTTTGATAAACTTTAATTCGTTTAGAACACGCATAAGCTAGAATTATCTAACATCTTCCATCCTTGCAACAGGAGCATAAGTTTCACCATGATTTATGCCTTCTAACTGAGCATAACCTTTACAAACCAGTCTAGCTTTTTTTCAAGTCACTTTACCTGCTTCATCTAACTTGTTTATGAATATCCACTTAGCCCCAATAACATTTTTTTTTATAGGTCAAGGAACTAGTTCCATGTTTCACTCTTTTCTATTTGACTTAACTCTTCTTTCATGGCTTTTACCCAATGTTCATCATTAATTGCTTCTTCAACATTCTTAGGTTCAAATAAAGAAATTAATGATACCCGTTCTTGGTTTGTAATTGATTCTTAGCTTTTACTTCTTTTCTCAACACCTACATTTATATCACCAATTATTTGATCTTCAGGATGAATTCTTTGTATCCTTTTACTTGGAGTTTTAGATGGATTTGAACCTTGTAACAAATTATAAGGAGTCATATTTTCATTTTTTACCGATTTAGTTTCCTCTTTGTCACTTGCTTCTTCTTCCTCCTTAAGTTTGTCATATATTTGATAATATTTCTTTTCATTTTTTGATTCCAAGAATGAGGACTCATCAATCTTGATGTCTATAAATTCAACAATTTTCCTTAGTCTAAAATTATAACATTTATACACCTTTCTTGAACATGAATATCCAACCAATATGCCTTCATTAGTCCTAGAATCCAATTTACCTGGATTTTTATCAATTCTTTTAATATAACACTTACTCCCAAAAATTCTAAAGTGCTTTATACCAGTTGGTCTACCTTTCCATAACTGATAAGGTGTTTTATCATTATTATTTCTTAGCAAGCTTCTATTAAATACGTGTACAAAAGTATGAACTGCTTGAGGCCAAAACACATTACTCAATCTAGACTCTTTTAACATTGTTCTTGCCATCTCCATAACACTCATGTTTTTCCTTTCAACAACACCATTTTGTTGGGGTGTTTCTATAATAGAGAACTGTGTTTTAATGCAATTTTCATCATAGTAATTATCAAACTCATTTGACACAAAATCTCCCCCATTGTCTGAACTTAAACACTTAACCTTCATATCAATTTCATTTTCAGTCAATTCTTTGAAAACTTGAAAACAATTAAATGCTTCAGACTTCTTTTTCAGTAAAAATAACCAAGTCATTCGAGTGAAATCATCCACAAATAACAAGAAGTACCTTTCACCACTTAATCTTGTTGCCCTCATAGGTCCACATATATCAATACGCATTATTTCCAAAGGCTTTGTTGTAAAATATTCCTTTGTTTTAAACTTGGCTCTAGTTTGTTTACCATGTAGAAATTGCTTGCAAATAGTGCTAGAAAGGTTCTTTATAACAAGTAAGTATCGTATTGCTTCCTTTTTATTTAACTGAATCAAATTATCAAAATTAATGTGCCCAAGTCTTTTGTGCTGTAACCAACTTTCATCTTCATTTCCAAGATAACAGTTTTTATCCTTCTCATCTAATATGTAAATATTATTTGGTGTTCTTGTAGTTGTTCCAACTAATTGATTTGTTTTGACATCTCTAATTTGGAACTGCTTGGAATCAAATATCATAAAGTGCCCTTTATCACATGTTTGACTTACACTTAACAGGTTATGTTCCATGTCTTCAATCAATAAAACATTTTCAGCCATTATGTCTTTATTATTTAGACATACAGTGCCTTTTCCAATTATTCGAGCTGGCTAGTCATTACCAAATGTGAATGTGCCCTCTTTGCCTTCATCTAAAGTAATACAATTTTGTTTTCTACCTGTCATTTGTTTTTTGAAAACCCATTATCAACACACCACTTAAATTTATGGTCTACTTGTAAAGAAATATTTCAATCTTCAATGTTTAGGTGTTGAATTTTCTTTTTCCAACATTTAGTTTTCAGATCTGTGTATTTACTTATAGCATATTTTTAGAAGTTCATAGGGTAGTTTCTTGCTATATGCCCAAAATTATTGCATTTGTAACATTCAAGTTCAATATTTAAGACATGAAAACTATTGTATGAGTTGTTCACAATGTTTTGAGTTCTTCTTCCATACTTAAATCTAGAGATATCATAGTTGCTCCATGCAATTCTGTTTCTTAAAAAACAATTACAGAAAACTGCTTTATGCCCATACTTATGGCATAAAAAACAATATCCATCAAATCTAGTTTGATACTTGCCATAAATTGTTCTTTGAACTATTGAAACTTGATTTCTTTCTTGCTTTGTCGATCCAATCTGCATACTGGTATTTATTTGTCGTGTTCCTTTTTTCTCAAGAGTTGTGTTGTTACTTGCATTAGTAGTCTCTGATCTATACTCTATTCCAGTCTTGTTAGTGTGTGTACTTGCATTAGTAGTTTCTATTTAATATCCTACTCGAGTCTTGTCGTTAGTATATCTTTGATAACTAATAATATGATTTAGAATTTTTGAACTACTATTCATGTTACTTTTTTGCAACTTTTTTTCTTAAAGAAACAACTCCAATCTTCAAACATTCATTGTCTTTATCTTTCTCTATAAGCAAATTGTTTAATGCTTCTTCAGTTCATGTAGATTCTTCTATTCTAAATTTTAAATCAATTATCATTGTCCTAGTTCTTTCTACCAATTTTCTAGATTCTTGTAAGTCATCTTCAAGTTTCTTTATTTCTTCTTTAAGGGACTTATATTCCCTTCTTGTCTTTCGAATTTCAGTTAGCGCGCTTACAAGTTCTGCTTCTAGATCAACTTCAGCTTCTTCTTCTTCAATAAATTTATTATTTTGATTATCTAAATCCATAAATAGTCTAATGTCCAAGATTTCATCACTTCCATCTATATCCGATGAATCACTATCATTTTTTATGAGTAGACTCTTCTTTTTATGAGAATTTCTTTGAAATGGTTGCTTGTATTTTTTCTTGTGTTCTTTAGTATTTCTATTACTCTCGTCTTCACCACCAGAATGTTTATTGAAAGGACACTTGGAAGAAAAATGTCATATTCTACCACAATCAAAGCATTTGAGAGGAAGTTTACCTTTGTACTTACCACTACCTCTCCTTAGATTTTTTACAAAGTTAGCTTCTTCCAAATCTTCTTCTGAGTCTTCATGATTGCTGATTTCAGTTTCAATTTTTTTCTTGTCTCTCTTTGCTTCCTTGAAAGCTGCTTCTTTCCTAGAAGGATTCTCGCTAGAAATCCTCATTTCATACGTTGTTAGTATTCCATGTAATTCATCCATTTCTAGAGTATCAAGATCAATTCTTTCTTCTAACATAGATACTTTTAAGTTAAATCTTACAGGTAAATATCTAAGTACATTTTGCACAACAATATTGACATCTTTAATATTTTCTCCTAAACCTCTCATGGTATTAACTACTTCATCAATGCATAAGAAATAGGTTGCTATATCTTCATTTTCTTCCATCTTTAAGCTTTCAAATTGACTTCTATAAGATTGTAGTTTAGCATTCTTTACCTTAGCATCCCCTTCATAAATATTTTTAAGTTTGTCCCATAATTTTTTTTCTAACTCATAGTGCATTACCTTACAAATTCAGAACCTGCCAAGCCTCCAAGAATTGCATACATTGCTTTGGAATTAATTTCATAGAGTTTTTTACCTGTGGCATATGTTGGAATAGTTGTTGGATTTTTGTATTCATTTAACACATCTTTCCAAACATCAACTTTTTGAGACTGAAAAAACAAGTTCATCCTAACACTCCCCAAATCATAGTTATTCTCGTCAAATAAAGGTAATCCATGTTTAGTAAACTCGTATTTCTTATCCATCATAAACAATCAAAGACTTCCAGTGGTTAAACTGACCCTGAAGTAACCTAATTTGATACCACTTATTGGACAAGACAAGCTAACTGAGAGGGGGGTGAATCAGTTAGCTACCATAATTTACCTCTTAACACTTTTAATATTAATACAAAAAACAATTAAACAATCCATAAACACTGAGACACAAATTTTTTCCCGAGGAAACCCATAAAGGGAAAAAACCTATTTCTTTAGATGTAGGGCAAGCATCAACTTATTTACGCATCAATTTTATTTGATTAAATGACTCAAATGAGGCAGCTACCTCAGTTTCTTCAGTATCTACTGAAAATAAGCTTCTACTCCTTGTTTTTACCAGCAACAACTTGTATTGAATACTTATAGTCTTCCCTAGCTCCACCCTTCCTCCCTGTAGCACAAACACTAACCTGTTTCACACATTTTCAAGCTTAAACCTATTAACTTTTTCAAACCCAGCATGTATCAAATATAAAATTTATCAAGAACAATACTGTCAAATCTTCTCTTTCAAAATAATACTGTCAAAAACATCATTGTCAAAACCTCCATTTCACAACCATCCCGTCAAAACTATCTCTATTAAAACCTATCTGTCAAAAATTAAATTATCTCCCTCAACAGAACTCTATAATTATATCTTAACATATATTCATTCATACTACAAGTGTAAAACTAAGAAGTGTAATACTAGTGATATAAACTCTTTCACAATTTGTTCACACAGATCATTCAATCTTCATTCCAATGTTCAAGATGACTACTCTAATTTATTTAGTCTACAAAAAACTTATTAACTTATCAAATCTCTGCATATCATTTCTTTCATTTTACTTCCTTAATTATGTAGACTAATTTCTTTATTTATTGATCAATCCAAAATTATATGAGCATATACAGGTTCCAAAGAGTCACACAATCCTTCCTTTGTCTCATCGTATAGTCAAATCATGCAAAACCACTTTTGTCAGAAAGAAATTTACAACGCAACAACTAATACAGTCATTTATGTCACCCTGTGTTGTTTCATAACATAGATTTAACAAATACCTTTACTTGTTTGATCAACGCATTCAATTTAATTATCTCTTCTACAATTCATTCAATGTTGAGGCTTCCGTGTTTTCTTCACTGCCCTGCTTTTTACAATTTATTAACTGCTCAGCGTTTTACAATTCATTTTGTGTTGTTTTCTTTATTGCTGAGACACTTAACAATTTCCTTACCGCTCTGCATTTTCTATGTATTCTGAATCAAATCTCCTTAATGCTAGACATAACACTTCTGTTTTTCTCATATTTTTCTGCACATACATCCACCTTTCTTTTATCTTAAGAGCTAAACATTTATGGAAAGGGTTAATCATGAAGCAACAACATTTAGCATAAATTCATTTTAAATTTATATTAGAAACAAGCTTTGGAACCGTATTTCTTGATTTATTGATGGACGTTGGAATCATGCATTTGATAGCTCAACATTGGATAACAAATCACTTTAGCCATAACGTGAAAAACCCTAACTATTTTCCAATGCCCATTTCTGTGAACACTAGAAAATTTCCATCTAAAGAAAATATTTTCTGTCTCATTCACAATTTTAGTTACATTCATGGATTTTTGTATCATTCATGGATTTCTGTTAATGCAAATAACTCTCTTTCTGTCTCATTCACGATTTCAGTTACATTCACATATTTCTATATCATTCATATATTTTTGTTAATGCAAATAACTATTTGTCTGTATACAAGGAAAGTTGTTACATTTGTTTTTATCCATAAACATTATGAACTTTTTGTCTATGCGTAAGCAATTATGTTAAATATTTAGAAGAATTATTAATAGACATATATTTTCTAATCATCAGTTTGATAACTTAGGCATTCTTTACATCAATGACAAACAAACGCATTCAAATGACCAACACTCCACAAATCTCTGATACCATGTGATAATTGTTTCACAGTGATATCTAAGAGCTAAGAAAATATTCACAATTCAATCTATTCACTAACTATGCAGAAAACAATGAAAATAAAGAAAATTAACACACATAGATGGTCCCAATAACCGAAGTTTCTATTACTATACATCCTATAAATATGTGTGGTACATGTTTATAATAAAATGGGAGAAAGTAGTGAGCCCTTGGAGGTAATATGGATGCATACAAGTGTCAGGATAGGATTTGACATCAAAACCCCCTAGGTGGTCCAATGAGCTCCCAAACCACCCCAAGCAGTCACGAATTCCAGTGGGAACATGTATGGATCATGATGAGTCATAAATGAGGGGTATTCAGGCATGGGATATCACATGGGTGAGTGGGAGTGGCTCTAGGAAACAATAAATGCCCAAGGAGAGCCAAAAACCACCAAATACATGCATTGGCGCCTATAGTCAAACAACTTCCCTGATTTAAGGGACAAAGAGAACATCAAGACTGAAATATCATTAATGATGGTTCCTGGTAATCAGAATGATCAAAGTGGAGCACCTGAACTGTCAGAATGATCAAAGTGGAGTGCCTCAACAGTAGTAAATGATCAACATAGCCTAAGTTTTGGACCATATGACATAGCATAAAAGCTAATGAAATGTATCCTAGGACTATGATCATGGTACTAAGGTGGATTAATTCTCTAACAAATGTGGCAAGCAAGTGCATGGGAATCATAGTCATATATCCATTTCCCAAACACACTTGTAGGAGGCAACATAAATCAATTTCGTTGATCAGTTTTTTTTATTCCCCTAGTTGAAATTTTCCTAGTGTCTCTAAATGGCCTTGAGAAGCGACACAAAACTCACCATAACTTGAAAATTGAGGCTATTATGGAAAAACCATCAGCTCCATTAGATTCATGACATCCGAGTACCACTAGAGGCACCCCTTCTTGATGGTTTCATGGACCGAAAGTTGTCTATCTTTGCGGTTTTTTAAACTAGGTATTTGATCTGAGACAAGCAATGCAATTTTTGCATGATAAGCTAAGATTTTGAAAAATATGTGAATCTAATGCATGGGAATTGTATTCATCTCTTCCTTTCCCAAAAACACTTGCAAGAGGCAATGAAACTAAATTTTGTTGCTTGGTTTCGATTTTATGCCTCCAATTTAAATTTGTCAAGTGTCCCTTAATGGCCTTGGGAAGTGAGATGAAAATCACTATAACTCAAAAAATTTGGATCCAGTGGATAAAATGTCAGCTTCATTGGATTTTTGACATCTGTTTACCACTAGGGACACCCCTGTTCGGTGGCTTCATGAACCGAAAGTTGTCTAATTTTTTGGTTTTCTAAACTAGGGTTTTGCTAAGTGATGTGCAGTGTAATTTATGTACGATAGGCTAAGATTTTGAAAAATGTTCCCAATGAGTGTTTGGGAATCATAGTAATCTCTACCCTACCCAAACACACTTGCAGGAGATAGCAGAACCCAATTTCCTTACTTTATTTGGTTTTTATGCTCCCAGTTGAAATTTGTCAGGTGTCCCTAAATGCAATTGATAAGAAAGATTGAACTCACCATAAATTGAAAATCGAGGCTCCGATGGACAAATGGTTAGTTCTGTTGGAATCATGACATATGATTACCACTAGAGACACCCCTATTTGGTGTCTTCATGGAACAAACATTGTATATTTTAAGAGTTTTCTAAGATAGGGTTTTGCTTAGTTACGTGTAGTGCAATTTCTGTACACTAGACCAAGATTTTGAAAAAAGTGTTGAGAAAGTGCATGGGAATTGCAGTCATATCACCTTTCCCAAACAAACATGCAAGAGGTAACAAAACTCAATTCCTTTTCTCGGTTTGGTTTTTATGCCCTTGGTTGAAATTTTCCTGGTGTCCTTGAATGACCTTGAGAAGCGAGATAAAACTCACCATAAATAAAAAACCGAAGATCCAATGGATAAAATATCAGTTTCATTGGATTTGTGACATCTGAGTACCACTTAGGACACCCCTTTCGATGGATTCATTGACCGAATCATTAGAGGAAATTTGAGGTCTAAAATGGGCCTCCTAAGGAAAATAATAAAATAATAGTTATTAATTTTGGAGGAAGAATGAAAAAAAAATACTTTTTTTGTTCATATTTTTGACATATCTCCCTGTGTTTATACGATACAGAATTTAATTCCGCATCCAACGAGTACCCACATTGCATACTTTTGACGGCCCCCGCTACTCCAAAAATAATAAATACCTGAGAAAATGTGATGATGACATCATCATCAGGTATTTATTATTTTTGGAGTAGAGAGGTCCATAAAAAGTATGAAGTGTGGGTACTCGTTGGATGTGGAATTAAATTCTGCATCCAACAAGCTATCCCACTCAGAATTTGAGTAAAACCATAGGGAGATATGTCAAAAATACCAACAAAAAAGTAGTTTTCTTTTATGACAAATATGTCAATTTAACCATTATGGTTGACTCATTTTATTGCAATTCTATTGGAACCTGAATTTCAACTCACAAAATTTATTGTTGGCACGTTTTCTTATAAGGCCCATTTTAGACCCCAAATTTCCTATAATGGTTGTCTATTTTGACAATTTTCTATATTACGGTTTTGCTCATTTACATATAGTGCAATTTCTGCACGATAGGATATGATTTGGAAAAATGTGTCCAATGAGTGCATGGGAATCTCAGTCATCACTCCCTTTCCCAAACACACCTCTATGAGGAAATGAAACTCGGTTTCGTTGCTTGATTTGATTTTTATGCTCCTAGTTGAAATTTGCCTATTGTCCCTTCATGACCTTGGGAAGTGAGATGAAAATCGCTATAAATAAATTTTTTTGGCTCCGATGGAAAAAATATCAGTTTTGTTGGATTTTTGAAATATGATTACTTTTAGGGATACCCTTATCCGGTGATTTCATCGACCGAACGTGGTATATTTTGATGTTTTTCTAAACTAGGGTTTTGCTCAACGACATGCAATGCAATTTATGTACAATAGGGAAATATTTTAAAAAATGTGCCAGGCATGTACATGGAAACAACATTCATATCGCACTTTCCCAAATTCACTTGTAGGAGGCAACGAAAATAAATTCAGTTTCTCGGTTTGGTTTTTAAGTCCCTGGTTGAATTTTTTTGTGTGTTCTGGAATGGCCTTGAGAAGTGAGATGAAACTCTTTGTAACTTGAAAACCGAGGCTTCGATGGAAAAAATGTTATTTCCATTATAAATGTGGCACCTAAGTACCACTAGATACACCCCTTCTCAGTGGTTTCATTGACCAAAATTTTTCTATTTTGATGATTTTTTAAACTAGGGTTTTGTTGAGTTACGTGCACTGCAATTTTTGCATGATAGGATAAGATTTTGAAATTTTTTTCTGAGCGAGTGCATGGGAATCACAATTAATATTTCCCTTTACCAAACACACTTCCAGTAGGAAACGAAACTCAATTATGTTGTTCGGTTTTGGTTTTGTTCCTTCAGGAATCACAGTCATCTTTTCCTTACCCAAACACACTTGTAGGAGGCAACATAACTCAATTTCGTTGATCGTTTTTTTTATGCTACTGATTGAAATTTTCCTAGCATCCCCAAATGGCATTGGTAAGCAATATCAAATTCACCATAACTTGAAAACCAAGGCTCTGATGGACAAACAATCAATTTTGTTGGATTTGTGACATTTCATTACTACTAGATACACCTTTTTTTGGTGGCTTCATGGACTAAACATTGTATATTTTGGCGGTTTTCTAAACTAAATTTTTCTTAGTGACATGCACTATAATTTCTGCACAATAAACCAATATTTTGAGTAACAATTTTAGATTTGGGTTTCATCACCGAAACCTAAGATTCATATTTTCCTTGGTGGTATCTTCATGGTACAGATCCCAATGCATTGCACCATATAACAAATTATGATTATTGGTTGCAATCAATAAAATATTGTATGGTGATATGAATAATATGGTTAAATTTTTTGGCACTTGCAATCCATTCCTTTAATCTCATGTAAAATCCTTGGCCCAGATTATGTTGACCATGTTTTCCAATCTTTCCCGAGTTTCTTTGGATGTGTATAAGAGCCTTCACAAATTTTGAAATAGGTTATATATTGTTATTTTTTATATAGATATACTACAAAAGTTGAGGATATCAATCTCAAAATATCACATACCTTCTAGGGCTAGCTAGTTCCTTCCCTTGTATACCCAACTACTTCTCTCTTACATCATCCAAAATTTCCTTCCATTCCCTCTCGGGAATTGTCAAAGGCCTGTCACACTTAGGGTATTTTTTCAATCTGTCCCTATATTGTTCTCTCACATATTTCAAATACATGTCAGCCTTCTTGGTGATTTCAACCTTGTTGAATGTATCACCAAACTACTCAACCAAGAAGCTAATAAAAAGGTTTTTTATTGTGGTCTTAGGAATTCCACAGTGTGCCAATGGTGGGACTAAAATTTGCTAAAGATTACTCCTGCATATTTTTTTAGCATACATTATTTATTTCAAACATTGTGACCATTACTAATATAAATTAAAATGATAGATTTATGTTTCAATTAAATAATATAAATTTAATGAATATGTTCATAAATATGTACCTAGTATCTGCAATATGTAGGTCAGTCAGTGGTAGATTATGAGTTAAAACACCCCTAAGTTGAATGGTTGTTGGTTCGAAACCCTGCGTATACAAAAAATCCATCCATGTTAAGGGTTGGTGTTGCCCAATATGGGCATGATCCCTGGATGATTTTGACGGCTTAGATGCCCCTAATTTGTAGTTTATTAGCCAAAGGCAAACCCTGGAAGTAAGCGGTACCAATTTCCAACAAAAAAAAAATATGTACCTGGTAGCTAGACTATATTCATGGAACCATGTTCTCATCCATGAGAAACTTATCCATGATTGTTCCCTTTCTTGTGACATGTATGGATCCAAGATATCATTGTGTATAATCTTGATCAGTCTCATTATATACTTTATCATGTGCACGACCAGGTGTGCACTGTGGGGGCGCTTATGACCTTTAGAAGGTACACTAGTCATATGAGACACATATGTATTTCCAAATAGATTCATTGATATGTTTCTCATCTCTTCCAGACGGTGGGGCACTAGTGAAGCACCACTTCTGCCAGCAATGTCCCCATAACCAGCTGGCTCTGATCGCATAAACTTTTATAGAAATAAAAATTATTTTGATTAGCTCATATAAATCTAGCAAATCAAAATTCATAAATTAGTATGTATTAAATAATATTTTTAAATAATGTAACTTACCCCATAATGTTCTATATTCCCAATTAAAAATTCCATCCTTTCTAAGTTCTCTATTATAGGAAGACGCATGATCAAGTTTGTAAGTTCTTTATTGGCCTTTATCAAGCACTTACTAATTGTGTCAAAGGGATTGATGGATACATACGTCTTGTCACCATCTATGACAACATCCATATTAGTGGGTGTGCTAGTTGTTATGGATTTTCCTTGATCACCCTGCCACTATATCAAGAAGAAAGACAATATGGCATCATTGTTAAGAAAAAATGATATGAAAATGAATACAAAACGAATGTGCTACAATACTCACAAATATATATGACTAGCTCTATATACATAAATTGAAGTACAAAGGAGTTGGATTTGGAAAAAAAAAACATTCCAAAAACATGCATTCAAAACACTACAAAGGACTTATTCAAAAACGTATTCATTCATTCTAGGACTCACTAGGTAGGACTATAAGGAGGCATTGTTAATTGTATATAAGGAAACATTCCTAACACCTTTTACTTTGTTTTATGTTCTTTCTTTACTAAGTTTTCTCTAGAATCCTTCAATAATTTTATCAATTATACCATAATAAATGGGACAATCAAATACATTCATAAAAGAAACATTCAATGGTTTACTTGTCATTGTGATCTCATGGTCAGTTCCATCCCACGATCACCCTGCCACAATATAATAATAATGGAATTTTATCATTAAAATGTAGGTTAAATATAAAAATAAAATTATTAATTAAAGTTTTGGTAGGTTTATGTACCCGCCCAATATCAACGAGTGTATCAACTTGATTCAAATCGTAGTCCACCAACAACTCTTCACCTAGCACTATTGTTTTCAAAACACATACACATATCCTATTTTGTACACTCTTTTAAAAAATTCAATCGGGTTTCTTTCTTGTAGTCCCAGGTCTTGTATTTCTTACAAGCCCTACATAATTCCCAATTCCTTTAGCCTTTCATCAATATACATTGTCTCTCCTTTATTTTGATTTTTGGATTTTAGTTGTATAAAATTTTCCAAAAGTGCATATCTCTACATGCTTGGAATATATTGGACCAACCTTAAGCAATCTCCATATCTATATCATGTCCCGATGTACTCCATCAATTCAAATGATCCTTCATATCTCACCTTTATGTCATCCATGGAGAATAGACCAAATCCATGTATGGAGGATGGAGCAATGCAATACATCCTTTCATTGACATAGAAGTCAGTGTCCAACTAAGGAAGATTTTGTGTACCCATCGTCTCACTAGATGCTTGTACATCAAGGGAACCTTGATGTCACCTATTCTCTTAGCATCATAAGAGCATGATTATCCTTCAACAAGAAATAATTCCATGCCCCTACAGAATTTTCTTCTGACCTTTTCACCTCTAGTTGATTTCACACTATTAGATGTGTTGGAAATCACAATGTCCTCTATCCCTCCTAAAATTCCCTTGATCAAGGATGATATATAGGTAGTACAAGTACCTATTGGGTTGTACATGCACTCCAGCGAACTAGGTAAAACAATTTATATATGAATTCCATCAATTTCCTAAGTATATACAAATGGGATTTAGCAATATGTAGTACAAAAATTATAAGAAAAACAATATAAGAGAACAAAAAGAAGCATGTGAATGAAAACCACTTGTGATCAAATATTATATCAAAAACTTAGATACATAACAAGTCAAGAGTTGAATTTTAGCCATGTGTTTTCATAAAAAATAGAGAAGAAATAAATTATGCTTCCATTTAAAATATGATTTAGTTTGATCAAATCCTTCTATTCAAGGAAAATAACTTATTTGCATCTAGATCAGCTTTATTACATTCCTAAATGTCGTCATTAAAACATACACATTCGTCTTCCCCACAAGTGCACCCTAATGGACGACCACTGTAATCATCATTGGAATCATAATCCCAATCTATTTTTGGTTGATCCATTTTTTTAATTTTGTATCAGTGATCAGCCTAAACTGATTCATGAGGAACCTATGGTTTTTTTTTCCACAAATATTTATTTTCCAAGCATTCTCTTCCAATTGTAGGTTGTAGGGAAATAGGTGTCAATGAGGATGCTAAGAATTTTATCGGTGTACTTGAACTATCTGCCAATGATGAATTTACTCATGCATGGTACATTCAAAAGAATGTATTGAATCATACTGCTTCCTTGTTCCCATCATCCATGATTTATTTGAATAGAGAGAATATGTGTTGAATCAATATACGCATCATAAGAAAAACAATCTACATAATAGGACTCTTATGGAAATTCATTCATGATGGCTCTACAAATTTCTTCCTTTTCTTTTAATTAACAAAGAATAAATACTTACAAATCTTGTTCGGTATAGAGAAGAACATTTTCAATCTGCAATATATATCATGAGGGTATGTTAATTATATAAAATATATTGTAGAAAAAATGTAAATAATGAAATCATATTAGACATGTAAAATACCTTTCAGTTTCAATATATTTTGTGTATTGTATTTTCTCATTGTAGAGGGACCAAAGGTTCAAATAAATATCAAATGAGACAAAAGAGGAATTTGAAGGCCATCAAAGATTGACTTTTCACCTAGAATATTAATTTTTCTACACGCAACAATTAACTATGCTTATTCATCTCCTTCCTCCCATCATTCTAATTATTTTTGCAAGCACAAGAGGTTGATTGGAATCATTGTATGAGCTTGGATGATAGGTTGGATCAAGAAAAATACTCCCCCCTCGATACATGACTCTCTACCAAGCCCCTTTTCAGAAATCTCATCAAATGAATATTATTAAATATGCAAGATGTATGGTCCTTCCTCACATTTTCCACCCAATCTAGTATAGGTACTCACTATCCCCAATGACCTGTTAATTGGTGAAGCTAAATTATGACAATTATCTCAATGGGGATGAGCTACATTGAAAACCCTTACTGAGAAGGGGAAAATAGTTGAAGAGTAACCATTGAAGCATAGGAGGGGAATTGATAGGTGACACTCTGAAAAGACTAAATGGAAAATTTCGAAATAAACCCAAGATCATGCAGGGGACAAGACTTACAAATTTAAGGATTCGATCCTACTAGGCTGGTGAGAGTAAGACCTAGGAAAAAATAATTTATAAACATTCACTAGGTTATCAGGACATGTGATGTCCCTAGCCTCGAATCTAAGGCGAAGGGAAGGATGGACCAAATTAATGCACATTGAATAAATTGTTAGATTTTTATCATTTAACCTAGCATTATCTTAAGATATTTAACTGAGAGAATAACAAGCACATCAATAAAAAATAAGAGACAATGAACGCAAAGTTTTTCCTCGGGGAAACCATAAAGGAGAAAACCTCGAAACTTCCTCAGAGATAGAATCAACACCAAAAGTAAAACCCCAAAATAGTAATATGATCTCCCGACAACAGTAGTCTCTCTCTCTCTTGTCCCAGCAACTTCTTCTCTCTCAGTTATGCGCTACAACTGAGTGTGAGTGAATGTGTGATAAATAGAGAGGCTCACTCTATATTTATACTAATTCCTGACTTCTCTAGGAGAGTCTAATAACCCTAGGGCCCCACAAATGCGAGGACTTTAACCCTTGATCGATAGGAGGGTTACCCGCAATGACTTGACTATTAGAATAATCAACCTATAGTTAGCTACCTTAGACATTAATTAATCCAATTTTTTTCTTATTTGCCTAGTTTCCATATTCCACCTTATGCAAGTTGTCCTCCACACATCCATAGTGGTCAAACTTGCTAAATTTGAGTCATGGAGCACTTGGGAAACCTCTTGGAATCAAATCTGCTTTATTCCTGGCCTCCCTAGTGCATGTCTGCTTTTTTTGCTTTATTGCCTGCTTTTTCTGAGTTTTAAGGCAATTGGGAAAGTTTGACTAGGTGAAGTTAACTTGTTTTTTGTCCTCATCATCCTCCAATATTTTATCCTATGAAAAGAATGTATGATTTGTCCTTCTACCACCTATTATCTTGCCTAATTGATTTTTCCAATTCGTGAGCTCCTAGACAGATTTGGAAAGTGCTTTATGCACCTATGGGGGATTTGCTTAGATTTAGTAAGCCTGCTTTTGACTAAATTCGAATGGAATCCTTATGCATTTGAATCTACCATGTAATTATTTATTTTGGTAGCCTATGAATTCATAGGGTTGTCTATTGTACACTTATTCAATACAGATTAGTGTTCTGCTCCATATTCAGTCTCCTTTGTGATTAATTTGCATGTGTAATTGGCAATTGTTGTGAGTGTAATTGTTCTAACACCTGGGTTCAATTTCCACATGGTATCAGAGCCTTTGTAAATCTATTTCTCTCCTTCCAATTTGTATTTCAGGTTCAACATCATTGACTGGGAGCATTCTGCTGACTGACGGGACAATTTCTAAGCTATGGATCAATCTCAGAAGATCATCTTGACTCCATTTAACTTCTTTGAATGGAAAGCAAAGATGGAGATACTGTTGAGAGTGAAATTCCTCTATAAAGTGACTATGGGAATAGAATCAGAGCCCAATGCAGCTGTAGAGAATATTAAATGGCACAACAGGAGGGATGAGGCCTATGGTCTCCTGTGTCTGAGCATATCCAGAGACCTCCTTTTCCATCTTGATGGATTGACATCACCGAATGAAGTATGGGAGAAGCTTTTTGATCTTTTTGGAAAGATAGATGAGATGAGGGGACATCAAATTGAAAATGAATTGATCTCCCTGAGTCCCAATAGCTTTGAATCCCTGCAACTCTACTTTTCCAAGTTCAAAGCACTTGTTTTGTAGCTAAAACAATGTGGGATCAAAAAGAAGGATGAACAACTGGTTTTGGCCATACTCTCGAAGCTTATCCCTGACTATTCAGTGTTTTTATTGACCTTCTATGCCACAAAGTTGACAGCTCGAGCTTGGAAAATGCCTAGCCTTGCAGATTTCATGGAATCTCTCACACAAGAACAAGATAAATTGGTGATGATGGGCACCATCAAACCATCCAAAGACCAATCTCTGGTTGCTGGATATTCGAGGGTGGATTCAAAAAGCAAGAATAAAGCTAAAAATCCACCTGAGCAAAAGAGAGACAAGAACAAGTCTCCATAGGAGCCTCAAGGTTCCAAGAAGAACCCCCAGAAGAAGAAGAACAAAGGAGAAATGAGAAAGTGTGCATACTGCAGTAAGGGAAATCATTCTAAAAGCTCCTGTATGAAGAATCAAATAGACATGCTGACCCAAATCCTAGAGAAGAATGGCATCTCCCTTCCAGACAGCTCAAAGAAGAGGGAAGGAGGATCAAATTCAGAAGACAGAGAGAGAGAGTTCATGCATTGGTTGATGGCACATCAAGCTCACCTAGTTTCATCATTGATTCTGGAGCTTCAAGACATATGGTTTTGACCAAGGAGGCATT